>MU228097.1:685424-758970 GCA_018584345.1 Thuja plicata
CTAATAAACCTTGATAATTTAGGAATTAAATATAGTGTCAGATTTATGCAAATTTAGGTTTTCTGCATTTGAGACTAAGTCAATTAAAGTCAATTAGGAGGAGAATTTGCCTAGTATAATAGGACTTCGATGATGAGAAATTGAGGGAAAACACCAAAATTGATTAGGAATTATAAGGTGCCAATTTTGGGGTGTTACAGAAATGCTTATGAAGTAGAGTTACTTGATGACATGGAAGTATCACCTAAATTCAATATTTCATATTTGTATGAGTATCATTAACCTGATGAAGAAGTGACAGTTCCAAGTGATTATCCTAAGAAACGGATAGAAGTTGAACAGATTTTGGAACAAAGAATTAGCAGAAGCACAAGAGGAAAGGATTACACAGAATACTTGGTAAAGTGGAAGAACAAACCAAATGAATACTCTACATGGATTTCTTAATATGAGTTGAATTCAGCTCAGGTTGTACCTCACTCGTGATTTAGAGAATCATTCTTTTGAACCCTGGGTGTCTGATGCAGGAACATCTTGGGTTCGTAGTAATCCTATGTCAACCAAAAAATATTTTTTTTTGAGCTCGGTAACTTGCTGGACACTTTCGGTAAACTGCTTGGTAACTATTCTGGTGTTCTCGGTTGAAGGCTTGGTTCACCATCGGACTTGGTTACTACTCTTGGCTTGGTTTCACTGAACGGTCTCGGTGGCTCAGTGGTTTCATGTTTCCTGTCTCACCAAGTTTGTTTTCTTTTTTTGGATCTTCGAGATGACTTGTGCATTTAATTTTGGTCACGGTATTAATTTGGGATCTCTCATTGGGGAACGTGTGAACCTAAATCTGGTTCATTTCTCTCTCCAATGCTGGATCTTTAGGATCTTTTGGGCCGACCTTTTTAGTAGCCTCTTGTATAAATTTAATAGTGTGTTCATAGGTTTAGGGGAGGATTGTTGGATAGGAGATTGGCAGTGAAATAAATTGAGAGATTGTGGATCTTGCATGTATGTGGACTATTTTGTAATAGATTTTGAATGTATTGACCATAACTAGGATGGCCTTACAGCCTGACATGTATGAAGTTTGATGAAATAATCTAAGTTATCTGTATTCCTTCTCTCCTTATCTGTGTTTGAGCTTTCGAGTTGTGATTCTGCAAGTAGGTTTGGTGTTTGGGAGTACCTTTGGCCCCAGATACTATCCCTCCTTGCGTCAATCTTTCATTATGAAATATATTAGAATGGAGCATCAAGAAATAGATGTATGTCCCAATGATTATATTATATATCATAAATAACATAAATTTGCAAAAAAAATTCTAGAATTTCATATTAGTAGATATCGAATAGATCAACTAACAAAAAAAGTGTCTCACAAGGTTCTTCATTATATTCCCATTATTCCAAGTATGCAATGATTATTTAGGTGTGAAATATTAGTGCAATTTATGGATTACCATGCATGGAATAGAAGTGGAGATGAAATTTTTTGAATGTTTGTGGATGGTTCTACATTTAGGGACATGAAGGAAAAATTGTCACACTTTAAAGAAGAACCTCATAAACTCAAGGTTTCATTGCCAACAGACAGTCTCAATCCATTTGAAGAGTTGAGATCTATTAACTCAGTGTGGCCTATTTTTTTTATCAACAATAACATTCCTCCATGGATGTCAACAAAGAGGGAGCACATAATATTGGAAATGATTGTTCCAGGTATTCATTTACATCAATTTTTTTTAACATAGTAGCATCTCATTTGTCTTATTTGTTGCATAATGACTTGTATTTTTTTCACGTAATAGCCATGTACATTAATTTATATATATTATAGTAAAATGGTTATAATAATTATGTAATGTTTATGTTCATTCAACTAGGTAACTACAAAGTTAAATATATGAATGTATATATCAAGCCTCTTATCAACGAGTTACTAAACTTATGGAATGACGTCATTATGTATGACGTCTCTAGACCGATAAGACAAAGACAATTTCAATTCTATGCAATGCTTGTATGGAAAATTCATGATGCCCTAGGGCTAACACATTTTTGTGGTATGTTATAATGTTCAACTGCACTTTAACAATATTTAGTATTATGAATTAGATATCATGCATATTTTTTAAATAATATATTTATTAAATGTATTTATAAAAATTTACATATTTAATTCAATTATATATGATCTTGCAGGTCTTCAAACAAAGAAAAATTTTGCATGTCCAGTTTGTGGTCCAAAGATGAAATCTCGTCGTTCAACAAGTTAGGAAAGTAGGTGTTTGATGAGTATAGGAACTTCCTCCACAAGAATCATAAGTATCAAACTACTAAAAAATATCTTTTCAAGAGACTACATCAAAACCACGAAGACTGAAACCTTGTTTATGGAAGTTGGAATATAATAGAATTAATCGTCAAGGTTATACATCAGATCAAGTTTTTCATGTATCATATATTATATGTTTGGAATTTATATTTTTATATTGTGTTTTATTTACTTATGTTGTAATTCATAATGATTGTCATTGTTAATTTGTTTAACTTATATGATTCATGAAGATTGTCAAGGCATTAATGGTTGGCTTCCACAAGGACTGAAAAGTTATCCTAGATAATTTAGTAGGTTTCCCTACTATGAGTAGCTACAAATTGTGCATTTGTTTGATACAATGTATATCGGAAATAATATAGCAAAAACATTGTGGAAAATATTGGATGCAAGGCATGATAAAGAAAAAATTGTCAAAATTTGTAGTGACATTCAGGAAGCCAGTCATGCAACTAAAAAAGTCATTCAATTAAATAGTGATGGAGACTAAATTAATATAAGTGCCCTTCCTTGGTTATTAATGGAGCAGCAAAGCAATGCTATAAAAGAAGTCATACGAAAAATTTGATTTCCCACAAGATTTACTGAAAATATAAACAATATCATAACAAAGAAAGGTAAATTTGGGCCACGGATGAAAATGCATGATTGACATACCTTCATTAAGGTAATTATTATGGTAATTGACAGATCATTTTATAATTGTTACAGTACGTTCTACCTCTATCCCTCCAAGACAACTTAGAGAAAAATGTCAAGAAATTTATATATGATCTTGGAAAATACATGAGGTAAGTAGTGATATTTATTCAATTCATTATATAGATCTTACATTTTCCATTTGTTTTACTTGCTATGTAATATATTGTATATTTTTGTTAAATCTTGTTAATATATTTCTGCCTTGAATCACTTGTAGATGGTTGACATCTAAATAAACCCATAAAGAAGATATAAATTATTATTAGAGAAAAATTCATCGTCTAATGTGTGAAATGAAAAAGTGTCTACCTTCTACATTTTTCAATTCACAAGAACACTACCTCATACTCCAAGTTGAGGAGATTGAATTGTTTGGACCTGTATACACAAGGTCAATGTGGATGGTTGAGAGGCACTTAAATTTTTTGAAGGCTTTGGTTAGAAAAAGAGCACATCCCGAGGGTTCTATGGTGGAGAGATATATGCTATACTATACCATGGTGTACATTACTGAATATCTTCCTAAGTTCACAGCAAAGATCCATGTAGATCGCATTTGGGGTCCCAACTCCATTAACAAATTTGAAGGGGGGTACCTGGTGGGGAAAGGTAGATTGAGGAAAGTGAGAAGTAATTATAAGATGGTCAGGGAGATTAATTAGAATACAATTTAAATTTATATTTTATGTATATTTTTTCGGTTCCCAAATCAATAGATTGGAAAATTCCAGATAATTTGGCCAACTAATGTGATCAACCAAGTTGTGGTTGAACTCCCCTGCACTTAAGGCTATACAGAACCTAGCTAGGTAAACCTTCTAACCAATTGGATCTTCAAGTTGGTGCTTTTTATAGAATATTATATTTTATTTATATATGATTTTATGTGATCTATCAAGATGGCATTAATGTCTTAAAATAGATTCAATTGTGTATTCTTCACAACTATCTTCAACTACTCAATTTGTTACTTTGAAATGATTTTAAATATTTTGTTTCTTTTCAAATCTGATTGTTTTTATTCCTTTATGTTGTTCTATTTGTTTCTAATGAAAGTAATAATTGATTTTGATTGAAGTTTTTATCCTTTTTGTGTAAGACCAGTCCATTATCCTTATTGGGCACGGATTCACTTCTCCTCAAATCTTCATGTATAACTTTAAAAGATAATTTGTAAACTTACCCCTTGGGTAAATCTATCAACCATTCAATTCTATTAATGCAAGATAATTAAACATGTAACACACCAACTAGTCTAAGTGAGTTTAACTTCTCCTTAAGAAGACCAATCAGACAAGAAATGTAAGGATAGTACTTGTCAAACACTTCTTGATATTCAAATTAGTGTGAAATTAAATAACTTCTATGCACAATAATTTAAAATAGCAATTAATTCCTTGATTAATTAATTATCACAAAGAACTAACTTGATAAGAGAATAATCCACACCACAATTGCAGAGAAATGAACTGAGTCTTTGTATTAATTTTGAAATGCTTGGTACATGGATTTTTTTTCAGCTTCCTTCTATTCTCATGTATCTATTTTCTATATTATATATCATATGGTCTCCCCTTCTACATGGTTATGGTTTCTCCTTTATATAAAACTAGGAGAGGTGAAAACCATTTACAATTGCACATTTTCATAACTAAATAGACACCATAACAACCTTTAAACTAAGACATGTCACGTTAACAAAGTGAAAATATAATTAGAACAAAGGAACATTATGATTGAAATGAGGGAATAGTGACCCCAAGATCTGATTCATCATGTAATCCTTTGCCAACTTTCTCTTTTTCTTTAGATGCTTGTTCTTTCATCTAGGACCCCTTTTCAATAGGCTTCAGGAACTCATCAACCCATTATGAAATCTGAACATGATTTGGCCATTGGTGATGGAGGATGCCCGACATTTTGAGAAAGTGATCTTTAAATTTCTTACTAGTTATAGCCCTGATTTCAATTAATCACAAACTTTGAGAATCTATTTTCTAATACCAAAACTACATCCAAGAACATGTTGAAATCTTTATCCTCTTTCAAATGAGATGACTTTTGGAACCATGTCTTTATATTCTATCTTTCATTCCTCTAGACTCTTGACACGACCTTCTTTAGCAACATGTTCAGGAATAGACCAATGTTTAATGGTATGGAAGGAGCATATTTTCTCCTTTATTCTCTCTTCCTCATGCTCTATATATCTAATTTATTTTATGTCTGCATCAATCATTTCCTATGTTTCCTTTATCTCTTTAGGTGCATCCGGGTCTCTTTGAGTAACTTCACTAAGCTTGATCTAATCAAAATGAGAAGGCTTTCATTGCCTGGAAAGCTCTTTCAATTGTGGCTTATGTTTGTCAAATGTTGCCAACATGTCAAATAAAACTTGATACCTATCATATACTTCATCTTATTTAATAATCACTAGATGAACCCTCTATGTCAATACTTGTTACAGAGCATTTAGTCTTTGTTTGGGAATTTCTTGTAAAAGCATCTCATTTGTGTTTCTGAGATGGTCATTTTCCTCTTCATTTTTTTTAATCTTTTCTTTTGACACTTGATCACGTGTCACATCAATAGGTGTGGAAGGTGAATCTTTATGTAGTACCAAAGATTTTCTTTGGTCATTACCTTTCAATTATTTTATCTCCTTTTGAAATATTTCCCTTTCAAAGTATAATTAATTGATAACTTTATTTATTTCTATTTCTCTGTTCTGAGCCTGCTCTAGTTTCTCATGCATGTGCTTGACATGATCTTTGTTAAACATTTCCCCGTGCATTAACTCTGAAGTAGATACCAAGGGATTAGTGTTCTCTATTGTTTGAATTGTTTCCATTCCATCATTTCCTTTTACAATGTCAAGAAGTGTGGGCTTATGAGGGCCCTTGAAACTCACACATGTGGCTAAATTCTTAGTCTCAAGGTTATACCCTGATCCAGCTATCTTTTAATCAGTATCAAATTCGGCAACAAATGTAGGGTCGTCTTGTTTTATGCCTTCATCTATAAGAAATAAATGTTGAAGACTAAGTCTTGGAACAATTAGCATGTCACTCTTCTTTACCATCTCTCTGGCCTCCCCCAAGGTGCAATTTATCTCATCAAGATTAATATCCTTGAGTGTTTGTTGAATGGCTTCCTCATGCTCTGACTCTTCAACTCCCATCATATTTAATTTCTTCCTTTCTTCAAAACTTTTCATTTTCATCGGTATCAAAAACTCCTTGAATTCCTGAGTTTCAATAAATTTTTCATCCTCAATAAATCTTGTTGATATAGCTTCCCTTTCATCCATGAAATTAATAGGTTCCTCTTGTTCCTGAAGCTGAGCATTATAACCATGATCTTCCTCTTGAAATACCAATGTAGAACTAGGCTTGTCCACTTCCTCATCATTACCAAATGCCCTGAGTACACTACTGACATCTTTAGTATCTCCTCCTTGTGAGTAATCATGGGGCACAATAGGTGTCACTTATTTATTTTTATTTTTATGAGGGGAATTTGTTGCATCATCAGCATTTGAATCATGAATAATTAAAATTTTATGCCTTTTAGGAGGAGAAGGCTTAACCTCTAGTAGAACATCACTTGTAGATTTTGTAACATAAAAAAAGAAGAGAAGAAGGGGAGACAAAGGTAAGGTTGTTATATGTGTTAATGTTAAACCATCCTAGTCTTTTTTTATGCACATTAGGGAAAGAGAAAGAGGGATCCCCAAATATAGCCTTCAAGAGAATCCAAATTAGATTAGCACCACCAAAATGGATATAGGGGTACTAATAAACAATTCAAGTACTTTCAAGGGTGAATGTCTAAATGATCTCTTTTTCTTATGTTTTACTTTCCCTTTATTTTTTGTTGATTAATATTGATTAATGATAATTAAGATTGTTTGTGTTTGATTAAATGACCTAAGGCTAGTTAATTGATTAAATGTGATGCAAGTAAAATAGAAGCACATATGACAATCAAGAACATAAAAATATCTAACCTGGTATCTCAAAGTAAGTGCTATGAAATGACAAAGAGGAAATTGGACTCACCTTGAGGGATAGTAGAGGTCACAAGATCATATCTGAAAATGGAGTAGCAGACTGTAACAAAAACTAAAACCGCACTCGATCCAGAACCTGCAAGATGAAATATGCTGACTATGAACATATGAAGGCCTCATGAACATATGAAGGCCTCAGGAATAGGTTGACTTGGAGGGTATAGGTCACACTTGGGTATAGGTCGAGGTCAACCTATACTTGCATTGTCCAAAAATATAAGATCTGAATGTCTAACAAAAATTGTAACCCTAAATCAGCCGAATCTGATCCTGATAACATGAAAAAGCAAGACAAATGTAAATATTCACCTCGCTTGTCAAACCCTGAAATGGGCCTGAGTTCTCATGAAACCAGTGCCTCACGTACATGTCAACCTTGACCTGTACCCCAAGTATAGGTCAAATTTGACATTAACCACATGAGGCATAGTCCACGAAAAAAAGCCTTAGGATCTCGGGGGTGCAAAAGAAATGGTAAAAAATGGGTAAAAATGAGGAAAAAGAAGAAAATCAAGCATAAATACATCCATGTTCTAGGAGATAAATAAAATGGGGCCTAAAAAGGTCTTTGAGCTTCCAAATTAATGGGTTCTAAATTTTAATATGGTACATTTAGCCCTCACTTTAGCGAGAGTATGAGCCAAACTCCAACTCGCAGTAAAGTAGAACACGTTCATGAGATGATCTCATCAAAGCTAAAAAGATAAGGAAATGTCAAGCCCCAAATTGACTTGATTCCTCATAAAATCCAAAACTAAGAGAAGAGAGACATCACCAAACAGAGGAAAAAAAGGGGGCATGATTTCCTCGACCTAGTAAGAATGTGTGTCTTACAATGAATCACACAAAAAAGGCATGCTACAAAATATGGCATTGATAGTCTAGTGGGTTTGTGTGCCATGCTAGTCGACCCATCAAGGATTCCTCCTTAACAAATTGTGTCTCCAAAAGGAAAATCTGACAAAAATAAATCTAGGCATAAGGATTTGTGTCCTTAGGAGATCGAAAGATGCAAATGCGGGGATTAGGCATTATGGATTTGTGTATCCACAAGGGATCCAAATGTATAAGATCATCAAACATAGTGTGTGTGCACAAAATGTGAGTGGAGTGTATGCCCCCATGTTAAATATATTGCAAATGTCTTAACAAGAGAAATGGCTTTAATAGAGCATAAATGCATCCACTAGAGATGTTTCCACTATGAAATACCCCCAAGAAAAGACACGGCAAGGGAAATGAACACATGAAAAAAAAAGAGCACAAGAGGGATCTACCAACTCTGGGGTCAGTATGATCGTATGATGATATATGAAATATTATGTCCAAATTAAATATCATCATTCCCCAAAGGAAATAGAACTACAACACAATGGAAGAAAGACTCATAAGAGTTACAAAGAAGAGTCTTTCTGGGTCAGCAACACGGAGACCAAAAAGATTTGGTGCTACCATTTTGCATCATCCCAAGCAGACAACACAAAGACACATTTACAAAAAATATCACATGTACAAAACAACATGTAACAACATATAGAAGAAGTGAGGTACAAATAGAAGAATGATTATGAAATTGTTTATTCCTTTATTACCTTGCACAAATGGAGCAACAAGGGTCGTTTAAAGAAATCTAAACAAAATATATAACAAGCAACACATCACAGGGGAAGCACATCACGACAAACAAGAAAAATAAAAGAAAGGATCCACTATACAAGAGGAGATAGTCAAGAGTATCGCCTTCCCCCCATCTCATTCCAGAGTATTTAGGGAAGGCGGTTAACTCGCAAGAGGGGGAATATCAAGCACAATAGAGGGAACAATATCCAAACAAAGACCCTATTGTGAAGAAAGGTTACTATGTTTGGGGTTAGTAGCAATAGATAATTGTTGTGAAAGCATATCTGGAAAATAATTATCAAGATCAATAGTCTCATAGTCATGAGAATCACTATCATGCATATCATTGTAGTTTCAAGCATGGGTTGTTCAAAGGAAAGTGAAGGAGGAGGTGTATGAAGTGAAGAAGGATTTTAAGAGATGCGTGCACAGGCTCTAGCTTGATGCTTGCGAAGAGGATCATGAACATGTCGGTTACGTTTAGTTTTTCTAGATATTTGAGGTGGAGTAGGATCAATCAACATATGTTCCTTTTCTTCTTTAGGTGGTAGAATATGAGGTGGACAAGTTTATAAATGAGGAATTGGTGGTATAGGAAGAAGACCGCGACTAGGATCAACTTTGGGTTTACTAAGTTCAGCAATATTCTTGGCTTGGAAGGCTTGGTATGATCGGAAAAGATAACCAAGACATGTTGGAGGTTATTGAGGTATAGAAGGCCAAAAGAAATCAAGGTAAACACATCCTTGAGACCTAGAAGGATGATAAATACAATGGTTAATGGTCTTGATCTCATCGTCATGAAGGAATTTAAGACATTTGTGAATAGGAGAAGCTACAGATTGCATGGAGGACAACCAGGGAAAACCAAGCTTGACTTGAAATTGATCAGAGGTAGGGATAAAAATGAAGGTAGTATCCAAAATCTTACCACAAAGGTCCACAGGAAAATATATAAAACCATGAGGAGGGTAAAGAAAACCATTGCAATTTTGAATTAAGACACAAAATTTATCATAGGAATCCTTTTGCAAATTTTTACTAAAAAGATGCCCTTCAGTTACAACATTCACCATGCAAGTGGAATCAACAAGAACACCACAGGAAGGAACGCCAGCAACCCTAGCAGTAATGTAAAGAGGACCAGACTAACTCATTTGTGTGTATTTTTCGATGAACATTTCCGACGAACCTTGTTGTTTTCTTTGTGGCGTCGGAAATTCAGAGGTTAATTGTGTCATTTTCTTTATTTTTTTCACACTTTCCCGACGTTCGTCATAATTTCAACGCATATGAATTTTGTCAGAGAATAACGGCAAAGGTAATTGAAATTATGATAGAAAAGAGGAATTTAAAAAACTTAAAAAAAGCGTTAGGGGTACTCAAGTATAAAATATAAAGTGCGACTGTATTTTTCATGACTGCAACAATGTTTTGTCAAGTTTGTGAAGGTTATAAACCGACTTATTTTTTATAGTCTCATTTTGTTTCCTTTGAATAAAAATCATGTTAGACAATATTGATCCAGAACAAAATAGGGAGACAATTTCTACATTTTGGTCTAACTTTAAAAGGAAAGGTGATGGGAAATGTTATTGTCCCTACAAAAATTTCAAGAGCTTAAAGACAAGAAGACTTTTAATCACAAAAGTTGAGAAGCATTGTAGGGAGCATAGTCATAGTGAAGGGGGCATAATTATCATCCATTGGTAATTTTTTCATAATATATCTTTATATTTACTACATTTGAAAATGTTTATATCATTTTGATAATTTATATACATTAAAAATCACTTCATAATGAGATCATGGTCATGGTTTTTTTAATATTAATCATTAATATATAGGTGGGGCGCCCTAGGGCACATGATATGGACTATGATGACCCAGAGAATGTGATTTTCCAAGTGGAGGAACATGGAGGCGTGAACATCAAAGCCAGAGATAATGATCCTATGGAAGAAGATGATCATGCGCCAGAAAAAATTGTTGAAGATGATGGTACAAATAGATTGATTCATGACACATTTAGTACTAGCACTATTGATCATGATGATCAACTAGAGTACTTTGATGTCGTTCATGATTTACCTGTACTTGAGAAGGCACACGGTCCCCTTTACGAAGGCTCCCAAAAAACTCTTCTCTTTGTTGTATTTTTGTTGGTGAACTTGAAGGTTATGAATGGTTTATCCAATATAACAATCTCACATATGTTAAGGTATGTCATATATGTCATCGTTTTTCATCTATTTTTATTGTTATTTCAGCACTAGTAAATAAAGGGCGAAATATGTACCATTTATATTCTTTATATTAACAAATTATCTTTTTCATAGATTGATAGGTGAATTTGTGTTACCACTATCAAATATTCTACCTCGCTCATACCAAGAACTATCTATCATTATGAAAGATATTAGAATGGAGTATCAAGCAATAGATGCATGTCCCAATGATCATATATATCATAAACAGCATGCATTTGCAAAAGAATTCCCTGAATGTCATATCAGTAGACATCGAACAGATCAAGTAACAAAAAAGGTGCCTCGCAAGGTTCTTCATTATATTCTCATGATTCCACGTATGCAACGATTATTTAGGTGCAAAAGCTTAGCGTAATTTATGGATTACAATGCACAGAATAGAAGTAGAGATGGCGTTCTTTGAATGTCTATGAATGGTTCTGTATTTAGGGACATACAGGAAAAATGAAAAACTTTAAAGAAGAACCTCGTAATCTCAGGCTTTCATTGGCAGTGGACGGTGGCAATCCATTTGGAGACTTGAGATCTATTTACTTGGTGTGGCCTATTTTTGTTATCAAAAATAACAATCCTCCATAGATGTCAATAAAGAGGGAGCACATAATGTTGGCAATGATTGTTCCAGATATATTTTTTCATTTGATAGTCATGTACATTAAATTATATATAATATTGTAAAATGATTTTAATAATTATCTAATGTTTCTCTTCACTCAACTAGGTAAGTACCAAGTTAAAGATATGAATGTATATATTGAGCCTCTTATCGACGAGTTATTAGACTTGTGGAATGACATCACTATGTCTGACATCTCTAGACCAACGGGACAAAGACAATTTTGATTCCATGCAATGCGTGTATGGACAATTCATGATGCCCTAGGGCTAACACATTTTTGTGGTATGGTATAAAGTAAAACTTGTGCACTTTAATAATTATTTTTTATTTTTTAAAAAGTATAAATCATGCATTTTTTAAATAATTTATTCTATATATATATATATATATATATAAACATTTTTAATCCAATTATACATGATCTTCCTGGTCTTCAAACAAAGGAAAACTTGCATGTCTAGTTTGTGGTCCAAAGATGAAATTTTGTCATTCAACAAGTTTAGAAAAATAGGTGTTTGATGAGTATAGGCACTTCCTCCACAAAAATTATAAGTATCAAAATACCGAAAAAATACAATGGGAAAGAAGAGACTACATCAAAAACCATGAAGAATGACACATCGCCTATGGAATTTGAAATTTAATATAATTAATCATCGAGGTAATGTCATTCAATTGAATTATTTATCTATCATACATAATATGTTTGGAATTAATTTTTTTATATTGTGTTTTGTTTTCTCATGTTGTAATTGATGATGATTGTTGTTGTTAACTTTTTAAAATTATATGCTTCATGAAGGTCTTCAAGGTATTAATAACCAACTTCCAAATGGGCTAAAAATTTATCCCAGATAATTGAGTAGGTTTCCCTACTATGACCAGCTACAAATTGTGCATTTGTTTGATACTATGCATATCAGAAAGAATATAACTGAGACATTATGGAAAATATTGGATGGAAGGCGTGACAAAGAAAAAATTATCAAAATTTGCAGTGACATTCAAGAATCTAATCATGCAATGAAAAATTTAATTCAATCAAATAGAAATGGAGACCAAAATTAATATAAACGTTCTTCCTTTGTTATTAACGGAGAAGCAAAGTAATGCTATAAAAGAAGTCATACGAAAAATTCAATTTCCCACAGGATTTTTTGCGAACATAAACAATATCATAACAAAGAAAGGTGACGAGATCATTTTATAAGTGTTGCAATATGTTATACCTCTATCTCTCTTAGACCAATTTGACAACAATGTGAAGCAAGTTATATACGATCTTGGAAAATACGTGAGGTAAGTAGTGATATTTTTCAATTTGTTGTATAGATATTATATTTTCCATTTGTTTTACTTGTTATGTATTATATTGTATATTATTTTGTTAAGTCTCATTAATATATTTGTGTCTTGAATCACTTGTACTAGATGGTTGTCATCTAAAGAAATCCATAAAGAAGATATAAATTATTGGAGGAGAAAAATTCCGCGTCTAATGTGTGAAATGCAAAAGTGTCTACTTTTGACATTTTTCAATGCACAAGAACACTACCTCATACACCAAGTTAAGGAGATTGAATTGTGTGGATCTGTACACACAAGGTCAATGTGGATGGTTGTGAGACACTTGAAATTTTTGAAGGCTTTGGTTTGACAAAGAGCACATCCTGAGGGCTCTATGGTGGAGGGATATATGGTATACAAGACTATGGTGTACATTACTGAATATCTTCCTAAGTTCGTGACAAAGATCTATGTAGATCGCATTTGGGAGCCCAACTCCATTAACAAATTTCAAGGGGAGAACCTAATTGGGAAAGTGAGATTGAGGAAAGTGAGATAATTATAAGATGTTCATGGACATTAATCTATATATATTTTACAATTGGATTTTATTTATGTCGTAGTTAATTAATTCTTAATCTTCATTATACATCATTTGTAAGTAGTATATTTATTTTTTATACTGTTGGTCAAGAGTGGGATGCACTTTAGACAAATAAGCATCGTAAAAGCGACGATCGGTCATTGAAAAATGTGCCTGAATGCAATAGTGTTATCAGGTGCTTTAATTATTTCAGCATGATCAAAGGTAATGCAAGGTTGAGGCTAAGGTTGAGGTTAAGGCAAAGTTTTAGGTTGGATATGCTACACATGGTTGACAACATTGTTGGCTTCTTCAACTTTATCATCATAAATAATGTCTGTAGAAGAAGAAAAAGGTTGTGCAATAGTGTTGGTTGAATGAGATAGAAAAGGATTAGTGTATATTTGAAAATTCTAGTTAGGAGGTGAAACAAATTTGTTTCCCCGGTTGATATCAGCATCACCAGATATAGCATTAAAATCAATAAGGTCTTGGATAACATGTTTCAAAGAATAACACTTTTCAATATCATGATCGGCTTGACAATGGTATTGACAAAAGGCTTTGGAATCAAAGGATCAAGGAAGAGGTTTTCTTGGATCAACTGGTTTGATAGGAGGAAGATTAATATTATTAGCATTTAGTAACTTCATCATCACATTATGCAAAGATTCAGATAAAAAGGTAAAATTACGAGAAGGTCTAAAAATAGAGGAAAAAGGAGCCACACCTTTCGATGTTGCTGCTACTTGATCATCTACTATGTTGGATGATTTTTTGATCTTTGTGTAGTTTTAAGGCTTATGGAACTTGTTAGGATGAGATGCGACATCACTCTTATCAATGGTTACAAGATTCATTGGAGTGTTGCTCTCAAACTGGCTCACTTTTAGTTTATAATGATGAAGCACTACGCATAATTATGAAAAAGAAGAAAACTCAGTGAGGAGAATCTTATCTCTAATGTCTTTTTGTAAATTAGAAATAAATATGCATTATATATTAACATCAGGCATATGATAAGAAATATAAGCATGCAAATGTTTAAATCTACCAATAATTTCACTAACTTTTTCTTTAACACCTTGTTTACAATGCATTAAATCAGTCAAAGATATTTGAGGACCAATATTGTTTTGAAATTATTGAATAAGAGCACTAGAAATTTTTTCAAAGGAATCAATGGAATAAGGAGGCAAGGAAAAATACCATTGCAAGGCTTTGTCTTGAAAGATCCTAGTGCAAAATCACTACACAAGGTTTGAAAATTTTTAGCATGAGTCACAGGATCACCCTTACCATTATAAGTCTCAACAGGAGGAATCTCAAAATTATAAGGGATAACAACTCGGATAATGTTTAACGACAAAGGAATAGCAATGTCACGTGTGGGAATATTGAATTGGGAGTAGGTCAAGAAAGAAAGTTGTTTTTGCAAGGAAAAGATTATTTGAGCTAGGTTATTAATGATGGAATCGGTAGAAGAAATGATAGGAGGAGAAATGTTGGAAATGTTTGGAATATGGTTTTTGGAACCAGAAGGAATGTTCGAAGAGGAAATAATCATATTAGGAGCATTAGTGGAAGGGATATTGGAATATGGAAATGGCACATTATGATATGAAGGTGCTGATGTGGGCAATGAAACACATGGGAAAATTGTGGGAAGTGATGGAAAAATATTATTAGGAAGATTTACATGTGTGGGATTAGAAGGTTGAATTAAAGTTGTGATAAGTGGCAGAGCATAAGTAGAGATGCTAAGAATGGAAGTAGAGATATGAAAAGAGGTTTCAACATGTGTAGTGGGTGGAACATAGCCTAAGTCTTGAGAAAATGAAATTCCATGCAAGAGGTGAAGACCATGTTCATAATTATGAGCAAGCTTCCTTAAGGATTCTAAAGTGGAAATAGTCTCGGCACTATTATTCTCTTGAGATAACCAATGTTCCATTTTTTCAAATTCCTTGGTAAGTTTATCAATTTGAGCGGGAGGAACTCTTAAGGCTTCATCTTCGTCATGGGAAGAATGAGAAGAGTTGTTCTCCGTGAGAGGATTAGGATCGTGAGGGAGCATGTTGGTCTCATCAAGATTCTGAGGAAAGGAGGGTTCAAGATCAAAATAACCCATGAGCCTACGACTTCTTCTAACTGAAATACTATGAGTCAGACTCAAGGTGATAAAGCTCATACACAAAGGGATGCAAAGGAAGGATAATGCAATAATCCTACAAAGTAGATCCTATATCTAATTGAATATAATGTAACAAGGAACAAAGTAGATCTAGAGATGAAAGAACAATGAAGATGCAAAGGGAGATCACACATAGAGGATCTAACCACCTAATCAAAAGTTATAAAGCATGAAAGTGTCGGGTTCACCATAATGTAACATAAAAAAAGAGAAGAGGGGGGAGAAAAAGGTAAGGTTGTTATATGTGTTAATGTTAAACCATCCTAGCCTTTTTTATACACATTAGGTAAAGAGAAAGAAGGATCCCCAAATATAACCTTCAAGAGAACCCAAATTAGATTAGCACCACCCAAATGGATATAGGGGTGCTAATGCAAATATTAAGTCCTTTCAAGGGTGAATATCTAAAAAATGTATTTTTCTTTTGTTGTACTTCCCTTTATTGTTTGTTGATTAATATTGATTAATGCTAATTGAGATTGTTTGTGTTTGATTAAATGACCTAAGGCTAGTTGATTGATTAAATGTGATGCAAGTAAAATAGAAGCACATGTGACAATCAAGCGCATAAAAAGATCTAATCTGATATCTCAAAGTAAGTGCTATGAAATGACAAAGAGGAAATTGGACTCACCTTGAGGGCTAATAGAGATCACAAGATCATATCTGAAAATGGAGTAGCAAACTGTAACAAACACTAAAACTGCACTTGATATGGAACCTGCAAGCTAAAATCTATTGATTGTCAAAATATGAAGGCCCCAGGAATAGGTCAACTTGGATGTTATAAGTCGTACCTAGGTACAGGTCGAGGTCAAACTGTACCTACACTGTCCAAAAATATGAGATTCAAATATCTGACAAAAATTGTAATCCTAAATCAGCTGAAACCAATCCCAAAAACTTGGAAACCTACAAATATGTTCCTACACACAAGAAAAATGGAATTTTTGTGGAGGGAAGGGGCTTTCCCTTGTCAAGACCCCGTTAGGAATTAACCTTCGATTAAAATAAAAGCATGTAAAAGCAAGAAAAATGTAAACATTCACCTCGCTTGTCAAACCTTCATAGATGGATTCGAATCCGCTACCCACAAAGATGTATGAATGCTTTTATTTAGAATGTAGGATGGTGGATGTCTTCATAAATGCAATAGATCTACAAGTGCAAAATCATAGATCATGGATGTAAGTATTATTGAATGGTTGAACACTTGCGCAATATTGATAAATGTAGATCTCCTTCCTTGATGACCAACTCCACTATCTCCGATGAAGAAAGAAGTTAGATTCGTGGAAGGAAATGCATGTTTGATTGAATGGAATGAATGCCCCTAATGAATCCTTTATTTTCTTGAACTCCTTAAATGCACCTTGAACTTGATAGCTTGCAATTGATGGCTTGAGCATGTAAAGGATCTTTCTTGTAAAATTAGATGTAGCTTGTGGTTTCCAAATGAAGTGAGCAGGCCTCCTTTTATACGGATTTCAGGTGACAACACAAAAAGGGTCGACTGCACTAGGCAAGAAAATATGAAAAACCCTGAAATGGGCATGAGTTCTCGTGAAACTAGTGCCTCAGGTACTAGTCGACCTTGACCTACACCCTTTGTACAAGTTAACTTTGACTTGTACCCCAGGAGGTACAATCCACGAAAAAACCATCAGGATCTCGGGAGTGCAAAAGAAACGGTCAGAAACGAACAAAAAATGAGGGAAAAATGACAAATCAAGCATAAATGCATCCATGCTCTAGGAGATCACTAAAATGGGGCCTAAAAAGGTATTTGAGCTTCCAAACTAATGGGTGCTAACTTTTAAGATGGTGCAAATTTTCCAAATAATTTTTCCAAGTTTCTCAAACACAATTCCATTCTTATTATCTCATTGGTTTGATCATGGTGAAACTATAGAAATCCCTTTTGTTGTCTTCCATCTTCTAACTTCTTCAATATGTTCCATTTTTTTCATTTTTGCATGACATCTGAAGGATTCATACAATTTCAGGAAATATCTTTAGTTATATCTAATTGATGTTTAGATTCTTTGATGAAGGACTTAATGTGACCTTCAGGGTCATGGGCCCTTTCTTTTCCATCTATAAAATGATATGCTCCCTTTAAATAACTTTAAACTTAATCAATAGAACTAGAACCAATAGAAAACCCTACAAATCTGATCACATGGGGCATGAAAATTCCCTTTTTCCTTGGTCCATTTACTTCCCTTTCAAACCACATCAACTACCAAATAAACTCTAGAAAAGAAACTCTATCAGAAACAAAACCTGTTAGTTTATGAGGGGTCTGCTTGCACCCATAAACTCTAATAAGAGTGTGATCACTCTTATAAATACAGTCAGAAAAATTATGGGTGTAACCCTTCTCAAGATTATGTTCCAATGAAGACAACACAACCCTTATCTTAAGAGAAAGCCTTTCCATTTGCATCCCAAGTGCCCTCAATATCCACACAACAAAGGAGTAATGAAAAGTGTTGTAATTACAATCTCTATTGTTCTTATCCCACACCCTACACCATAGTTGAACTAGGAGTTTGCTTCCTTGGTCAATTTTATGGAGTGTCTGAACACATTCTTATTTTGGAACAGGATTAGATGGCACAACAGAGAATAAATTTTAAAAGTTTTACTAGTCTTCTAGTAGACTAACTGGTTATGTAAAATCCTTTTAATCTTAGTAGCAATATAAAAGTCTAGATTGACATTGGGATTCTGAATTCTCATTGACATATACATCAAATCTATTGGCATTCTTCCTCTATGAAAAACATCATAAAATTGGCACCACCCGTGATATGTTTTCTAAAATAAATCCATAAAACCCAATGAAGGAAATGGAGCCTTACCAGTCACCATCATTGGTTTTTTATTATGTCTCATCTTCCTGAAATAAGCTACCTCTTGTAGCCCCATATCCTTTCATAATCCACTAGGTACTACTCCCTGTCAATTCTGGTAAGTGCTTGCTTGTTCAAACCAAAACATTCAACGATGCATGATTTAGAAATAATAATAATTGGGTTTCCGTCTACTCCCCTAATCATTCTGGTTTCTTGTTTATAATTACGGGTCTACTGATTAATAAGCTCAACATCTATGAATACATTTGGAGAAATAACTTTTGTTAGGTCAAGCTTCTAGGGGTTAGACCTAGGAATTTTCTCATCCCTATTATCGTATAAATACCAAAACAGGGACCTACAGCTATGTGGTATATTAGAATCTCTACATTGAGACCAGACATCTTGGAAAGTGACCTTTGTTCCAGTATCAACAGACTCGGGCAACACATCTAGGAGCGATTTTTGTAAAGGGACTTTCTGTACCTTGTCGTTTTCTTCCTCTTTAACCTTTCTCTTAGGCATTTTAGAAAATAAAATTTGATTTGCAAATAGAATGGCAAGGAAATGGCAAGGAAATGCAAGGACAAGTCTTCTGGGCCCACCAAATACATTCACTCAATCCCAAGGAGGAATTTCGCATGGCAAGGGTATGTTTCAGTTTATTTTCATTTAATTTTCTATTAGAGATTAATTTAATTTTCTATTAGGGGATTAATGGACTATGGTTGCATGTATTCTTTTTAAAGGGGAGAATTTAATTAAAATTGATATTAGTAGGTTAGGAATTAAATTAGATTTTGATTATTAGATTTTAATTAGTAGTTTTTTTTGTATAGTGAGTTTGTTATTAAATTTTAAATGGTAAATGTTCCATGTATGTCTTTTAAAAAAGGGAGTAGAATTTAATTAGTCTCTACATTAGTTTAAGTGGGTCCAAGGATAGTTAAGAAAGGTTATACATATTAATTCTTGTAATTAAATTAGTTCTCTTTTATGTATGTGAAATAGTTATATCGGGATTGTTTATAGATGTTATATAGATAGGGTTAATTAACTGACTTTCAAATGTTTTAGGGTTGAAATGGTTTTTGTTTAGTAAACTTGATTGACCAAGGATCATGTCTAAAGGTTACTTTAAATGTCGTAAGTAGCTAAGATTGAAAGGGAATTAGTACTAGATTTAAATGGTTAAAGTTGTAATCTAGGTTAAGAATTAAAGTAATTGCTAGGTCAACCTAATTCAACATATGTTCTTACCAATTAAATTACTATCATGATACTACACGTGGTTAAACATAAAACCATAGTTAATTCAACCTGACCCAAGAGTTCATGTAAACCGTGTAACAAGTTGATGCTCCAACTCTGCATCCGTATGTGGTGCAACCCTAATTCAATCTATGTATATGCCTTGCAACTCGAAGACTAACTTCACCATGTTATCACCTTTCCTCAACACATCCATTGTTAGTTGTATGTACTTGTGTTTAAAAAAAAAAAAATTGTCTGTGTGTTTTGCCCTAGTTTTGGGCATGACATTAACTTACTAATTTCCTCAAGGCCTTCTACAACTGACAACGAACTTCTTCTCACCACTTCGCTTTCGTCTCAAAAAATCCTTGAAGTTCGATTATCACTTGTGTTGTTTTAATTCATGCACTGGCTCTTTTAATTATGAGCTCATAAGAATTTAATTCCCATCACACTTCCACATGTGTGTTCTGTCACTCAGGCGAAATGACGACTAGCTCATTTTAGTACCTCTTTCATTACTTTGAAAATGTCTTTTATTCGTATATGTGAAATGGTGACCATTTCTCCAATTCCCAAGTGGTAAATATGCTCTTTGTGAAATAGCACTAGGTTCGCTATTTTGCTACCCCTTCTTACAAACTTTTACAAAATGGCGATGACTTCGTCATTTCTCAACCTTTACTTTATGTCCTTTGTGAAACAATGATGGGTTCTCTATTTCGCAACTCTTGTTTTTTGTTTTTGTGAAACAATGATGGGTTCTCTATTTCACAACCCTTGTTTTTTGTCTTTGCAAACAGTGATGGCTTCACTATTTCGCAACCTTTACTTTTTGTTCTTTGTGATTTAGCGAACAATGTATGAACCAAAGTTATATGTGTCTCTATTACTTGTTTTTTTTATGGATCACGGAAGCTTTCAGTTAGGTATTTTCCTCTATATTTTATAAGGTATTTCATATAACCTGCAATCTGATAGTAGAATAAATATGCTTCACAAAATTCATTTTCTAATGTATGTAAATCTTTTGATCGAAGATAGACATTCTATTTGGGCTTTTGTTGTGTTGAAACTTTGAAATAAAACTTCAGTAACTTTACAAAAGCTTGGTGATGACTAACATGGTTCACTATGAAAAGGTCTTATAGTTCATATATATGGTCAAAATTATGTCAAAATTTTGAGGTTCCAACAAACATATTGGAAAGTTCTCAAAGTATGTCAAGCTTTGTGCTCAAACACTCCAAGTGACTTGGCAAACGAAAGATAATAAGATCATTGGTAGTGGGATGTTAGGTTTTCAATACATCAATTATAAATTAAGGTCATATACCATGGTAATTAAATAATCATACATCGTTTGTGAATTTCAATTTTTTTTATACAGTTGGTCAAGAGTGGAATGCACTACATTTGTATATCGCAAATAATCTTAATTGGATGATGGTATGAATTGAACGATGTCAACAATTTGGTTGTGCATTAACATGCAAAGGTGTGGCTTCTTTGTTTAAAGAAGCTCATCGTAATAGAGATTCCAATGTTACACCAAGGGAAATTGATTTAGCATATGGTTTAAGAGATAAATATGTATGTATAAATATATTAATCACCCATATTATTTAATTATTTTCAAATATATATATATATATATATATATACCAAAATGTTTCTATTAGTAAGAGCATTTTGGAACTAGCTATTAGCTATAAACCAATTATTGGGGAATATATATATATATATTTATGTTGAGTTGTTTTTTCTTTGCACACATTCAACCAAGAATAAATATGTTATCAACTGACGATGCAATAATTTTTACATGTTTGACATATTGCAGGTGAAACACCACAAGGCTATGTGGTGCAATGGTCGTAAATTTTGAATTAAAAAGTTGGATGACACAAAAAAAAAACTTGTGATTCTGGGATAATTGCAGTCTTTTAGGTGACTAATGTTTCATCTAGAAGTGACATACATCCAGAAGTCTTAGAAAATCGACACTATGGGATTTTGGATGATATTCTTTTGTGTGAATTAAGTCCTAGTTAGTTTTGTTCGTCATCCAATGTATAGGCTACGATTGAACAAAAATGATCTTGAGAGAACTGTTATTGAACATGATAATGGATTTACCATGGTTTATACAAGGTCGATCGGGCGAACTGGAAATGAGCTCTATGTTCTTCCAAGCCAATGTGGGTAGGTATTTTACTCAGAGGTTCTAGGTAAACTGGGTTGGTCATTTGTTGTTAAACATGATCCAAGAGGAAGGTCGGTAAAGTATAATGTGGTGGAGGAAGATAACAAAGAACTAGAAGATGATGTAGATGATGATCAGGATCAACAGTCAGTTAATGATGTGCCTAACAAAGATGTCGAAGAAGAGGAACTAGATCATGATGATGTAGGAGTTAATGTTCATGAAGATGATATCCATGTGGATGATGACATTATCAAAACTGATATCGATGATGATGACGATGATATGACCAATCTTTACAATGTTGAATCTGGATTGGATGATACAGACAAAGAGTTGGATGAAGAAGAAGATCAATGACATTAAAACATATGAGTTCTACAAGAATATTATATATTTGATATTGATTTCTTGATGGAATTATATTTGACTTATATCGTTAGATAATGAATTCATGATGTTTTTAATTTTTATGCCATTACATAATTAATTCATGATGTACTTTTTAATGTTTTAATTCATGATGTTACAACTATTCTAGCTCTCCTAGACAATTCCATATTATCAAATCCTAATTACTCTATGACTATTCATGATTCTTATTTCTTGTTCATCAACTTGTCTTTCTCATTTCAACTACCACAAACCACAAGGACATTCTTAGTCATTTTGAAATATTGTTTTGCATCTCTTTAGAAAGAAACTATGCAACCACTTCATCCATAATGAAGGCAGTGGTGGTACTCCTAATGGCCATGACAAGGTGATCTCGTGAGTTTGATAGTGAACACAGAAAGGTCATGCATCAATCCTTATCCTCCTCAGACCAACAAACCCTATTTTGGAAACAAGCATATTATATACATTTAGATTATCATCCACACATCCTCCTTCCACCCTTACAAAATACGACGTCTTTCTTAGGAATAATCTATTTACTAAGAATTTTACAAAACCTTTTCCATGGGTTTATCTCTATCCCGTCTTCATTAACATTTAACAAAATATTTTTTTGTAAATAGTCTTATCAAACCCTTAGTTTTTTATCTATTGAATCCTAGTCTTCTTGATTTAGATTGGTAGGTTTAGCACGAGATATTACAACGCATAGATCTTTGTCTATGAGCATATATTTCATTTTAAGCTTCCAGTTAATTTATCTATATCAATCTTTTTGGATGTTCTTACCATATTTTTCCTATGACAAGGTCACACAAACTTCTACAACAAGCTCCAATTGATCAGAAGATCAATGCAAAAAAATCCTCAACTCAATAGTAAGACCAAAACTAGCTAAGCTCTAATACCAACTAAAAGGAAGCAAGATTATAGAAAAAAATAGCTTCCTACACCTATCTATAAAGAACACTAATGTAAAGAGTAGAAAGCATTTTTTTCTTCAAACCCTTAATAATTATAAAATTAGATTGCATTCAGACAAATAAAACAAACATGCAAATAAGCAACAAATGCATAAAACCTCGCTTACATGTAAAAAACCCCATTTAGGAGAAAAAATCCACTCTTAAAGTAGAACTTAATGTATCATATATAAATATTGTTTATAATATTGTCTAAAAGAAAAGTTCTTATCAAGAGTACTCTTCTAGCAATAAGATAATGAACTACAACATGATTATAGGGTGATTCTAATAGCATAATGATGCCTACGAAAACTTGATAATCTCTACACAAGATGCACAAGTATCCAATATATAGGATTAATGAAAAATAAGAAGACGTCAATGGTGGGTATCAATAATTTCTACATGGAAAGAATCAATTTCTTGCATGCTCTCAAGCAACTCTACTTGACAAGCACAATGCTTGCAACACTCTTGCATTCAAAGCACTATCACGATTGTGATCCATTTTCATAGTCATCTCTAATTATAATACCTTCCTCAAAATGTATATGGTCTCCTAAACATGCAATGTGCTTTCCTACATGCAAACCCTCGCATACATATGAACCTACATTAAATGGGGTCTTCCTTTAATCAATCAGTCAATTGACTATTACAACATCATGATATGTCATTTGATAAGTCAAACAACAAATATGTCACAAGAACTCTTACAACATGAAACATGTCACCAATCTAACTTTCTATCAGGGTCTACCAAGTGGGACACCTATCTCTTCAAAATGTGCCCAAATGTCATCCTTGTTATTTTCCATGTAGGATGCCAACTCATCGATATAGGTCTTGACAAAATGACAACATAGGAATAACATAGAATAATTTAAAAGTTATCTAAATGGGACTGAGGGAGGATATCAACTAAGATGGTATAAGATTAGTGTTCAGAGGGAAACGATGGAGCGTGAGCGAGAGGGAGGAGGAAGGGAGAAGAGAGCGGGAAAAAGTTTTTTGAATTTGGAAGATGGAGGAAAGTTGGGAGATGTCGGATCTGTGGACTCTGCAATGGGATCCTTGTTGGTGCAAGGACCTTTTGAGCACGGGCAGCATGTTGTAGAGGATAAGAATGATGGGCCAGTTTTTGTTTCCAGCAAGGATGAAGGGCCGGTTCTAGGACCAGAGAACAAGCTTTCAAAAATCTCGAAAAATGGGAGCGGGCCACTCAAAGGTAAGTCACATGGCTCACCCCCGAAACCTGGGAAATGGGTGGGTCTTTTTGGAATCAAACCTTCTGGGATATCTCTCTTTCCTAAAGTTAATATTCAGAATGATTCCAGTAAGGGAGTTTTAGGGATAGACATCCCTGACGCCCTTTTGGACCATACTGTTTCTCTTATGGCCTCGTCTCTAGTTGGGAAATTTCTGGGTCCTAGACCGAACATAGACATTGTTAGATCCTATGTGGATAAAAAATGGAAACTGAAAGGTCAAGTGGATGTAGCGGCGATGCCTAAAGGTTTCTTTTCATTTGAATTCTCTAATGGAGAAGATCTATCCAAAGTCCTCTGTGGAGGCCCTTGGATGATGGGAAAATCTTCTCTATCATTGCAAAAATGGACAACAAGCCTAGACTATAATGACAGCTTTTTCAAGGCAGCACCTATATGGGTGCGTCTTCCAGGGATGCCCTTGGAATATTGGCATGAGGACATCTTCACGGCGCTTGCTGGAGTCTTTGGGGAACTCCTATCCATAGACCCTATGACAGATACAAGAACTAGATAGGTTTATGCAAGGATATGTGTGAATATTCAGCAAAATGTGGAGCTCCCCCAAGTGATTACTCTGAACTCGAAGCTGGGATCTTGGATTCAAGAGGTGGAATTTGAGTCTATGCCCTTTGCGTGTTTTACCTGCAAAAAAATAGGTCACTGGGCAAAACATTGTCCTTTGAAACCCATCAAGGAAAATAAGAAAGTGCAAGACCTCCCAAAAGGGATTAGGATGGAATGGAAAAAGAAAAATGATGAAATCATACCTAATCATCAACTTCAGGAAGAAGAAATAAATCAGAAGAGTACATAAGAGAAGGAGGGTACTGAGAGGAACCAAGAAGAGAAGAACCAGAAGATCAGTGAAAGTACAGAAGAGAAGAAGGAATTTACAGGGAAGGACCAAAAAGAAGGGATGTCTCAGAATGAGACTGAACAAGCTTTGGGCAAGAACGATCATCAAGAAAAGATAAGAGAACTAAAAAATCAGAATCCATTGCTAGATGGAAATGGAGATCATCTTATATCTGAAGAGAAAGAAACTAATCCTAAGATGGAAGCTTTAATAACTCCCAACATGGTGGTCTTCAGGGGAAGGAAAGAAAATAAAGAAGAGAGTCGGGAAGGGAAGGAAAACCTTCAACTTCAGATTGAGAAGGATAATCTAAAAGAAGAGATCACTCCGACAAATCCTAAAAAAGAGGACTCTGATCCAAAGGGAAGACCTCTCCCAGGAAATAATGGGAATGGACAAATGTGCAGAGGAGGAAAAGGAAAATTCTTGGTCTATAGTGGGAAACTATAAGAAAGGGTCATGAAAGAAAGAACAAAAATCACCACAAGAAAATATCTATGGAAAATTAGCTGGAAAGAAATCAGAGCATATTATAATGGGGCATTCAAATTCTAAAATGTCCATGAAAGGGGGAGCTCAAAAACAAGGAGTTTTGACGAGAGGACAGAAGAAAGCGGATACAGGAACCCCTAAACTAGACAGAGGAAGAAAATCAGAAAAATCACAGAGAGAAGAAGCAAAACAGAATATTGTTGATGGAAAACAGCTCACTATCCATCAGGTGTGTTCTCCGAATCTATCATGAAAATAATTTCTTGGAACATTAGAGGACTAAATGGTCCTCACAAACAAGATGTAGTTAGAAATCTAGTAAGAGATTCTAAATTAGACATGCTATTAATTCAAAAATAAGATGATGAAAGATAAAGTAGAAAAGTTCAAGTTTATGAAAAATGGAAAATGTATTGGTAGCAACTTGGAAGGAGCATCGGGGGGCCTTGCAATCTTCTAGAATCAATCTAGTTTAGACTGTCATAATCTAAAAGAAGAAAAAAATTTCCTGGCCGTAAAGGTTCAAAGTATTAAGGATAACTTTGATTGGATATTGATTAATGTCTATGCTTCTAATACAAAAAATGGTAGACTCAAACTTTGGAAAAAATTACATGATCTCAAGCAAGTCTATAACAACCCTAACTCCCTTATAATGGGAGACTTCAATACTCCTTTGAAGCAGGAAGATAAGTTTGGAGGTTGCCTATCTCAGGTTGAAAGCAGGGAGGATTTGATGGACTTCATTACTAAGTAAGGTTTGATGGATGTTGACCTAGAAGGATTAAGCTACACTTGGTCCAATCGTAGAGTGGGAGCAGATCTGATTCAAGTTAAGCTTGATAGAGCGTTGATTAACCCGGAATGGTATACAAGATTTTCTTGCTCTCTTACTTCCCTCACTAGGATTGGTTCGGATCATTTCCCAATCTCATTCTCAACATCCTCTTTTTCTGGAAAAAGAAATGCTCCTTTTAGATTTGAAAAAATGTGGTTGGACCACCCAGACTTGGAGAATAAAATCAGAGAATGGTGGAATATAAAAGTGGATGGCACAGCGATGTTTAAAGTAGTCAAGAAACTGGCTAATATCAAGTATAATGTCAAAATCTGGAATAAAAATGTTTATGGGGATATCTTTCAAGCTAAAAGTAAAACTCAAATGGAACTGAAAGAAATTCAGGATGAAATTCAAAATAAGGGTTTAACAGATAATCTGAGATCTCAAGAAAATCATATTCTTGCGGATTATCACAACATAATAGCAAAAGAGGAGACTTTCTAGAGGCAGAGATCCAGATCTCTCTGGCTCAAAGCAGGAGACAAGAATACAAGATTCTTCCACCTTACAGCTCTTAAACATAAAGCTTCTAACAGAATTAACTCTGTATTGGCTCCTAGAGGAGTCATCACAAAGGAAGAAGATATTAGAAAGGAAATGATGGAATATTTTGCTGGCCTCCTCTCAAAAGACCAAAATCTTGGAATGGAGGATCAAAGAAAACTTCTTGAATGTATTCCAGGAACTCTGGATTCCCAGAGTAACTCTTTACTCAAAGCCATACCTTCGGATGCTGAAATCAAGAAGGCCATGCTCTCTTTTGAAGGAGAAAAATCCCCTGGGCCAGATGGTTTTCAGATGTTCTTCTTCCAGCACTTCTGGAAAATTACTGGTAAAAATGTGTGCTCAGCGGTTAAAGAGTTTTTTGGTTCCAAATCTATTCTTAAAGAGCTAAACTCAACCTTCAAAGCTCTTATTCCGAAGAAACTAGGAGCTAACATTGTGGATGGTTTCAGACCTATAAGCCTTTGTAATTCTTTATATAAAATTATATCTAAGGTCCTTACTTCTAGAATCTTGAGTATTCTACCTAATCTGATCTCTCCCCAGCAGAATGGCTTTGTGTCGAGGAGAGATTTTGGACTCTATTATGGTGGTTCATGAGAACATTCAATCTCTTAATGCTTCGAAAAAACAAGGTTTTATGATGAAATTGGATCTGTCGAAAGCCTATGATAGAGTGGATTGGGAATTTCTCCACTGTGTCTTAAGATCCTTTGGCTTTGAAGAAGTTGTGATCAAACTCATAATGCAGCTGGTGACTACAGTTTCTTCTTCAGTTCTTGTTAATGGTCCTCTCACTTCTTCCACCCTACTAGAGGGTTAAGGCAAGGAGATATCCCCTATTTTATTTGCTATTATGGCTGAAAGTCTAGGCAGATATATTCATAGCTTAGTGATAAAAGGCCAGATCTCAAGGTTGCAACCTTCTTCTGCTTTGCTGAGATGCTCTCATGAGCAATTTGTTGATGATACAATAATGATGGGTGAAGCTTCGGTTAAAGAAGCAAGAAACATGAAAATGGCGTTGAATATCTACACTAGAGCTTCTGGTCAATTAATCAATTGGGAGAAAATCTCTCTTCTTCTGCAATACTCCTAAAGCTAGACAAAGGAAGATATCTTCCATCCTAGGCTGTCAAATAGGGAACCTCCCATCTCCTTACTTGGGCCTTCCTCTTTGTCTCAAACCAGATGACTCATTCTGGAATATTATTATTGATAGATTTCATAAAAAACTAGCGGGATGGAAAGGAGCAACCCTTAGTCTTGCAGGGAAAGTTCACCTTCTTAAATCTTCCTTGCAAAACCTTCCAGTTTATGCTCTGAGTCTCTTTAGAATCCCTCAAAAGTTTGCTGAGATGATTGAAAAAATCCAAAGGCACTTCTTATGGTCGGGAGTCGAGGATAAAAAGAAATTTAGTCTTGTTGCCTGAGAGGTGGTCTGTAAACCCAAAAAGTGGGGAGGGTTGGGTATAAGAAGCATCAAAAACACAAACAAGGCTCTTCTAACAAAACAGTGCTGGAGAATCTTTGAAGAAGAAAAGGAGTGGAATTCTATAATTAAGAGAAAGTACTATCTTCATTCTCTCGAGGAAATGATATTCAACCCTCAGGAAGTCACAGGATCCTTTATCTGGAATAGCATTTGCAAAGGGAAAGAGTTGATTAGAAAGGGAGCAAGGTGGAAACTGGGAAATGGCAGGAAGATTAATTTTTGGAATGATAAATGGCTGGAAGGTAAAGCTCTCAGTGAGAACAAGGAATGGAGGTCTACGATTCTGGAATGCCAAGATATAGTGGGGGAAAGGGTGTCTGATTATTGGATTAATGATAAATGGGTGGATCTTGGATCCTTGGATGCTAATCTCTCTTATCAATGCTCAACTTAACACTTGGTTTCCGAATAACTCTTTGGATTCTCTGATCTGGGGCCCGGTTTCAAATAGGAAATTCTCTGTTGCCTCGGCCTCAGCTCTTCTTCTCTCATGTGCTTCTCAGCCTCTGCTCTCAGGTTTGGAACCCTAACCTTATTCCTAAAATTAACATGTTTTTATGGCTTCTGGTTGAGGACAAAATCCTCACAGTGGGAAATCTCTGCAAAAGAGGTTTTACTATGCCAAATAGATGCCACCATTGTCTCTCTGAAGCTGAAAACAGCAATCATCTGATGATCCACTGCCCCTATTCCAGAAAAGTTTGGGATTTAGTGTTTAAATTCTTCAATGTGGACTAGGTTAAACCCAACTGTTTCTATGAGATGGTTAACCAATGGTACAGTCCCCTAAAGGGCAAAGCTTATAAGGAGATATGGAAATTATTCCTTCCTCACTTTACCTGGAGGATCTGGAAGGAGAGGAATAACAGGGTCTTTAGAGATAAAATCTCTTCCCATATTATAGTGGCTAACCAAATATGTAGAAGTATGGTGGAGAACTTCAATGCCTCTTCTCACAGAAGTTCCAACTTCTCGAGCATTCAAGAAATAATAGACTCCAAAAGCGGGAATTTCAAAAGTAATGAGATAAAGAAAAAGGATTTGAGAAATGACACTAGATGGTCAGCTCCGCCAAATGATTGGGCTAAAGGAAATTTTGATGGAGCCGCTAAGGGGAACCCAGGAAGGGCGGGCGGGGGAGGTTGCATAAGAGATTGGGCTGGATATTGTCTGGGAGCAATAGCGGTCCCTTATGGAACTCAAACGAATCATGTTGCAGAAGCAATGGCAGCTCTTCACGTTGTTACTTTGGCAAAGGAGAAGGGAATTTTGAAATTTTGGCTAGAGGGAGACTCCCAAAACATAATTAATTGCATAAAAGGGAAAACTAAGGCTTCCTGGACTATAGCTCACATTATTGATAAAATTAAGTCTATCTTGCTTCTTTTCCAAGAAAGCTTTATATCCCACGTGTTCCGGGAAGGAAACAAGGTAGCGGACAACTTAGCGAACGTGGGAGTCTATAGAGAGAAAATGATAACGTGGAATGGGGAAGTGGACTTAAATTTAGAGATTTTGAATCTTATCAAGTACGATAAGATAAATCATAATGAAGGCTCACTTCAAAATAGAATTAATGATGATAATGACAATTAAATTCAAATGTGTTGTTAATTGTCAGTCGAGGGTTGAGGGTATGATTGATGTAGTCATATCACACGTATTGTGGGTAACAAATGGCACTCTAAAACAAAGAAATCAAAAACCTGTTAGGTCTCAGTATAACCGAACTCTGTTAATCCAAAATTCTGCAATTATGGGTGGAGGACTAAAGAGGGAGGAGCCTATGGATTGTTCGAAGTGGAAATCGAATAAAAAGGTCTGGAAGAGACTTAAGAAGGGAGGTGTCACTCAGTACATGGAGCGTTTACACGGAGCAGACAAGGAAATCACGAAGAAATTTGCGGAAAGGTGGAGGAATGGGAAGGTTAATCTGTGGGGGAAGTCTTTCCAGCTTACTTTGAATATCATTTTTGAAATTACTGGGGTCTCTGCTGAAGGAATGAAGTTCTACAGGGACGATAAAAGGACAGGATCTCAAGCTTTTAAAATTTTCCCGAAAAATGAAGAAGAGGAAGCCCTTCTGACTAAAGGTACGGGAGATTATGTAGATATAAAAAAGATAAAAAAAACCACTGGGCTGATATTCTTACTGTGATTATAGAATACTTCACTTTGGATGGTCGGTATTCTAAAATTTATAATCTGCATTTTGTTTTTGCAAATCACTTTAGGCATAAGAAGCTTGTGTCTTTCCCCTACTATCTGCTAAGTTCTTTGAATAATAGTATTCTGGAACACAAGAAAAAGGCCTCAAACCCTGTGCTCCACGAAGGTTTTATTTTGTTAATCTCAAAGTATGTCAAAAATCAAATCCCGGATCCTATCCCTAAAAGGGTTAAAGGGAATCTGAGAAAGTGTAAGTTGGAAATGAAGAAGGAGGAACCTAAGAAGAGGACAAATAGAAAGACTAAGAATAAGGTGAAAATAAGAGAAGAGAAGGAGGTGAGCCCTAATCCCTTGAAAAGTGAAGAGGAAAAGACCCAGAAAGAGGATAATGAGGTAGAGCCTGAGATCAATGAGGAAGACTCCGGAAAACTTAAGGTTGATGGGGTTGAAGAGACAGAGTTATCTAACAATTCTGAGGAAGAAAGAATGGTGGAGGGCAATCTCAGTCAGATTGAGGAAGCAGAGAACAGGGAGATGGAAGAAGAAAAAGCAAAAGAGGAAAAGGAGAACAAGGAAAAGGAAATGGAGGAGACTAAGGTTAAACTTAAGGAGAATTGGACCCGAAAGAATGATAATAGGAAGAAGAAAAAGAAGAAATTAAACTCTGAAACAAAATGGTAGGGTTTGAGGCGGATGACAGAATCCCTATGAGCAAGGAGGACTACGGGACAAATCTGGAGAACTGGATTGGAGAGGAAATGAATACAATGAAACAGCACCTTAAGGACATGCAAGATGCTATGGATCCTATCAGTTCTAAGGTTGCGGAAATGGAGAAAGAAGTGCAGACTAAGGTAAATAAAAACAACACAGAGGATGAGCTAATGGATAAGGTTAATAACCTTATTGAAGATAAGTTGAAGGAAATTAAAGCCCAAATCAGTCATAATGGCAACATGATCAGAATAATTCTCAAGCACAGTAATGAAGGGTTGAATGTTTCTGTCCAAAATCTCAAAGCTCTGTATGCCTATTTGGAGATGAGTCTACTAGAAAGAACAACTATAACGATTGATGATAATGTTGAGAGCTCGGGCCCGAGCACTAGATCCCGCAGAAGCATAAAAAGGAAAATCCCTGAGATACCTAAAGAAATGAAAGAGCTGAATGATTCCATTGTCTTAATGGAAAATATGCAGAAAGAGGCTGAGGAAGCCTATGCAAAAATACTTTACGCAGGCCTTTTTGCTGGAAGGATTTTTGTTGTTTTGCTGGTAGCTGTTCTGGAAGTGCTGGCAGCTGTGCCTTTTTTGTCTTTCTTCTGTTTTTTGTGTTCGGGTTGGTTGCTTTGGTCCTGTTATTTTGTCTATAGCAGGCATTCCATGTTTGTAAGGGCTAATCTTGCTTATCTTTAGCTCTCTTTTGTACAAGGTTTCGAGGTCCTTTCAAAACCTGATTTTACCTTAATCAAAAACATAGAATAATTTAGGCTAGGAATTGCAAAGGTTGAGACACCCTAATCCCAACAATGTCGTATACATAACATATAAATAGTTTTATATATTTTTATATCTCGCAAAGCTTTTGCATACACTTACTAGTTGATCTAAAATGTTATGTACGGAGTTTTACACCCAGTTTTCTCCTCACCCTTAAATCACTTGAGGGAGAGGATTTCTCTCTACATCCTCACCTACATTATATATCTATGTAGGCAAATTGATCTTATTATGACATGAATTCAATAAAGTATTTGAGCTAACCAAAAATATTTTATTGATTAGTGAATCTAAGTGAAAAAATTAAGATTCGCTAACCAAAAATATTTTTATTTTACTAAACTTCAGTTAGTTGTGTGATATCCTCATCTATAATAGATATTATGAGAGATTAAATTAAATAATGTCAATTATATAAATTTAGAATATTAGATATGATTAAAATGTTATTTATATAAAATAAATAAGTAATATAAAGTTAAATTTTAAGAAAAATTATTGCAGTCATTCATTATAATAATAAATAAGACAAATGTAATTATAATATTATTAAAAAATAAGTTTATATTATATAAAATATAGTGCACAATAATAATTTAATAAAAAATATTTAATTTGTTTTGAAAAATTATTTGAAAAAATATCTAGAAATACAAGTATAAGTAAATCTAGAAATAATGTCAAAGGACACATAAATGTAAAGTCAAAATGCAAGAGGTAATTCTTAATATTTAGTATAATATTTTTTTATGTATCGAGTCTTTGGGTCAAAATTCTTATGGAAATTTCACTGCGGTCTTCTCCTTTTAGATTGAAACTCACATGAATGGAGCTAATTTGTTTCTTCAAGTTGCTAATATGACTAATATACTTCAAGAGCAACTGCAAATCAACAAAGACTTGGAAACCCAACTCCAAGCACTAAAAGGAAAACAAAAAAGTATGAATGCGAAGACTAATCTTGGTATATGCTACTTCGATGAAATATGACATAATCAATTCATGGCATTAATCCTTGTGTCTAAATGGTACAATAGTTTCCAATATTATGCATAAATTGCACTATACCCAATAAATAGTATGTACAAGTTGGGCAAAACAGATCTATCGAAGCCTCATTGAGGTTATCAAGTAGAATTTGAATTATAAATGTCACTAAGACATGAGGACGTGATCTCTTCTTTTTAGTTGCCCCATAAACTTGATCAATTTTCATTTAATAATAAATGTACAATGTATGTAAATGTGGAATAATTTAATAAAAGTATTAAAGTTGACATAAGGAAATATCATCTAACATGAAAGATGGAGAAATGTGGCATCCTATTTAATAGTAATTGGTGAAAAGAGACATCCTATTTAATAGTAATTGGTGATTCAAGCTCCATATGAATTTTTTTATTTAATTATAACGTACATCAAACAATATGTTGTGTATACTCTCTACAAGATTTTTCATGTTGTTTTTTGAATTGAACATGTGTTTGACAAGCGGCAAGTCTTTTTGCATGCAATGGACAGGGGGAGCCAAAGCATTCTGTGGAAGGAGTAGGAGTAGAAAAACTAGTAATACAACGGAGAGACTCTACAAACAGTAAGGGACCAAATAGGCAGGCCTATGGTACCAGAAATTCTTTAAATTTTGCAGTGAATTCTCCATACCAAAGTAGCTATCGTTGAGAAAAATACAATAAGAAATGGGGCTTTGGCCTTGTGCTACATGTAGTTTTCATGAACCCATCATCTATTCAGTAAAATGCCTTGGATTTAATCTTCCTAGATCACACCAATGAATCTAAACTGGCAAAAGGCCCTTTGGATTTACTCTGCCTAGATCACACCAATGAATCTAAATTGGCAAATTGCCAAAATCTAGATTACAAATGTGATTGTACATAACTACTATAGTTTGAATTCTGAATTTGTTTTTGATGTGTAACAATATCGTGCATGTTTCATTAAGGGCATTTACATAATCATTTGCCTTGGCTTGTATTATTTCCCCATGTAGTTGTCAAAAATTAGTTAGCTTGCTTATTGTTTGTCAGAAACCTTACCTTTTGTATGCATGATTTTTCTTTGACATTTATCAGTTTATTTTTCCTTTCATCTAGTTTATCAGTTTGTCTTGGCAAATGAAACATTTATCTCTGCTCTATTCAGCTGATTGCATGTCATCAGAGATGATTTTCTTCTCAATTGTCCAGTGAAGGATTTAACACATATAGTTTATGTTCCCTTAGATCTTTTATTCTGTCACATTTCCTCTATAAAAACTAGAAATGAAAGTTTATCTGGTCTTTTGCAGTTGATTGTTTCAGTGAAGTAACAAAGTGACCATGGTGTTTGTACATCTCTTTTCATCTCGATATAGCTCTTTGCAGTTGAAGGCATTTTTGTTTATACTAATGTTTGAAATATGAATACTATATTCCTTTTTCGGACAATTGAAGCTAGATTGCTAGAACATGCATACCTATCAACACTAAATTGACATGGTTGTTTGATAATCTAAATTTTTAACTTCGTATTGTCCTTTCTTTCTTGATGCCTACAAAGCTATTACGATTAGGAATATTATATGAAAGATCATATATAAATTGATTAAATACAAATTATCTCAGATCTTCCTTTTCAATTGTGGAAACTTTTTCATTGATGATTTATGCCTCTAAATTTCTCACTCTCATTTCTAAGATAATTTGTATCGTATTTTACATGTCTCGTATTGGCATTTGTATGCTCATAGGTTTGTATTTCTTCATTGCAGGACCGAAATTGTTAGTGAGTAATTGAAGGATTTTTATCTTCATTTTTAATGTTGAGTTTTTTTCTGTCTGTATAATTAAAATGAATCGGGATACAAAATAACACAATTTTTCTTCATATAATAAACACTGACTGGATTATTCTATTCTTAATGGGCAGGTCGGCATGTTGCTTTGCATGACCCAAAACCCCCACCAGGGTATGTAGGTCTTATATGTTCAAAAGTATCACCCGTTAAAGTAGCACATAATGTCATTGATGATGCAAGATGTGCATGCATGCGAACATATGGTACTTCTCCAGAAGTTCATGTGTATGGGGATCCAAGCTTCACATTTGCATAAGTTTGCATCACATTTGGATTTATGTTTATTAAATCAATCACCAGGGATGGTCGTGATATGTTTCAACTTTATGTTATTTTTAAGTAGAATATATCAATGTAGTTGAATGTTATAAATAAGTTTGACTGTAAGTATAAAGATACAGGGGTTACAGAATCTATAAAATAGGTTAAAGCTGTAATGCTCTTCAAATGCTCTCCAAAACATCAATTGTGATGATTTTAGAAAATTAGTTCCAACTATCAACCACAGTGCCTTCCTTGATTAGGCAAGAATTGCAACAATTTTTTTATTAGATTAGGGAAGGAAGTAGTGGTGGCTAACACGTATGCTCAGATAAACTCTTCTGCCATTTTCCTTGGTTATGATACTTGTCTTTATGTTGATGGGTATGATTAACAGATATGTGCCAACTCATTTGCATCACATGGTGTTTGAATTGTTAAAGAATTCATTGCGAGCAGTTCAAGAACGATATATTGATTCTGATCAAGATTGCCCACCTGTTAGGGTTGTGGTTGCTGATGCACTTGAGGATGTCACAATTAAGGTGAGGGGCCTCATCAGTGGATATTTTAGGGTTAATTTTGCCTTTCTGCTTTTAAATGCTCTTATGAGATTTCTATGCGTTCTTTGTTCTCTTTACTGCAGTCAGATATTAATTACGAAAATAAAATCACCCATCATTCAGATTTTTGAAAACCTGGGGAATCTGAGTTGTGCTTTTTACCATGACAAAATAATGTTTTTGAACTCTCGTAGTTGAATCAGATTGATTTTTCAACTTTAACATTGAAATTTAGTATGGGCTGTGATGTTCAGTGTAATACTGAACTAATTACGCAGCTACTCAGTAGAATCCAAATCTGAAATGAGCCAAATAAGATGCTTTAATGATGCTTGGGGAGCTTATTTTCTTCAGAATGAGTCAGAAGCCAAGACTGAAAGAACAAAAACTTGTACCTGTAGCCATGTTTTTTGATAATTTACCGAGGGATTGATTGTATTGGGACCCTCACTTTAGAGAAAATATACAAAATACATTAACAACAGCATATGCCTACAACTAAATTAGCAGAGCCAAAGGCTGAAGCCATTCAAAACCATAGAACCAATATGTGGAACAAACAAAATGAAAATTACAAAAAGGGTAGGGAAGACACATCTATCGAGCTGCATGTCCACACCCACGAGATGATCCTGACTGAGGAACTTAAGCCACCAAGGTTTCAGATATTCTTACTCTTAGCTACTGGACAACCAAATTTTATCAACTGAGGGAAATGTACATTGGAAAACCTCCTTGTGTTGGACAAGTGCAGGACACCATCTACCAAGTGCAGAAGAATACATGTAGGTATAGATATTTAATATTCAAATTTGGATTCTCATTACTATCCTCTAGTGCAATTTCTGCCAATTCATGTTTTAAGTGTACTGTTTCTTGACAATCAAGAGCTATGTGTTAAGAACAAGAGATGACCCTCAATCAATGACACAACATCTAGTCAATCTAGTTTTACTGCTTCTGTAGAGCATTATATCTGCTGCAGTTTATAAACTCGTGAAGAAATGTGTCAGAAAAAAGATCTAACTACATCCAATCAGTGGGTTGACAACTTGTTAGAACATGTATTAAGAAAGTACAGCAGTTGGGAAGACAATACTGAGATAGCCAAGATGTTTAGCTGTAATTGATCCAAAATATAATTAAAAACCTGTCAATTTTGGGAGTTTGATACCATTTTCTTTTAGACCTGCTTTTATGGATTGAGTAAATTCCTCTAGTTTATCTTATGTTGGGGTTTTTGGTAGCACAATTGACCTATTAATAAACCATTTCTACTCTTGATGCCTTTTGCAGGGATGACAGAGCAATTTGTAGCGTTGAATGTCGTTATCAACAGATTATTATAGATGAGAATGCTGAGAAACACTCAGTTAAAGTCATGACAACGGGTTCTGTTCTTTCAGTTCGCCAACACAGCATTGGCAAGAATGTCCAATCCAGGAAAGTTAAGAATGTCCAATCTAGGAGACGTGCAACAGCATGAAGCACCCTGTCCTAAATTATGGCCTATCATTAATTTTCATTTATGTGTAGCAATTTGCTGCAGAGCAGGTATGTTTCTATTTTATATTTCTGGATCCATAGAATTCTAATTTGAAGTATCAATTTGGTGGATTGATGCCTTTTCTGACTTTTAACATGGTTTTTATGTTAGAATGGCTGTTAGGATTAGATTCATAACTACAGAATTAGCTGGTGATTTAGAGGAACTAGTCTTAAACAAGACAATTTTCTATACTCCTTGTTATTCTGTTGAACACGTCAAAGTCAATGAAGATGATCTGACTACTCTATGGAAGGAAGCTACAAAGCACGTATCGGAGTGCATGGAGGTAATTTTGAAGTCTGATCTATGGCTTGATCATAGTTGCACGGGTACGCGTACCCAGACCCCTGGTACACGTACCGGGTACTGGTACGCGTATCCCCGTACCGGATACTTGCTGGGTACTTTACCCTCTCCCTCAAAATGCCACGTCAGCATCGGCAGATTTTTTTTGCAAAACATTAAAAAAAAGTCTGATTTTTGTTTCCGTTTTCGACTAGATGATAGATTAAGATGTCTGATTTTTGTTTCCGTTTTTTGTTTGTGTATCAGCTTGCTGTTTATCAAGCTTAATTCAATATGTAATCGGTTTGAAACTTTGATACAATATTGATTAACTTAAACTAGTAAACTTTATCGCTGTTCAAGTCAGAAGTTCATCATTTGCAATATGTCATTATATGAATTATAATCTTCTTGTTCATGTTTAAAGCTTGCCATCTCTGTTATGAACTTATGCATCTAAACATTTAGGAACATATTGCAAATCTGAAACTAAAAGCGATACATTACACATCTGCAAACTTTATCACTATTCTTGTTTTGAAAACTCAAATGTCACGACTCATATTTTCAGATTTTCTATAAAATATTAAAATTATATTATAAAAAAAAATTGACGTACCCCCGTCCCCTGTTTTGAAAAATAGCCGTACCGGTACCCGTACCCGTACCCAAAGTACCCAAGTACCCCCGTTCCCGTGCAACTATGGGCTTGATAGAGTTCACCAGAGAAATTATCTTAAATGATACCTATATGCAATGCAGGTTTCAAGAAACATGTTTTTATTGGAATTTGGGTTGTGGATATGGCACCTTTGGACTTACTCGGATTTCTGCAGAATTGTATATCAGTGATATTCTTGTGATTCTGTTGGTCTTGGATTGTGGCAATGGTGATTTTGAACTTGCATTGTCTCTATAGAATTGCTTATAATGAACAGGCTTTTGTTTTCTATGAAGGTTGTAAACGTAAAAATTTTAATTCTGTACCTTTGGGGTTTCCTACTTTGCTCTAATTAAGAATGGTCGTTGAATTATATTTTTATGTGTTCTTGATAAAGATTGGTAATTTGGATATTGATTTTGTAGGTTTGATCTGTGGCAGCCCAGTTGGTTTGGACCCCTGTGGATGTCATCAACCAGAGGCTAATGATGCAGGGTGCCTGTGGCTTTTCTCCGGCTTCCACAAGCTATGCGAATGGCATAGATGCCTTTAGGATCGTTTTCAAGATAGAGGGCTTAAGGGATCTGTACAGACTCCAGAGGCTTTGGAATGTCAATTCTCACTTATGCTCCTTCTAATGCACTCTAGTGGGCTTCCTATTGCGTTATACATAGAATGGTGTGGGACAACCTTGGTTATTGCAGCAGGAAGGATGAGCGAATGAAGGAATGCATTGACCCAGGCCCGGACTTAAAATTAATGGTTGCAGTTCAAGGATTGAGTGCTGCATTGGCGGGAGGGGTTGCAGCACTTGTAACAACACTGCTCGATACCATTAAAACTAGGTTGTAAGTCCTTGAAAGAGAAGAAAATAGAAGGCCCACCATAGCCCAAAGTGTAAGAAATCTTGTAAAGGGTGGGTGGACTGCTTGTTATTGTGGCTTGGGACCTAGATGAGCTAGCATTTCCATGTCAGCAACCACCATGATTACAATTTAAGAATTTCTTAAACGAATGTCAACAAAGCCACAAGAAAATTGTACCCCGAAATTATTGTGGAAGGTGTGGTTCCTTTCACATGATGATGACATACGACACTGCTAGACAAGTGACCGAATGTCTGCCAGCGCAATTCAATGCATATCATCTCGGTCTATAAATAGTAAATAGAAATATACCGAGAACAGTGTCTCTTCACAGTCTTGCAATTGTAGAGGCTTTATAATGTGAGCGGAAATCATCTAGCGTTACTAATTACCGAAAGAAGAATTATTTTTCATATAGATTTCTGCATGGGAAGAGAAACAATTTTGCAGAATTGTGTCTGCGGTCAATTGTGAGGAATCCCCCCAACAACAAAATCTCCCAAGTCTCTCCTAGTTAAGTTAAAAGAAAATTATCCGATTTATTTATGAAAGCAAATCCTAAAATCCCCACATTCTTGCTTTCAAAGGAAAAATGCATTTCAGAATTTCATGAAAACCGAAAATGTGAAAGGATACTGACCCTTAGTCCTGCCATGGTTGTCCCATATTTCTTGTACAATTTTATGCAATAAGCTGTCAAAGGAGGGAAGCAGCGACTGCTATGTTGAATCCCCTGTTCTGCAGAAGACAAGAAAAATCAGAAAAGCCGAAGAAAATGAGAGCAAGAGTGATGAGGAGGTTAAGAAGACCATTCATGCGGAAGCTTCCAGAATTGGGAAGCAGAAGGTAGGAAAGGGGAAGTTTCCAGAATTTTCGTTATGGATAGGCACGTCATGATTTTTTTGGATTTTTTAAAACTAAATTACATTTTTCTCCTTACCATTATCTCTTCTAGCCAATAAGAGAGCACATAAATGACTTTTTTAAAATCATTTAAATATAAAAATATATTAGAACTATAGAAAAGGTATACTAAGTTTTAAAATACTTCAAAATAATTGGCTGCTGGAAAAATAAAATGCATCTAACCGATGCAGTAGTATCCTGCCATAGGCAGGAACTAAATATTTTTATTTTACTAAACTTACATAAAGTAGTTCAACTCATAAAACAAAGAGATCTCTTTTTCAATTCTCTTCAGTGACAAAACCGAGATTAACTTACACAAATAAAGGGAAGGGAGAAGCTCCGCCATTTTCACATAGTACTATGTTAACGTGTATGAGGGGAGCTCTGTTCTATGTTAACATATATGATGTGAGAATTTTTTCCAATGAAACAGCAATTATTACCTCACTAATTTGAAAATGAACTTGACATATCTACTTGTTCTTCAAGTGAGTGCTCCATGTCTTCAGCATCTCAATTAGTTTTGAAACAACGCACTATGTATCCCTTCTAACATGGATACCTGCAGTCTAACCAACTTTAGCATGATCCTATCCAGCACTCAGAAATTTTAGCATCACCAACATCTACATGAATCAGCAAACCATTTATTTGTTCACAGGAAAACTTATCTCGAAAAAAGTAACTAGATATGATTTACTTATAATTAGGTCAACGTTGGATCATCTTTCCTCTCAGTGCAAGGAACTCTTGAATGCAAACCCTCAAAGGTATACAGCATTACCGTTGCATTAGAAGATTCCTTAAAATGCTTGAAATTTTAATCAAAATATTGTAAACAAATTTTGAATGAAACGACGACGGTGTCAGTTTTTCGAGAATAAATGTGCACATAAATACATCCAGAAATCTAAGTTAAACCTATAAGCCTCTAATATAGAATATTTCACCATAGTACAGAGCACCACATACGCACGCAATTCACAAAAGAGTTGGTCTATTAGAATTTAGAAACACAGTTGTAGCATAACATAAACGACCATTTCACTTCCAGAATGGCTAGCTAATATGAATGACACCAACCATGGTCAATTTTGACCCTTGTACTAAACTAAGATATCCACAGACATAACTGGGACAGGAATGGGTACCCAGGGCAAGCAATACTGTACATAAAATTTAGAAGAATTTAATATCCACATTTAAGTTTCAGACCATACAGGTCCTGTCCAATTGTCAGACCATTAGCTGCACATCTAACATTCTGACGTGGAAGAACTAAGATTACATTTAAATGAATTTAATATTTTTCCTCAATCCTCCGCCTAAATTTTCAAATGTATGATGCCTTTTCCTAGACAGCTGCTGCTGACATTGATGGAGCTGCCGCATCCCTATGTCCATGTCCATTCAAGACAGTCACATTCCCATCCTCATCTACATCAACTATAGCTGAATCACCCTCTTTGATCTCACCAGAAAGCATCTTTTCAGCCATACTATCCTCTAACAACCTCATAATTGCCCTTCGTAGTGATCTTGCACCATAGGTGAGACTATAACCTTCATCTACAACTCTGTCTCTGAAGCCATCTGTTACTTGAAGATCAATTTCTTTGATTTTAAGGCGTTCAGAGACTTCTTTTAGCATCATAGCTGCGATCTCTTTCACCTCCGACTTGGTGAGCTGTCTAAAAACAATTGTCTCATCTAGTCGATTCAAGAACTCAGGGCGAAAATAATCCTTCAGCTCTTCCAAGACGAGGCTTTTGATTCCTATGTAGCTGTCATCTTCTTCTTCTTCTTCTTCGTCGAAATTGAAAAGGAAACGAGATCTAGGCTTTCTCCTCCCCTTCTGAATCACTTTACTGCCAACATTAGAAGTCATGATCAAGAGAGTATTCTTAAAGTCTACAGTCCTACCTTTGCTGTCTGTCAGTCTTCCGTCTTCAAGGACTTGAAGCATCATATTGAATATATCAGGATGAGCCTTCTCAATTTCGTCAAAGAGGACAACACTATAAGGGCGTCGCCTAACAGCTTCAGTTAGCTGGCCTCCTTCAGTGTATCCCACATATCCTGGGGGTGAACCAATTAGCTTGGAAACAGTGTGCCTTTCCATGTATTCACTCATATCCAGCCTTATCATTGCCTCCTCAGAACCAAAATAGTATGCTGCCAATGCCTTGGCAAGCTCGGACTTGCCAACACCCGTAGGACCTGAGAAAATAAAGCTTGCAATTGGCCTGTTTGGGTTCTTCAAGCCAACTCTTGCACGGCGAATGGCTCGACTGATAGCTTTGACAGCTTCATCTTGCCCAATGATACGTTGATGGAGTGTATCTTCCATCTTCAAGAGTTTGTCAGACTCGTCAGATGATACCTTTTCAACTGGAATGCCTGTCCATGAGGATACAATTTGCTGGATATCTACCTCAGTTACGACTACACCTCCATCTCCTGCTTCATGCTCAGCCTTTAATTTCTCTTTTCCTTTATGTGATATGGCTGTGATTTGTGCCTTCAATTCCATCTCACGATCACGTAGCTCTCCAGCCTTTCACCAGAACATATATCCCCATGAAAATATAGTCTAAGATATCACCATAACTCGTGGAAGTATGCAGTCATGCAGGTTAAACAAAAACATTAAAAACCGCAAAGGACTAATCAAAATAAGCTGGTACCTTTTCAAAATCTTGGCCTCGAACAGCTTCATTCTTCTCTTTTGTAATCTGCCTCACTTCTCTCTCAAGCTCTTTCGCTTCTTCAGGAAGCTGCTTAAGAAAGAGAAGATTTTAGTCTAAAGAATCAAATTTCAGCATAATAGCTAATATGGTCCATGAATATTCTGTGCAAATAAACTGACAACAATTATTTGGCAATCTACAATTACAAATGACAATGAACCTGTGAATGGCGAAGATGCACACGAGAACCAGCCTCGTCAATTAGATCAATTGCTTTGTCAGGGAGGAAACGATCACTACACAGAACGGACAAAATTACATTGCAATTTTTGCATTCTCTAATATATGTGAATAAAAGAACCAAAGAACATCCAAGGAATTTCCTACATATTGACAAGATAATGGCTAACTTAAATAAATATTAAAAACCCATCAGTAAAATGGAGCTTGTAGGATATAGCATATTTTTCAGTTATGCACATGATATTTTCCGAGTCCATGCAAATGAATTTGAATGCTTCTAGAAGAAAAAATCTACACAGTTTTCTACCAGAGACACTCAAATTTTATCTTTCTGTTCCTCAAAGACTCTTGAAATGCAAATGCAATTAAGAACTTCAAAGATCACATGAGCTGCATATACCTGATGTATTGATGCGATAACTTGGCAGCAGACTCCAGAGACTCATCAGTGTAACGAAGCTTGTGAAAAATCTCATATCGTTCCCGTAGACCTTTCAATATCTCTATTGCATCATCCACAGTTGGCTCTGGCACTTGTACAGGTTGAAATCTCCTCTCTAAGGCAGGGTCCTTTTCAATGTGTTTTCTATATTCATCCAAGGTGGTGGCCCCAATGCACTGTAGTAATCAATATGTAAGTTCTTCAAAGAATAACCACATTAAAACATGTTCTAACAAACACCTATCTCATTTTGGCAATGTAAAAAACATGATTGTTACAAATCTGATACTTGCAAGTTGAGTTCAGCTAGAACCTGTAGATCTCCTCGTGCAAGAGCTGGTTTTAGGATATTGGCTGCATCAATTGCTCCTTCTGCTGCACCTGCTCCAATTAAAGTATGGACTTCATCTATAAAAAGTATAATTTCATCACTCTGTTTGATTTCATCCATCAACTTCTTTAACCTTTCCTCAAACTCTCCGCGATACTTGGTTCCAGCAACCAGTAGCCCCATATCTAAAGTAATAACCTGCAACAAGCAATTGCTTTCTATCAGCATCCTCTAACTCTGAGTAGGGACTTTGATTGAGAAACAGGTTTGTACTTGGTTCCTACAATGCATCCAGACAAAATTTACAGTCACAACTTTACAAATCACAGGCATGCAATTACACCTTTTTCCCCTCAATTGTTTGTGGAACATCTCCAGCAGCTATTCGCTGTGCAAGTCCCTCAGCAATAGCTGTTTTTCCTACACCAGGCTCACCAATAAGGCAAGGATTGTTCTTTGTGCGACGTCCCAATATTTGGATAACTCGTTCAATTTGAGGCTGCCTTCCAACTACAGGATCAAGCTTCCCCTGAATACATAGGAACAGGCCCACCTTGTCAGGAGCTAAGAAACATTAGTTCAATACAAAAATAAAGGGCTATGCTAAAGCATACCTCTTCAGCAAGTGTTGTCAAATTGGTTCCATATTCCTCAAGAATTGGCATCTTGTTGCTGCTGGTACCACTTCCTACTCCAGCACCAACAGCTTCTGAACTTTCACCAACCATTCGAATTACCTGTTGGTGAATCAACATATCAGTAAATATGGTGTCTGGATAAACAGAAAGTGATGCAGAGCTTCTGCCCTATCTCCAATCTTACGCTAGTTTTCTAAGGCAGGCAACGATAAAAAACACAACTCCGTCTTCACCTAACATTTGCATTTCTCTTCACATTGATTCATATCACCAAGGGTGCAAGCTGCTACAGATTAGAGCTATTGACATTGCAAAATAAGAACCAAACAAAGGCAGAATGATTTAGAGAAAATCTTGAAACCCACAGACGCTCTGTTTTCCATTTCCAGCAGAATTCGTCTCCTGTAGAAGTCCATTCCCTTCCAAAACCACCTATAAAAAATTCACTATATCATCCTCTTATGTTTCCCTGATAAAAAATCCTGGTTCTGAAAAAATAACTTTATTTAAATTTTCAAACCCAGTTGTGCATGAGACCTGCTCCTAACATTTGGCAACTTGATCAACGTATCATTTATGTGACCATCTTTTGACATAAATACACCCATTGGGGTGTGTTAGCCATTCGTAGGATCTTCATTCAAGAAGAGAGATTGGGAGAGTTAAGTAGCTCAATTTGAAGATCGTTTATTTGTAATCTAATTCCTGTCTTAGAAAATGTGCCAATTCAAGGTGATACATGAATTCTAAGGATGATTTTACTATACTTGAACATGGAATTTACTCGAGGGCCCTTGTAAAGGAACAAGCTTGTTCAAATTAAATTGAGTGCAATCTTGCTAGAATTTTCTTCCCACAACAGATTTCTCCAAGGTAAATTGTTTGCTTCAATCCTCTTTACATGAGATGTTTCTAGTACTTGCTTATTTCCTTACAAGCATAATAATTCACAGCACAAGTAGACAATAAGCAGCGGTATACAAGGGTGATCAGCTGGGTGAAGCAATCTACGAGCATAGTTCTTGTTATTCACCACATATAATTGTTGGGATTAACCTCGTGTAAAACACTCTCAGTTGCAATATAGTTTTGTGGATAGGTTAGGCATTCACATGCATGTAATAGCATGTATATACTATAAAGTATGAATTAAAGGATGCAATGGATGTAGGCGTGAATATATGGTGTTTGAAATCAGCCTTCGTTGATGCACTTACATCATAGTTTGAAGCCTTAAAATTATAGTTGATACGCATGGAACTTGTGAGCAACAAGCTTTTGGAAATTCAAATTAATCTATGTTAATTAATATTTCAATGGATTACACAGTGAGTTTATGAATCATCTGCCATCATAAGAATCGACTTTATGTTCAAAATAGCCTTATTTGGTTTGATTGTTGCTACTACTGTTGGAATTAATATTATATAAATAATATATAGGTTAGATAAGTAAATAATAAATTAGTGTGCTAGTATGTTAATAAATGAAGTTGTAAATAAATTAATGTTGGTAGTTTTAGTATGAGTTACTTTCGAGTGTGAAGGTTGCATAAGTAGATGTTGCGTAGTCGAAGTTAAGAGGCTTTGATAAAGTCAATGCATTGTCAAGAACTATAATCCTGGCAAAATTAAATATATCATCTTATTATTTTCCTTGAAATAATGGTGTAGTCTGTGTATTGCTCTACCATTTTTTATATAGTATCGGAGCAAGCTTTGTTCCTACCATGCGGCATTTTTCACTGAATTGAAGAAAAGGGATGAAGAGCTTTTGGGAGCCCAATAGCTTTGGCAAAGACCTGCTGCGTTTTTCAGGGATTCTTGATTATCATGGAGCACTTTTATGACTCTCTCTTTTATGTGCATTTTGATTGTCAAGCATAGTATCTTGATTGTCAAGCATACTTCCTGCAAGCAAATACTCTTTCTTCCCATTCTTCAATTTAAAAGTTTCTCTTTACCTCTTCATGCCTCAAGTGCAATTTCTTCATTAAGTTAGCGAACAACTCCATCATTTCATTCTCAACAAACAAACAATTCATGTCTGCAATGCTCAATCCCTATGGACATCTTTCCTCTCATGTCTGCAATGCTCAATCCCTATGGACATCTTTCCTCTCTTAACATTTCAGGATAAAAGTCTGCCATAACGTCTAATGTGAGTCTTCTTTGGGTTATCATAAGCTTAATAGAATTCTCTATATCTCCTCCATTCTTTGGTAACCACCTGCTTGGAAACCTCATCATTGCTTCTTGTTTTATCTTCAACTAGTGCCTTCTCTTATCCTTGTCCAACTGTTTTATACTTTCCAATGTTGTCGGGAATAATGTCATGTATGTCATTGGGAATTAGTTAGTGACCAGAGCTTAGGTAGTTGGGTCACGGTTGCAAACAGTCGCACCCCTTCAGTCCTTTATATTCTATGTACTACATTCGGGTAATCATCTTGGTATGAACAGGAAAAGTATACTATTGTAATCATTGTGTCTACGAATGAATTGATAGAAGAACTGTTCTCTAGCTTATTCTTATAATGTTTTGTGCATTTGCTTTTGTAATTATCTAGTTTACCCAAGGAGGCAAACATTTGGCGTCGTTGCTAGTCAAATCTGGGAAGTGACTGAATGGCGTGAGAATGGACCAACCCCTCGACGATGGCACCAGCAGGGATGATGATGGACCGCGTGAACTCTATGAGGGAGAAAATGCTTTGATCTCAGATTTTGTGATCCTACTACAAGCGAGAGTTGAGACATACGTAAGGAGAGAGGCTGCGGAGGCAGAAGTCCCAAAGGGTGCAATGTGGAACGCTCTCGAAGTGAGTCGGGAGGTCAATCAGTTATTGGATCACCTCCCTCGTCTACTGGCACAGACATCCCTGGCACAAAGGAATCAACGGGAAGAAATCGAGAGGGAACAGCGACGGCAACGAATTCTCCGTCATTACGAAGAGAACAATCGCCATGAGGAAGAGGAGCGTGATGGGACCCAGCGAAGGGGAAACAATCACTGAACCTTGACTATTCTGAAGGGAAAATAAAGAATAAAGAAGACACTTTTGTAATAATGTTAGACTACTGACAAACATGTGTACACGAAGCATGAATTAATACAATGTTTTATTTTCAATCTATGATGTTTTGATTTGATGCCCATTCTATTAAATAAAGATGGAAAAAAGAAAGCACAACAGGATGAATGGGAGACCGCGCAGAGAGCTTTAATCCTTGAACAAGTAGAACACCGACAAAGGCTAAGACAACTTGTCGAAGGACCACTCGAAGGGTCGCCGAAGAGGGACCACGGAGGTGTCACGGAAGGTGCAGAAGTCGAAGGAGAATGCTACGCGTCGCCGGAACACCATAAGGAAAGAAGTTCGGAGGAGTTGATCGAAGAGACTCAACAGCGGATAGACCTCCTGAAGGAGACCCAACATCGATTAACGGGTCTGTCGCTCACACTGCACACAGAGGCCAGGGCGAACAAAACGAGCGAGAGAGGAGGAACCCATATGAAGGGTGAAGAGATCTACAACATAAGTGAAGAGGATACCTGTGCAGCTGTAGGTGTTCAAGAAACACAAGCACACGGTAATCAAAACATTATGTTAGGACCCCCCACACCTGACACAAGGGTTCATTCCAGTTCACAGACGTATGGAGGGTAGAATATCTAGTCAAGTACCAATGCACCCAACGCGCCCAACACAGGCGGGAGTTCCGGTACAACCAGCGCAGGTGGACAAATTCAACCTCCACCGTCGGCAACTATACCGATGGCGACAAATAAACAAAAATTACCCAAGTTGACGGGTCACAGAAAAGAAGATCCCGTGAGACATTGTCGCACGTGTGAGACCATCTGGTCTGCAAACGGAGTAGCAGACCAGGTAGAGTGGGTAAAACAGTTTCCTGCCACTCTGAGAGGGGTAGCCATCGATTGGTACTCCGATATTGATAAAACAAAAGTAGTTACATGGGATGAACCACGAAAAGCATTTCAAACAGAGTTTCGACTATTAAGAGTTGACAATGAGATTGTCTCAACAATCTACAAGACGAAACAAGGGAAAAAGGAAACCGTGCATGCTTACGGCCGAAGACTTAAGGAGCTAGTCGGAAAGATGGATAGTCAACCGGCGGATGGCCTAAAGAAGAGATGGTTCGTCGAAGGCCTAAAATCCACCCTGAATAAGAAGATGAAGATTGTGCCTCCTTCATACGAAGACGCATATAATCGAGCAATGGACTTGGAGAGAGACCAGAAGACTTCCAAAAAGAAGAAAAGTAAGTCATCCTCCGATGAAGATAACTCTTCAAAAGAAAGCAACAGCGATGAGGAGTCACACAAAAAATTCCACGCTCTACAGAAGGACATGGAAAGGATGTTGAAAGAATTCAAGACAATGAAAGGAAGCACAAGCAGACGCGAAGACGAGTTGTGGTGTACGAAATGCAAGGAAAATGGCCACACGAAGGGCTCAAGTCCGAAGAAGGCATTCTACGAAATTTGACAGATTATGGGTCATTCCACCAAGGAATGCCCATACAACATGAAGGTACGGAACCAACAAGTGCTCTTCACCCAAGAGCAGTCATCCACATTAGGGGCGACGAAAACTACCAATAATGCATCTTCGGGCGGGTACCAAGGCAGCGGACGAGGCAGAAGGGGAGACAATAACAACACAAGAAGCAGAATACAATATGACACCAAAGGACGCCCGATGATCCTGTGTAGGGCATGCAAGCACTGGGGTCATTTCGCAAGACTGTGACAAAGGAGACACGCCCCAGAAGCTGTCATTGGTGTGGCCCCGACGACCACGAAGATACCAACTGCCCAAAATCCGACATTAACTGGATAGACATCAAATTAAGCGCGAGTACGGAACACGTATTGGCCGTCACCCAAGCAAGCAAAGCAAGCCACATATTCAGACCCTCCTACTGAAAACAGAGGATGCGGGAAGCCAAAGAAGAGATCGAAAGGTTCATGAAGGTACAAAAGGACACACAGGAGACGGCTGGCACCTCGGCCGGAGGGAGGCAGAGCAAAACATTCTACGGCAAATGTTGCGTATGGAGGTACCAGTGAAAATCCAGGACCTCCTTCACACCATACCTCGTTTGGGGACGTCGCTAGGTACGATGGCCACACAGACAAACACCACACGTACAGATGTCCCTAGAGGGTCTGCAATAGATCCAGTGTTGTTGGCCGTGAACAGTGGCAGACACCTTGCAGTAGTCGAGATGAGCATTCTTGGCACCATCTTAACAAATACCATAGTAGACGGTGGGTCACATTTCTTGCACTCTCTCTCATCCTGATGATGGATCACGGAGTGTGATCTGAAACGTTGATGCTAAAAACACTTACACAATCAAATCCAGAAGAAAATAATTGATTTAAATGGATTGTGGAAATCTGATAATGTTGAGTTAATGTCCTACCAGAGGCGACATGGAAAAAACTGGGAAAGTCGACCTTGTGCCCCCCAACCTTCAACCTATTGGGTGCAGATCAACATGGGATCAAACCTCTCGGGAAACTAATGGCCCAACGAGTGACCATAGGAACGCAACCGTTCGTGTTGGACTTCGTGGTGATCCCGCTAAAGAAAAAAGGGTATGATGCCATCCTAGGAAGTGGATGGTTAGTCACAGCGAAGGTCAATCAAAATTGGAAGAGGAACACTCTCTATGGAAAGCGGCGGGCGATTCGTTATTGACCTCCATACCCAGATGGTGAGCGAGGAGATTGCATCCTCTTCGGAATCAAAGTGACGGGGAACGTGGCTGAAGGGACGAGGGAAAGGATTGAATGGAGCCTAATGACCAGGGTGTCCTAGAGCTGGGAGAATGTTCCGAGGATGAAACAAGCTCGATGAACGGACTCTTCCATTGGCAAATGGAAGACTACAAGCTCTTTCATACTTACATGCTAGGGGTGGAAGAAGTGGAAGAAGGGTTGGAGAAAGAAGTGTTCCCGCCGGAATACGGGGAATACAAGGAAGGGGAAGCCCACGTAAACGACAGTCCAGCCCACCAATTTGATGCAAGGAAACGGGTCAGGTATGAAGAACCATCCTTATAGACCACCAACCTCGGGGATGAAGAAAACCCACGCAATATACTAGTAGGGAATGACTGGGATCCTGTGCTAAAGACCGCATCATTCAAAATCTTCATGGAATACAAGGACGTATTAGCTTGGACTTACAAAGACCTCAAGGGGGCCACACTAGAGTTGTGTACATCGCATTCCCCTGGTACCAGGAGTCGTACCCGTGCGGAAAAGACCATATAGGATGAACAAAAACTACACAGCGAGGGTGGACGAGGAAATTCAAAACATGCTTGAGGCAGGTATTATCTTTAGGGTGCAAACAAGTGAATGGCTATCTTCGTTAGTGATATCACTAAAGAAAGATGACAACCAAATCAGGATTTGCGTAGACTTCTGATGCCTCAATGCGGTCACCATAAAGGACCCCTTCCCCATTCCGTTCACAGATGCAATCTTGAAGAGGTAGCTGGGCATGAGATGTACTCATTTATGGATGGATTCTCTGGGTATAACCAAATATCCATCGCAGAAGAAGATAAACTAAAAACGACATTTGTGGTGGAGGACGGAGTGTATGCATATAACCAGATGCCCTTCGGTCTATCCAATGCACCAACAACGTTTCAAAGAATCATTCTCCACATCTTCAACAAGATGTCGATGGGGAATTTTAGAGCCTTCCTAGATGACTGGTTTATCTTCAACGCAAGGACACACACTTGGTAGCCCTTCAGGAGTGCATGGAAAGGTGTCGCCAAGCAAGGTTGGCACTCAATCCGAAAAAGTGTCGATTTATGGTCCCACAGGGGAAGCTCTTGGGTCATATTGTTTGTAAGACCGGGCTAAAGACTGATCCCGACAAGGTCCAAGTAATAGTAGAAATGGAGGCCCCTACAGACGTAACAGGAGTGAAGTCCTTTTTAGGACACATCGACTATTATAGGCGATTCATCAAATACATCGCACAAGTCTCTTGTCCCGTTGACAGGCTGACACGGAAGGGCGAACCATATGTGTGGAGTACGGAACAAGATGCTGCATTCGAGGAAATGAAAACGAGGCTGGTCGGAGCACCGATCCTGGTGTATCCAAAGTGAGATAAGGAGTTTCACGTTCACGTTGATGCTTCCAACTTTGCAATTGGCGCAACCCTTGCCCAGGTTGGCGACCACGGTCTGGATCATCCTATCTATTTTGCCAACTGATTGTTGTCGAAAGCGGAGAAAAACTACAACACCACGGAGCGGGAGGCTCTCGAGATGGTATATGTCATACAAAAGTTCAAACACTATGTTGGCAACGACGTTCACATTTTATGTGGACCACCAAGCATTAATGTACTTGGTCAATAAACCCATCATTCAAGGCAGAATAAGCACATGGTTGTTGTTACAAGAATTCACATTCACAATCATCGTACGGCCAGGGAAAAGCCACGTGATCGCAAACCATCTCTCTCGACTCAAATCTGGGGAACTGCCTGAGGGAGTCAATGACGACTTCCCCGACGCACATCTGTTCCGCATTGCCATCTTACCAGCATGGTACACGAGCATTGGAGAGTACCTCTCGACATCATAGTTTCTGAGGGATATACTACTCAGCGAACGAAGGAAACTGGTGCTAAGGAGTAGAACTTTTCAACTAATAAATGGACTACTGTATAAAATGGGACCTGACCAAGTGCTTCGAAGGTGTGTTTTGGAGGAAGAGATTCTGAGCATACTAAGGGAGGCACACGAAGGGCCAACAGGCAAGCACATGGGGTCAGACACAACAGCACGGAAGGTGTTGTTGGAAGGGTTGTGGTGGCCCACATTGCACAACGATGCCCGAGAGTGGGTTGTGGGATGCGACACCTGCCAAAGGGTTGGGAAACCTTTAAAGCGAGACTTCATGCCTCTGCATCCTTCCCAGGTGCAGGAACTCTGAGCAATGGGGCTTGGATTTCATCAGACCCCTGAAGGTAAATAAGGCTCGAAGATGTCGATATATTGTGGTAGCCACGAAATACATGACAAAGTGGGCAGAGGCACAGGCCCGGCTGGACAACTCGGCCTTGAGTACGGCCAAGTTCATTTACGAGCAGATCATAACAAGGTATGGAATTCCCATTCAGTTGACTAGTGATAGAGGAGGTCACTTCATCAATCATGTCATCCGACTGTTGACGACGGAAATCAAAATCTTTCACTCCCTGTCTAGTCCGTATTACCCTCAGGCCAACGGGCAGGCAAAGGCCACAAACAAGACACTAGTCTCCGTGATTTATAAGTCATGAGGAGTGGAGCAAGAGGACTCGGAAAATAAAGTTACCCTCAGTGTTGTGGCCTTATCGAACAACATATAAGGTCACAACCGAACAAACACCCTTCTAGTTGATGTACGGAAAGGAAGCGGTTGTCCCTAACGAGTTCATGGTGTCGAGTTTAAGGATGGCGGTCGAGAATAGGCTTGGGGCTTTAGAAAACCTTCGGGAAATATTGTACAATCTCAACAAGCTAGAAGAGAGTCGCATGATGGCGTAGTGGACTACAGAGGTTGCGCAACTGCGGCGGAAGGCCTGGCATGACAAGCACCTAAAGCACGTTCACTTCACCCGGGGCCAACTGGTATTAAAGTATAATGGAAAGAATGAGATCAAGCACGGTAAGTTTAAAGATAAGTGGCTAGGGTCGTACCGAGTCTAGCAAGTCAACGACAACAGGTTGATTAAATTATGGACACTCGACGGCAAGGAAGTTCCCGACACCGTAAATGGGTACAAATTAAAGCCATACCATGAAAGGCGACAAGACGACGACCCAATTCACGCCGGTAGGCCCAACCACACGGTAAGTACTTATTCTTTTAAAACAAAAAAAATTTAAAAAGAAAGAAGAGAACCGTACGAAAGGCTATCGTATGGACCAGTACAGGGAAAAAAAGTAAACACAGTGTCACCGTATAGACGTACGACCTAGCCCCACACAGGACCGTACGGCTGGCAATAAATATAAATACTATACGACCGTACGACATATCACTCCGCACGAAAGACAAACAATATTTAACTTCGTACACTGTACAGACAGAGAAAGCACAACAGATTAAAATCGTGATCGTACCGTCACTGCAACCAAAGACATTGCAAGGTTCCGTACACTGTATTGACAGTGAGAGTAGGTGAGGGAGATTTTCAACCGTATATCGTACGAGCGCATCGCATAGAGGACTCAGGTCGTACGTCGTACGGACACTGCACACGGCACCCGAAGCAGGGAAGTATTTTTTGTACATCGTACGGACGACACAGAGTGGACACATCAAGAGGCTTTGTACGTCGTACGGACACTGCAAGAGGAGACACTAGCTGTACGTTGTACGACAAGGACAAAGCAGTGCATCGTACGGCTGAAGGGAGTACAACCGTGTGGTTAAAGGAATGATAAATTTTGTACAATCATAACTGATTCGATTTGAAAGTACGGCAAGGGAGTTTCTCGAGGAGAGGTGGCTATAAACGGAGTGCAAACAAGAAAATGGTTATGAATTCACCAAGGAAATGCACTAGGAGGACAGAGTTAGCAGATGACTCCAGTAGCAGTGGTATGAATCTGAATAAGAATGCACAGGTCTTGCCCTCAAGCGTGCACGTTGCAAGTTGCACAAACACAGGCAGGAAGAAGAGTAGACCGAAACTGCAAGGACAGATGGCCTCTGCAACTTCTTCCAGGGATCATGTCACGCCTCAGACCATAACCTTCAAAGGTCTGAATGGATTGGATTGCCGGAAGTGGTGGCAAGAGACACGGGAGAGCGATCTGGTAAAAGAAAGTCTGTGAAGGGCTCAGGTACAGTGGGTCATTCACATGCCCATTTTCTGTATTTTAGACTTTGAAGGCCCACTGCGCCCAATGGTCGAAACATATGACAGGTTCTCCAAAATTAGCACAGTCTCCTATATGAACTATAATGTTCAAATTTCCTTTACAGTCATGGAATTTAGACAGGTGTTTGGCTTAGCGGATGCAGGACAGAAAATTGATTTGAAGGGCAAGAAACTCACCACAGAAGTAAAGGATTTTTATATACGGCTGATATGCAGGGATAACCTCTGAGGCAGAAAAAGAGTCTATCAGAAAGTCTTCACAGGGTCGAGGGGTGAAGAAGTCTTTTGTGAGGGAAGGGCACTGGCGAAGTCTCTTGGACGTGGTTAAGAGCAGGCTCACAGGTTCAAGTCGTGCTTCAGATATTTCTTTTCCACAAATATCCCTTATGAACAATTTGATGGGAGGCAAATGGTATGACTGGGCCGAGTTATTGTCAGAACGCATGATGAGTTTTTGACTCTACAACACAAAACCTTCTACATGCCACATTACGCGATTGGATTACTTCTGGATGCCTTAGTCAGGCAAATTCCTCAGGACACTTTGTCGAGGGAGGTTAAACCAGGACCCTTGGCCACAGGCAAGCCTCTTATTATGTGTTGGCGACACTTGGACGTCCCTACTGGTCAAAAGGTTCTTCCAGGGCAGAAGCAGCGAAGGCAAGCAGTTTCAAGATCCGCGTCCGAGGACGTAGACAATGGATGAGGAGACGTCTGAGGACAATGACTCAAATGAGGAGACAACGGAAGATGACCCCATGGAGGTGGTTGTTGTCGTACCAGTTCTCTTTACCCGACCGATGCTATCCGAGACAACACATTTGACTGCCCCAGTAGCGGCATCTGGCCATAATACACCCGTGAGTTTGGCTTTTGTACAAGAGGCCATCCCTGCTTTTGGTCAACTGCGGACACCAGTGACCATGACTCCATTAGTAGTTGGATGGTGGAGATGTCCCTGAGGGTGAGTCAGAGCAGCCTGTGAGGGAGGGCCAAGTTCAATTGGACATGGTTGGGACAGATGTTGTGGTTACAATTGATGCCGACTTGTTGGTTCCACCTCTAGCCCACCCTTCTTCCATTCAAGGTATGTGCAGTTGGCTCAGTCGGCGCTTCCAGATGGCACCCTTAGCCCCAGTTGGAGCGGCAATTCTTTCTCCCCGACAAGATGTGCCCCTAGAGGTGATTGATTTGGATGCAGCGGCCTCACCTACAAGGGTCCACACTGAGCAGTTGGCAGAGGAGGGTTGTGCGATGGACTTGGGCGAGGAGGTCGTGCACTTGGCGGATATGAGTAGTGTCATCATCATGGGGTTGTCTGGGCCTGAGTCCATCATTCTGCCGGAGCCCTCAACGCAGCCTGCCAGGGAGGACGTTGAGGCCTAATTCGCAGACATGGTTATCTGAGGCTGTCAAGTGGAGCCTTCCGCACAGTCTCGGGCTCTGGAAAGTGTAGCTATTGATTTAGAGCAGTTGTTGACCTTTGTACGGGTTGGTTGCCCCACAGCTTTTGCCGCCTGTTTTGAGGCAGGTGGACGGCCCACCGTCGCGACGGTAGAGATGTTGAATGCTTGGGTAGTTGACGAGCCAGTGGTAGAGAGCCGCGTGAAGGCTCTGGTGAGACAGATCGAGCGGGCCTTCAGGGACGGCTATTACACCTTGAGGCATACGGAGCATTTTTCTGTTGGCCGTGAGACAGCACAGGTGGCCACATAGATTGCTCGGGAGGAGCTGGCCACCTGATTGGAGGCCGTCGAGGGGGACTTAGCTCACAGTGCCCAGGAGTTGGCTCGCCAGCAGGCAGTTTGGTCAGCAGAGAGAGCTGAAATGGTAGCTCAGTTGCAAGCCGCTAGGAAAGAGAAACTAGCTATGGATGCACAGGTGGTTGCGAAGAGATCTTTTGAGCAGCAATTGGCAGAGGTGGATACAGAGCGGAGTGCCTTGGAGACTTGCCTCACTCAGGATCAGGAGGATGCCGATAGGAAAGAGAAAGAGCTATTAGAGGTAGCGATGATGGTAAGAAATGCACTCGAGCATTGGATGGTTGTCGAGCGGGACTTGAAGGCTTGGACAGAGCAAGTCTATGCGTTGCTCACTCGCCTGGCTTCTGAGCTGCAGCTAGCCTCTTCAAGGACGCTTCCTTAGCCCGCTGCACGCTCGCTTGGCTTCTGAGCTGCAGCCAGCCTCTTCAAGGACGCTTCCTTAGCCCCTTCTTCTCAATCATGATTTCTTGTTGTAGTTAGCATTGTCTCCATTTTGTTGTTAAGTCGTTGGAGACGACTTGTTTTTTTTGGGGGGGGATGATGTCGGGAATAATGTCATGTATGTCATTGGGAAATAGTTAGTGACCGGAGGTTAGGTAGTTGGGTCACGATTGCGAACCGTCACACCCCTTTGGTCCTTTATATTCTATGTACTACCTTTGGGTAATCATCTTGGTATGAACATGAAAAGTATACTATTGTAATCATTGTGTCTACGAATGAATTAATAGAACTGTTCTCTGGCGTATTCTTATAATGTTCTGTGCATTTACTTCTGCAATTATCTAGTTTACCCAAGGAGGCAAACATCCAACAACCAGTCTCTTTCAACTAATATGGATCCCCCTATCTCCATTTCAGCATGTTTCCTCTCCTCTATCTTTCTTTCTTGCCATCAGTCCATTACTTAAACTATTCTTCAACTAAAATCCTCTTTACCTCTAAATATAATGCAGGAATATACAATCTCTTCCACAACCTCTCACAAATTATTTTATTTTTCTACAGTAAGAATACAGCGCACAATTCTCCCACTCTTAACACCAATCTGATGAAGCATAGAACTGGAAAAACTAATATAACAACAGATGCCTCAAGTCAAATGCATTATTTGCTAATGATCAAGAGGAATATGATAGTCAGACTTGAAGAAATGAAGGAATATGCAGCTGATTCATTCCCTTTAGATAAGGCCCTTTGCAATTCATATAACACAAGTAACAACTTGTATTATGAGTACTAATTATTGATGGGTTCTTGTTGAAAGGAATTCGATTATGACCAACCTTCTTTTAGGTTGGCGCACCAAGATGTCCAATCACAGTTTTGATTTGCAGTCTAAAGGCAAATTTCAAGATGCAATCACATCTCACAGAGCCAACACAATTTCGATAATAGAGGTTCGTATATATGATCGTGACCTCAATTAGCGGCAGCCTCACGTCCAGCATGTAGAGGTGATAGAGCAATTAGAACTTGATATTTGGCAAGATTTCAAAGAGGCAATTTGAGGGCAATTTTTCTCCCACCTACAGAAAAGAGTGATTGGAATGATAGCTCCATCTTCTTCAAAGACTTGGTCAATCAATCCAACAATAGATATAGCAATGCAATTGTCTCTAGACTCTCTACCATGTTGGAGGTTTAATACACTCAGAGGTTCTTTAGTGAAATTCACTACTGAGATGATTCCTCATATTTGGAAGAACATAGAGCTCTACACCTTCACTTCCTTCAACCATGCTTTCTAGCTTACTTTAGAGGTGTACATAGACAACATAGGCACAACCAAATTCAACTCAATATTTATTAGTTTTTTTTTAGAAATAAATTACTCTACCTCTGCTTCTGCCAACTCCACTCATGCCATCAACTCATTTCATCATGGGATAGCCCCCTTATCTTGAAATGGGAAAAAGTAAGTACATACCACAAGAAAACGAGACATCTACCAATGAATGTCACAATCAAAAACACCAAACACCCTCCTTCCCGAGTAGACTTCATAATATTATGATTCGGAAATTTAGCTAACTAATCCCAGCACTTCTATTCCTTGACTCATTCTCATGGTTAATGATTATTCAATCGATAATGCGAAAGCAATTATCAAATCATGAGTAGATTGGTTGAGCTAATCCTTGACAATAATTGTAAGAAAACTCCGCTTCACAGAATTTGGTAGATGATCATTAGTTGCCAATTTCGGCATATTCACACCCATGGCACTTAGGGTCGGTCAAATAAGAGGGGCATTCCATGCTCGTTCTTAGCAAATGTTCCATCACACTCGGCATTAAGTCATTCTAGTATACAGATGATTGTATTGTCACTCCCTAAGTTGATCCAGTCTAATATGTGGAAACTCATCTTTAGTGGTTTCCCCAAAATCTATCAGCTTGTCATGAGTTGTAACGAATATATTAAATATATTAATGCACATATGATTTGCTCAAAATATATATATTGTTTTGAATTTAATATACTTGTTATTTAATTTCGATGAGAAAATGGTATAAATTAATTTTATAAACAAACCAATATTATATATAATATTTCAAACAAATATATATATAAATCATAGATGGAACACTCGCAGAGTACTCAACAAGTTGCAAAAACTCGCAGAGTTTCCCAAAGCATAGATGTGAAAAGAGAGAGCGAGGCCCCAATATAAAAACAATACTTTGATAGAGAAACGGATAGAAACCCGAACAAAAAAGCAAGACATGATGAAGGGGATCTCAAAAGCATCCAAGAGGCAGATGAAGGGTTGGGGAACAAATGGAGCTTTGTATAGGAGCCCCTCTAGTATCCACAAACACTTTCGGAAAGTAGATTATCAACCACCTTCCGCAGAGCAATATTGATACGATAACATAAAACCTCTTTAAAGCTACTTGGGAATCATCTTGATAGAAATGTGTATGTAAAAATGAATCAATAAAAAGAAAGGTTTTAATAATGCATGTTTCCAAGTGTATACTTTGTGTACGCTCTGTGTTCTCATAAATTAATGTGTATGCTTCGTGTCTTCATGCATTAATGTGTATGCTTCGTGTCTTCATATATTCATATATGTATTTCACACTTTCATATGTATGGCATTAATTTTGATTGATCTAGAACAATTTAGAGCAACAATGCTTACTATCATGCAAATGATGATTTTGATTCAATAGACACCATTATAAAATAGTTTAGATAAGATCAAATTCACTTTCTATACCAGGGAAATTATGATAGATACCTATGATAATAATTGATTGAGGACAAACAATTTTGGGGGGGGCAGTTTGTCATGAGCCGTAACGAATATATTAAATATATTAATGCACATATGATTTCTTCAAAATATATATTGTTTTGAATTTAATATACTTATTATTTAATTTCGTAGAGACAATGGTATAAATCAATATTATAAACAAACCAATATTATAATATAATATTTCAAACAAATATATATAATATATGTAAATCAATATATTAATAAATATATAAATAATGTTAGTAATATTCTATATTATAAATAAAGTAAATATATAATGATCATTAATCAATGATAATAAATATATAATTATCATAAATATAAATAAAAAACAAATAAAAACAAATACTAAAGTCAACTTAGTAGAATAGTCGATTGAATCAAGCATTCATATAATATTTCAAATATCATATTTTCAAAGTGATTATCATGGACTTACAAGTCGATGAAGATAGGAAATGACAGGCGGCCACCGTGGATTAGCCATTGGCCAGAAATCATCATCCAAAGCCATTGAACAAACCGACATGCACAATGATAGCAGTCACATCACTTGATCATGAGACGATGTGCCCTGCATCCAAGGGCATATATAAACAATATGAGGTATGGAACGACGAGGATCAAAAACAACCACTACAATACCTGTCTCGATCAGTGCTTACTAGAAAAAACAAGAAATTGTTAAGATATAATCAGAGATTGAACAATCAAAAGGTAAATAAGTGTTTACAGAGGGTATCTAGCCTTCATTGAACCTGGAAGACCGTCGATATTGATAATTTTCTCCCGACCAGTAAGTATAGCAGCAAAATGGCACGCTGTAACATATCTATACAACCATATAGGGTCTGGTATTTGTATAATAATTTTAGCATTAGTTTATAGTAGTAAAATGATCATATATATATATATATATATATATGCATGCTGCATTTCATACTTAATTATTTATAATACATTTGAAGTTAGGCCATTTGTAGCCTATCCTTTAATCTCTCACTATAGCCCCTTAGGGGAATGGTTGGTATTGTGTAGGGAGAGGCAGAGTAAAACCACACAAGGTAGGTAAATCCCAAGACAAGATAGGGATGGGGTCCTGAAGCCTTGAGGGAACCTAGTCGTAGATTGGTGCCAAGCGCCCTACGACAAGTAAATCCACCTCCTTTGTAGGGTTCAGTTTAGGAGACAAGTAAGGAATCAAGGCTTAAATATGTTGACTATTAAATGTCTTAAGACTCCATTGTTTACTTAAAATTGAATTGATTCGAATACAGAGTAATGTATGTTAAACATTGTAAATTGACAGCCTCCTAGTAAGGGGCATTACACAGCTGCTCAAAGATGTACAGCATATAAACTCACTTCTTTTGCAGCAAGCCAACTATCAAAAAGGTCAATTAAATATAGCATCTAGTACAAAATTCTATGCCTTGGTACAAGCACACAAGCGATGGCATCATTATCTTTTTGAAAAAGACGTAATCTTATATATAGATTGCCAACCACTTATCTAATTAAACTCTTGATCTAAGATTCATTAAAAGCGGCCACCTTCAACTCAACAACTTTAACTAGTGATAAAATATAAAAAGGTTGTCACCAATGAAGTGGTGTATCTTATCAGTCATCCTCCTAGAGGAGTTCATAGTTTGGATACTCAATGTGATACATATGAGTGTAAATCTCTCTATTTCATGGACACTCAATTGGTTCACTTGTTCAAGCTTTACAACACCGACTGGTAGTGAGCCAAACATCTTTCCTTAACTATACTTTTCAAAATGGAGTGATGAATAAGTTCACTCAATCTTGCATTCCCATAATCCTTGCTTGCCAACATTTACTCATGGCTCACTTGTCCTCCTATAGTGGACAGCATGGTTTTCACAACATCATGACACCTTCAACAATACTTCAATTGACCTCATATGCAAAAGCAAGTTGATAATTACATCTTTTGGTGCTTTCCTTGCACTTAGTCTAAGCCTTCCAATCAAATGCATGTATTATGTTAACCATTAGCAATACCTTCTTGACCATGAGAATCTGTTTCTAAGGACTTCACTAATAGCTTTCTTGGCACAGTGACAACATGCTTGTATAAGTATGGTTGTCTGTCAAATTTTCCAAAATGGCTATCTTTATTCCATGCTCCAAGACTGTTAATGCTCCACAAGCCACACAATTGTTCCTCAAGCATGCTTGGAAATGTTTTTGGTTCCACTCGCTCATTTAAAACTGTGCCTCATGCTTCCTACGTCACTTTTGGCAATCATTATGAATGCTTCTGGATTGTCACTTGCACCTCTCCACTTTCTTTCATCTGAAGACTGAGGTTGTTAACTGCACTTTAGTCCATGCTCTCCACATTTCACATCAGAAAAAATAGGCAATGAGACATCACTGCACTTTACTCCATGCTCATCACATTTCACAACAGAAGAATAGGCAATGAGACATCCATTTGCATGAGATTCAGCATAGTTACAGCACAGCTACTCATGTTTCTACAAGACATTCTACTTCCAAATTCTATCATACCTTCAAATCTTTGGCACCTTACGAAATTTCACTTGCCCTTACAGCTACAAGTACATCCCAAGAGAAAAAGAAGCAAAACAAAGCTTCTATATTTGAGAAAAGTCAGGTATCAAACTGCTCACAAAAATACATAACTTTCTTCAACAAACTCGAGTAGAATTCAAGGTACTTCAAGGCAGACATCAAGGTCCCCATTCCTTCCAAGTTGCTGATCATGTTTGTCTTCAATTGCAACAAATCTTTCACAACAAATATTATCAAAAATAAAGCCTATCAAATAAGAACTCTATATCATACTTAATGATTTTGGCAATATGAGCTATTAATGATTTGTAGCTTCAGTCGGATTAATCTAACCGACGTAATCAAATGTATAATTGGCCTATCGGCCTTAAACATTTGATTCCTATCCTTCACTGATCTGATTATCTGCAACATCATAAGATGATTATGTTTATCATAATAATCTCTGCTATCTATGATTATAATCAGTGATAATCACCGATTATATATGTATATTCTGCAACATCATAAGATGATTATGTTTATCATAATAATCTCTGCTATCTATGATTATAATCAGTGATAATCACTGATTATATATATATATATAGTGATTATATTATTAAATATATACATATATAATCGATGATCATATTGTTCATAATCATATCGATATAATGTGCGTATGGTTGCAGCGAATATCAATTATGATTAAGGTTAATCTTGCTGAGATATATTAATGAATGGTTATTATTGTTAAACATAAAGTATCAAAACATGTCTCATGTAGAGACATGAATCTATGCGAGACCATATGGTCCGCGTAGAGCCATGTCTCTACAGGAGACATGGCCCTTCGATCATATACATATTGGAGGTCGTTCTCATTCTTGGTAATGTACAGAAATCGATAAGTGCAAAGCAAAGATTGAGCAGTTCCGCATAAATATATCTCAGTGACATTACATTATCTCAGATCGATATCGACTCATAGTCATATCTCAGCGACATCATATTATCACAGATCAATATTGATTCATAGGGAATTAATATTGTTATTATATATCTCAGATTGATATAGATATTGAGATTATAGCTGACCGATATCAATTCGTATCAAATTGATATTGATATATATCTAGGTTTTATTATTGTGATATTGCGATCAACAAAGGACATCAAACAGTGTATTGTTCGATCTGCATTAAATAAGAATATACATCTGCAGAACAGTGATTTAAATTAAAGATCCTTTAATATATAAATCTGATCAAAACTTAGCATGGTATCAGAGCTAGCTTAAAGAAGATCCAATCAGATTTATAAGGAGAGATAAACTAACTACCATTTAATCCTCTAGAATTTCATATTCAGCAAAATGGTGAATGGTGTTAGATTTGAGGACCGACTTGAAGGAGTTGCAAATTTTGTATCTTGGAAATTTAAAATCATGATTGCTCTAAGAGAACATGATTTAAACACATTTTGTGGAGAAGGCAATACCTATACCTGATGAAGACGAGGAGAAACTCCTATGGGCAAAAAACAACAAGGTCATGAAGACATTAGTAGATGCGGTGAAGGATCACATAGTTCCAATCATCTCCAAATTAGATACAGCATATCTAATGTTCACAACCCTAGAGAACATGTATGAAATAAATAACACAAGCAGGGCTCTTGCTCTAAAACAACAACTCCACCATGTGAAAATGAACAAGGGAGAAACTATTAGATCTTACTTCATAAGGATAACAAAGTTGAGAGACCAGCTATCCACCATTGGTCACACAATTGATACCAAGGAGTTAACCATGCTGGCCCTCAATGGACTCCCAACATCTTGGGAAGCATTCATTCAAAATAAGTGCTCGATCTAAACTTCCTAAGTTTGATCGTTTAAAAACTGATTGCATTCAAGAAGAGTCAAGGTTGATCACAAGAGGGATTGGTCAAAACTCTACTAATGAAGATATTCAAGTTCTTAATTCTCATTCTCACATGAAGGGTAAGAAGGGAAACTTCAAAATGAAGAAAGGCAAAGACTCTAATGGAAAATGCTTAGTCGAGAGAAGAAGGGACATGTCTAAAGTACAATGCTTTAGATGTGACAAATATTGTCACCTTGCGATGAAGTGTTCGGGCAAGCCTAAACCTCAGCCTCCATTACTGAAGTTAGTAAGGCAAGCTTGGATAAGGACTCTGAAAGACTTGTATTTTACTCAGCTATGTCGAGTCAGGTGTCTGCCAGCGTCAATACTTGGATCATAGATAGTGGGGCATCTCGTCACATAACGAGATTTAGAGAACACTTAGATAGCTTGGTAGAAAATTCAGATGAGGAAGTTACCATTGGAGATGATTCCAACTACCCTATGAAAGGAATCGGAACTTGTACTATACAATTAAAATCAGGCATCTCTCTTCAACTGACAGGTGTATTATTTGTACCATGTATCAAGTGTAACTTGGTTTCTATATCAGCCCTTGAAGATAAAGGATACCTAATTACCTTCATGGATGGTAAAGTTCTAGCATGGCCCAAGAATTCAAATATCAAGAAAGCTCATACCATAGGAGTTCAAGATAGATGCCTATACAAACTTTGCACTTCTCCTTCTCAAGCCTTAATTCATGAATCTTCAAATACATGTGAGATTTGGCATAGAAGATTAGGGCATCTCCATTTTCGTGCTCTACCTTCAATAGAGAAAATGGTGACAAGTTTACCTAAACTTAATCAAGAACATGAAGGAACTTGCAAAGGGTGTGCCTTGGGAAAGAACACTAAAGGCACCTTTCATAGTAGTGAAAGTAGATCTAAACATGTATTCGAACTCATTCATTCAGATTTATGTGGACCTATGACAGTAACCTCTTTAGGAGGATTTTTAGTACTATGTTATATTTGTAGATGACTATTCTAGGAAAACATGGATATATTTATTGAAATGTAAAGAGTCTGGTGAAGTCCTTATGAGGTTTAAGGAATTCAAGGCTCTGGTAGAAAATATGTTGGGTAAAAGAATCAAAACCTTAAGATCTGATAATGGGGGGAATACATCTCTGATAACTTCAAAACCTTTAGTAATAATGTTGGGATTAAAAGGGAGTTTACTGTTCCTTACAACCCTCAACAAAATGGGGTGGCAAAAAGGAAAAATAGGACAATTGTAGAAGCAGCCAAAGTCATGATGCATGACCAAAACCTTCTTACCTCTTTTTGGGCTGAAGCCTCTAATATTGTTGTCCATATTCAAAATAGATGTCCTCACTCCCTTTTGGATAACAAAACCCCTGAAGAAGCATTTACAATTTTACAGGGATAAAACCTGATATAAGCCACTTGAGAATCTTTGGTTGTCATGTTTACATTCACATACTCAAAGAAAAGAGATCCAAACTAGAACCCTCAGGCAAAATGGGAATATTTGTTGGTTACAGTGAAACATCTAAAGCCTATAGAATTTATATCCCCGGACAAAAATTAATTGAGCTAAGCAGGGATGTCATCTTTCAAGAAGATGTGGCATTCAAAAGATCCAAAGACATTCATAAAATATATATTGAAGATCAAGAGTCTCCTACAAATATGGAAGAGGATCATGCTTCTGAGATTCAGAGGGAGACCCATGAACTTATGGAAGATGATAATCAAAATGAACCTATGGATCTTGCTGATGGGCCTAGAGCCACTACTGTGAACCGAAAAAGACCTCTATGGGCAAGGAAAATGATTCAAGAGGCTGAAAATTATGCAGCACCAAAATGAACCTTCAGGGAAGGCGAAAGACCTCATAGATACTCCAACTATGTTGCCTTTATGAGTGAAATCATCAAATCAGAACCTTCTAGAGTTGAGGAAGCTTTCAAACATCAAGTTTGGAAAGATGGCATGACAAAAGAATATCAATCTATTCTTAAGAACAATGTTTGGGACATTGTACCTAGACCAAAAGACAAATCAGTGGTTTCATCTAAATGGATCTTCAAAATTAAACATGTTACAGATGGCAATATTGAAAAATATAAATCAAGGTTTCTTGCCAGAGGCTTTTCTCAAAAGGAGGGAATTGATTATGATGAAACATTTTCTCCAGTTGCTCGATATACCTCCGTCAGGGCTATGATTGCTATTGCCGCATCAAAAGGATGGAAAATTCACCAAATGGATGTAAAGACTCCTTTTCTTAATGGTATAATAGAAGAGGAAGTGTACCAGGAGCAACATGAAGGATTTGTAGTACATGGTATTGGTTCTCATGTTTGCAAATTAAACAAGGCTATGGTCTTAAACAGGCTCCTCTAGCCTGCTATGAGAGGATAGATCACTATCTTTCAAGCTTGGGCTTCTTCAAGAATGATGTAGATCCAAATCTATACTTCAAGGTAATAAATGGTGAAATGTTGATTCTCATTCTTTATGTTGATGACTTATTGATTACAGGAGATGACCATCTCATTACTAAATGTAAACAAGACCTAGTATCTGAATTCGACATGAAGGATTTGGGTCCTCCACACTATTTTCTTGGTTTAGAAGTATGGCAGCAGACTGATGGTATTACTCTAAATCAAGGAAAATACACTATTGACATTCTGAAAAGGTTCGGAATGATGGATTGTAAACCCATGGCTACTCCCATGGAAACAAACTTACATAAGTTAAAAGAAGCGGCAGCAAACTCAAAATTGGCAGATTCCACTCTCTACCGACAGATGATTGGGTCCTTGATGTACTTGGTCAACACTAGACCAGATATTTGTTATGCAGAAAATGCACTCAGTCAGTTCATGTGTGAACCAAGAGAGTTACATCTAGTTGCAGCAAAACATATTCTGAGATACCTGCATAACACAATTGGATATGGTTTAAAATATAATAATGTAGATCTAAACCTACATGTATATACTTATTCAGATTGATCTGGAAGTATAGTTGATTGGAAAAGTACTTCGGGATGTTGCTTCAGCTTAGGATCAGCTATGATCTCCTCGTTTAGTAGGAAGCAATCTTCAGTTGCACAAAATTCCACAGAAGTCAAGTACATTGCAGCATCTATGGGAGTTCAAGAAGCTGTATGGTTAAGGAAACTTCTTGTAGGATTGTTTGGACAATCCTTGGATCCCACTATCATTCACTGTGACAACCAGAGTTGTATAAAGCTTTCAATGAATCCTGTGTTTCATGACAAATCAAAGCATATAGAAATTACTTACCATTATGTTAGAGACATGGTGGAGAGAAATGTTATCCAGTTGAGATATATTAGTACAGGTAAACAAACAACAAACATTGTCACCAAGTCTCTCTCCAAGACAAAGGTGGAATACTTTAGAGGTAAGCTTGGTATGGTAGAAATGTAATTTTATCTGAGATTAAGTCTCGGCAATATTAACTTGTTGTACTAATATATTCTAAAGATGTTTAATCTGTAAACTCTTTTATTATCATGTGTGTGACTCCATGGCTTCATGGGCTCCTGTGAACATCATTAAGAGGTGACGATCTTTCAATGATGAACACTTGTACTTTTGGTTGTTATTGTAAGGTGACGACTTTACAATAGTTAACCATACTATCATGATGGATATCATGTGGCTTGATATCCGTGGACATGTCATGATAATTAATATCTCTTAAGTAATCAACTGAATGGTGGATATCATGAGAACTAATATCTATGGATAGCCATAATGAGTTATATTACTGAGATATTCATGGTGGATATTATGTGACGTAATATCCATGGATATGCCATGAACAGATATCCTTATGGTAGGTATCATGTGACTTGATGCTTGTGCGTATACCATACTGGAGATTGTGGACGATTGTGAATATCATGTGACTTGATATTCGTGGACATGTCATTACTCTTGATATCACGGTAAGGTGATATCTTTCTCTCACGAGCTTATGGTGTATATCATGAGACTTGATATCCATGGATATGTCATAACTTCTGATATCACAATGAGGTGATATCTTTCTCTCAAACAATAAATGGATCTATTGTGTTTACATCAGGATAGTAATTATCCTCCCTAGCTAAGAGGGAGTGTTAATGATTTGTAGCTTTGGTCGGATTAAATCTAACCGATGTAATCAAATGTATAATTGGCCTATCGTCCTTGAACACTTGATTCCTATCCTTCACTGATCTGATTATATGCAACATCGTAAGATGATTATGTTTATCATAATAATCTCTGCTATCTATGATTATAATCACTGATAATCACTGATTATATATATATATATATATATATATATATAGTGTTAATGATTTGTAGCTTCGCTCGGATTAATCTAACCGATGTAATCAAATGTATAATTGGCCTATTGTCCTTGAACATTTGATTCCTATCCTTCACTGATCTGATTATCTGCAACATCATAAGATGATTATGTTTATCATAATAATCTCTGCTATCTATGATTATAATCAGTGATAATCACTGAATATATATATATATATATATATAAAATCGATGATCATATTGATCATAATCATATCGATATTAATGTGTGTATGGTTGCAGCGAATATCAATTATGATTAATATTAATCTTGCTGAGATATATTAATGAACGGTTGCTATTGTTAAACATAAAGTATCAAAACATGTCTCACGTAGAGACATGACTCTAAGCGAGACCATATGGTCCGCGTAGAGCCATGTCTCTACGGGAGACATGGCCCTTCGATCATATACATATTGGAGGCCGTTCTCATTCTTGGTAATGTACAGAAATTGATAAGTGCAAAGCAAAGATTGAGCAGTTCCTCATAAATATATCTCAGCGACATTACATTATCTCAGATCAATATCGACTCGTAGTCATATCTCAGCGACATCATATTATCACAAATCAATATTGATTAATAGGGAATTAATATTGTTATTATATATCTCAGATTGATATCGATATTGAGATTATAGCTGATCGATATCAATTCATATCAAATTGATATTGATATATATCTAAGTTTTATTATTGTGATATTGTGATCAACAAAGGACATCGAACAGTGTATTGTTCGATCTGCATTAAATAAGCATATACATCTGCAGAACAGTAATTTAAATTAAAATTCCTTTAATATATAAATCTGATCAAAACTTAAAATGAGCAAGCTCAAGTTGTTGTTGTACGAATCATTGTACTAGGAGGTTTCTATCATTCGTTCTACTATTCCTGATGTTTGACAGCCACTGGCCAGGGATACCTTCTTTGATGCTTAGCCCTGCAACAATTGCAAAGAGAAAAATACTACAAACCATTTTGGACAAAAAGTAACTTTACCAAAACAAGTCAAATAGTTCTCTTAAGTCCGTTTTCCCAAATAAGTTCTGAAATCTCATTTACAAATTGGGCACAATGTCCTCTATCCATGGAGGAAATGATAAGAATTTTCATGCAGTTAGAAAGCTGCATTTTTATGCAAGTGGGTTAATAGAAATAAAGTAGAAGTCGAATAATGATACAAGTAGCTATACATAATAATTGATACGTAGAACAGCAATAAAGTGCAAACAGAAATGAATCAAAAAGTAGGCTATAAAAGGTAATTAGCAATGAACTAAAAGTGGATGGATAACTAGAATAGCTGTAAGAGATAGAAAAAAATTATGTAGGGAGACAGCTAGGAACAATTAATTGTTAGTCGTAGTTTGTTAATAATAATTATGTTATGTTTTGTATCGGAAATGTAATGGCAGCTGGTTCTCAGGTAGTTGTAGGAGGTTGGCGACGGTTGATTCACTTAACCAACCGTCGGTCACTTTATATGTAGCTTGTTGGCACCAAGAATGGATATTATGACATCACATGGGAATAAAGCATATCTTTTTGCCATTTGTGTCTAAAGTTATCGTGTTATCCTTCCGAGTGCTTTGTCATGTTATTGGTGATATGTAATCTTGCATTGCTACATTACTGTTATACTGCATAGAATAATATATCCACAGTAAGACATCTAACATTTTGGCGTTGTTGCCTGTTTGAGCCTGGAGATCACAAAAAATTAAAGGTGTGATGGCAGAGTGATGGGTCGACCATTCCAACAGCAAGTGCTCATAACTGATAGAGATGTTGAAGAAGAGGAACTAACAAGGGAAGATCAATTGACACAAGACATGGTTCACGCGTGGGACGTGTCGGTTGACGAGTACGTACAGCTCAGAAGAGAGCGATCTCGGCTGGTACTGTACGCGTCGAACTCACGGTGAGCAGTCCTGTGTACAATCTTCTAGGTAGCTTTCCAAGATTGTTGGCCCGAGCATTGTTGGAACTCCAGGATCAACGTGAGGTACGAGAAAGGGAGCAGCGAAGACAACAAATATTGCAACGCTGTGAAGAGAGGAACCAAAGGGAGGAGGAACCACGTGATACTAGCATGCATAAGTAACTCGGACAATTAATGCCCAACCTACCAAACAAGAATAGAAGGCAATGCACAAAGGCGGAGACAGGAGAGAAAGAAGTCGAAACTGTCGTACGGAGGTCTCTGCGTATCAAAGAGCAAGCCGAGAGACACCAACGACTACAACAATTAGTGAAACAGTCTGTTGATCACCCACCGTGGGCACGGGGTGGCAAAATACAACTGTCAAGACAGGAGTGGGAAGAGATCGCCAGAGAACTACCACTCTCGAGCAATTCCTGGGTGCACGAAAGATCTGACACCGACAATTGGGAAGGTGGTGACTCGGTACAAACAGAATCATCCGTACATTTCAAATAGGACAATAGCCAAGAGGGAAATCTCAAAGGGGAGGTAGCGGATTTATTTGAGAATACCTTGCGGGGGCATTGGCAATCTCGTTATCTCAAAGGAATCAAGAATAGGGAGAACAGAACTAGAGACTCCGGGGAGAAGAGTATATGTACCACTACGAAGGAGGCAACCAAGACGTGAATGAATTAGGTGGAGGGGTAGAAGACTCGTGCGTAGCCGAAGGTGCGGAAGACGCACAGGGATGCAAAGGAGGAACCAACCCACCGACCTCTAACAACGTGCACAATGCCTACCGTACGTGGCAAATAGCAAACCCCCCAGAGAAGCAGAAACTCTGCAGATACAGTGGGGATAGATCTGAGGACCCGACCCGCCACTATAAAACATGTGTCATCATATGGGGACCAAATGGCCAAGACGATCAGGACTATTGGTTCAAGGATTTTCTTGCTGCCTTGCGAGGGGTTGCAACTGATTGGTACACGGACTTTCCCACTGCCAGGAGGACAACTTGGAAGGATTTGCAACAGAAGTTCCAAGAAGAGTTTAGATTACTTCGGGATGATGATGAAGTGGTAGCAGAAATTTACAATACACGACAAGGAAAAAATGAAAACGTACTTACCTACCACGGAAGGTTGAAGGAACTCATTGACAAGTTAGAAAAGCAGCCCGCAGATGACTTGAAGAAGTGATGGTTCATTGAGGGACTGACTCTGTCCCTTCAAAAGAAAATGAAAGTGGTACCCCCTTCCCACAATATAGAGGCTTATAATCGGGCGATGGATATTGGGAGTGAAAGTAATACTTCTAGATGATATGATGCAGATGATGAAAGAAATGTGAGTAGAAAAAGAGACCACGAAGGAAGGCAAAGAAATATGGTGTACGGAATTTAAAATGGAAGGCCATACCAAAACCAACTATCCAAAGAAGGCATTTCGTGAGATATGTCAGGCACTAGGGCACTCCATCAAGGAGTGCCTGTACAATCTGAAGGCAAGGAGCGCCCAAGTGACATTTACCTAGTGGGAGCAAGCAACTCCGCCTACCACACCTCCAAGAAACACAAATACAAATGCCTTGCCAGGTGGTTACCGCAACAACCGGCAAGGAAGCAATAACAATAGCAACAACAATACACCACGAAGCCAAGTTCAGTACCACGCAAAGGGACGGCCCATGATACAGTGTCAGAGGTGTAACGAGTGGGGTCACTTTGTATGTGACTATCAGAGCGGTAGACAAGGTGGAGGAATGCTATATAAATGGTGTGGACCTGGCAACCATGAGGATGCCCATTGCCCAAGACAAAAGGTGATAAACATGATAGAAGTCACACACCTTGAGGGGGAGGTCCCGGTCATCACCAGATCGCAAACAAGAAAACTCACGTACCCGGGTGCCAATACGAAGGAGAGGTTGAAGGAAGCGAGAGTGGATATGGAAAAGAGCGCCAACTCTCACGTAGCAGTATGAGTACTCTATACAGTCAACATCGGAGGCAAATATCATAGAACAAATATTGCAAGCCACCGTACCGGTACAGGTTGCGGACCTACTAGAAACATTGCCACAATTGAAGGTAGCCATCACCAAAGTAGCCAACAACGAGGCACGAGACAAACCTCCCTACAATGAAGGAATGCCAAAAGGCAGGAAGGAAGGCAGTATGGTTGAAGATAAACCCTCCAATACCACTGACACTATGTTGTTGGCAGTAGGCGTTGGCAACATGCCTGCGGTAGAGGAAATGGAAATCATGGGATACAAACTCACAAACACCATTGTGGATGGGGGGTTCGGAGTGAATGTGCTACCATAAGAGACATGGAAGGTTATGGGCAAACCAACTCTGTGGCCTCCGACATTCCATCTGGTAGGAGCAGATCAACATGGCATTATGCCGATAGGAACGGTAATGGGACAAAAGGTGGTCATTGGAAGTCAACAGTTTTTTCTTGACTTCGTGGTCATTGGTTTGGAGAAAATGGGGTATGATGCCCTCCTAGGCAGAGAATGGCTCATCACCGCAAAGGCTAACCATAATTGGAAAAAGAACACACTCTATTGAGAGTGATAGAAAGAAATATATCATTGATCTGCGCACTCAAACGGTGAGCCAAGAATTGGCATCCGACTCAGAATCAGGATATGAACACCATAACGAGGATGGGATGGAACTTGACGAGGAAGGGGTTTTGAGGCTAGGAAATTGCTCTGAGGACGAGACCAATTCCCTCAACGGGTTATTTCACTGGTAGATAGAGGATTATGAAATCTTCAACCCAAATTGTAATGTACTGAATATTCTCGAAATTGAAGTAGAAGAAAAAGATGCCAACCCCCCGGAGTACGCTCTGTTAAGTTTTAGGATAGCTGCAAATGTAATAGCACTGCCTAGATTGTATATGGTATGTGTTTTCCAAATGCAACAATCTATCTTTCTTTTATATTGGGAAAGAGGCTAGGAGAGACATGTCCCTT
>MU228097.1:760562-799298 GCA_018584345.1 Thuja plicata
AATCTCTCTTTCATTTATATTGGGAATGAGGATAGGAGAGACATGTCCCTTCATGGGACATGTCTATTCATTATTATTTATAAGAAAGGACATGCCTCTTCCCATTAATTATAATTTAGTCAATCTTTTAATGTTTCATCAATCAATTATTAATTAAGAATAATATAATAATTTAATATTAAATATTGAATTTCATATAATTAATAATAATATAACATATATATTATATTATTATTAATCAACATATATTATATGTATTCTAATGATCATACGACTGAAGCTACAAACATTAACAATTTCATCAATCAATTATTAATTTAGAATAATAGATTTAATATTGAAAATTAAATCTCATATGATTTATAATAATATAATATATATTATTATCAATCAACTTATATTATATGTATTCTAAATTATCATACGACTGAAGCTACAAACATTAACACTCCCTCTTAGCTAGGGAGGATGATCAAACAAAATGTGTAGTGGTCTCCTGTGTCAACACTTATGACCCTCACCATAGCTACACAAAACATCAACACTCCCTCTTAGCTAGAGAAGATAAAATCCATCAAGATGCAAATCACAATAAATCCATTAATTTTGAAAGAGAGGAGAAATCACCTCACTGTGATATTAGGAGATATGTTATATGCAGGAATATCAAGTCACATGATATTCACCATAGCTCATAAATATCCATGGTATGTGCAACGACATCACGTCTCATGATGTCTGCCATATGGATACTAAGTTTACATTGACATGTCGCATACGGGTCCAATCAATATGTAAAACTAAGTTTAGAAGGGTCCTAATATGATCCATATGGATGCTAAGAAATCACATATCACATAACTCGTGATATGAAGTATCACCTAACTTGTGATACAAAGTATCACATATCACATAACTCGTGATATGAAGTATCACCTAACTCGTGATACAGAATATCACATATCACATAACTCGTGATCTTAAGTATCACCTAACATGTGATACCAAGTTTTACATATCACCTAACACGTGATATGAGTATCACACATCACATAACTTGTGAAATGAAGTATCACCTAACATGTGATACCAAGTTTTACATATCACCTAACATGTGATACCAAGTTTTACATATCACCTAACACGTGATATGAGTATCACATATCACATAACTCGTGATATGAAGTATCACCTAACACGTGATATGAGTATCACATATCACATAACTCGTGATATGAAGTATCACCTAACATGTGATACCAAGTTTTACATATCACCTAACACGTTATACCAAGTTTTACATATCACCTAACACGTGATATGAGGAATCACCTAACACGTGACACCCAATTTACATATCACCTAACTCGTGATATGAAGGATATAATATGCTCGACAACATTACATTCTCCTTATATACCCCTATTATGGTATGTGCACTAACATTACATCACATAATGTCTACCATAACGAATCATGGCACATCCATGAATCAAGATGATACCAAGTCAGCATGATATCAACATTACAAGATCGTCGCCTTATAATGTTAAATACAAGTGTCCATTAACCAAAAACGTCGTCACCTGTTAGAAATGTACACAGGATGGGTGGGCCCATAAAGTCATGGAGTCACACACATGACATCCACCTTGACTCATCTCAGAGGGTGGATCCAACATGGCTCATCCCAGAGGGTGGAAACAAGGGCTTTCACCTTAGACTTCCCTCTCAACGAGAAGAATGCAATAACATACAAAATAATAGATCACAGATGTTGAAACTCCTTTTCATCTAAGGCTTCATTCTCTAATATACCACGTTTATCTTGAAAGTACACAACCTTCTCTCTAGCAAGAAACTTGGTGAGAATATCATCCATTTGTTCTGTAGTGATAAGGTACCTTGAATAGCATACTTATGTACTATATCTCTTATATAGTTTGCATCACTCTTGGTGAACCCCAACTTATCCAGGAATATCATGACGTAGGAGTTAGCATCAAGGCCTTCCAGCCTACATACATATTGATCTTTAGAGAAACCATCTCGACATTGTCCACTCCCACTGAACCAATATGACCAAGATCCTCTAGTTTCTCCCTCTTTCACGGAAGCATACATGATCCCAATCTTGATCCAAGAGACTCTCATCATCTGGTGATCCACATACAGCTGAAAGTGCTAGATCCAAGATCACCTTGGACCTATTGTCATAAGATCGAGCCCTAGATCAGACAGGAATATGATCATCCTATGATTAGAATAAAATTCCCTCACAGTCTACTCCCTCTTACTGGGAGGGCCTTCTTGTGTCAACTTTTCTTTGTAATCCTTGAAGTTGAAGCTACCAACACCTTTTACAATTTACTGCAATCTCTACTGATCAATAATGATCAATCACTAGATGAAGAAGCCAGCAAGATGACCGATATTGGTCTCGTCAACAAAACATGCCAAGAAATTATTCAGCAATAAACTCATGTTGATCATATGAAGAAAGAAAGAGGCAAGGTACACAAGCCAATCAATATGCCAATCACCCAAACTAGCCCTCTGCAAGGTACGTAGAAATGCACATGTTGCAGACTCATAACATCACCTCCATTTAAATGCATTATATATGTTGTCGTCGATAAACAAACTGAGTCCACCAATATCGATTGTTTTGTGGCTTGAAGGGGCCCCGGTTGCTCCTGGATACTTGACAATCTGTACAAATTAGCCCCGTTGGAGAGTCTCTTAAGACCTCCACCTACACAAAGGATAATATTACTCATCCACTTCTTTATCATCTTCTACAAGTGGTGGTAGGATATCTGATGGGATAATTCCCCGTAACTCTGTCATTCTTGGAGGGGCCAGGTATGATGATTACCTTGTCTTTGTTACACCAACGATAGGTGTCCTACCAAGAGTAATTTTAATGGTCCACTCCAACATTGAGAAATTGTGTTCAGTATCTTCATACAATATCTCTACACATATCAAGGAATTTCTTGTCTTATTACACAGAGGTCTAAGCCAAGCCAATCGCTCTTGCACTGCATACATGTAAGTCGTGTAGAGAGCAATTGAAATATTGCACCTTTGATACTTATTTTTCACATGAGCAACTCCATCGCACCGGGCATGGTAGTCTACACTCAGAAGTCAGGTTGAAGTCGACTGATACCTTTCACGCCCTTTAATGGTAACCACATTCGACTGTCATGATATCCCCCAATACTGGAAGGTTCAATTATGTTTTGCAAACCTTTGTTCCACAACAGAGCTCAATATTATCTATTGTAATCACCAACCCAGACTCAAACAACTTGTTATCACCAAACCATACACATGCGGCTTGCTATTGAATTCAAATTTATCTTGCACTGTGAGTCTCATGAAAAGAAATGATAGAAACCACCCAGTCTCTTCGAATAGCTCTACAAGCAACTCTCTTTGGTTTAATATGTACTTTCACCAGTAGTCGTTCCAACAAATCTCAGTGCATGAAAGAAAATGTAGTCTTCATAGTTCCCATTAACAGTCAACACTATTGTGATTGTTAGGCAATGAGCGTCTCTAGGGATGCTACGATAGGTACGGGTTTACTCTGATACTGATAGCCACACAGAGGATTGGAACTCTTCCAAAACCTCCGGTAATAATAACATTGCCACCCAATATCACAAACCCAGACTATGTGCCTCTACGGTATTGGTTTTAACAAGAGTGCATTAAACATCCTGCTAAGATTCATATATGATGGCCTGCAGATTGAAGGAAAGAAGCCACGATACCAGAAAGCTATTTTAATTCCAAACCGTTAAAGAAAGCATATACACCAGTACATCAATGAAACCAAACAAGACGATAGTACTTCACTCAATGGCACTTTGTTCTCACAGCATACATGTAAAGTTGTCAAAAGGGATAACCATACACCATTTTGATTTTATCTTCCTCGTCCGCAGAAACTAAATGGGATCTGACATTACATAGGATATCAAGTTCACGAATACGTTGTCCATTCTTGATATGATGCGTGAAGTTCCTAGCACTAACGAGCGCTTCGTCAATCGCGTCTTTCAAATAATGAGCAACATGCAGTCTCCAATAACGCTAGCCTCAACAATGGAATCTTATAATATTTTCCTCTCCATTTACATTGCCTTAGAAATAGTGATTTATAATACTTGTAATTGTGCCCACTCTGTTATTCATGAATGTAAACTTGGCTATAAAATGTGCTCCTTTTCTATAGATCTTAACCCTGCAACTTTAGCAGAGATCCATTATCACGGATATGCTCCAACATCCAGTGATTCACCCCTGAGTAGTCTAAGTCATCGACAGAGACAACGTGGGTGCATGCGTCAAGACAAAGATCTTCACGAATGAATAAATAAGCACAGACAAGTGGCAGTTTGAAGGTCCACGTGGGACTCAACACATTCAACATGGAACTAATCCCACTTCATTCTAGCAGCGACGACCCCCTCAATTGCAAATTAGAGCGGCGATGACCCCCTCAAATAAAAATAGTGCACATTGACTACGACATCTTAATCAACGTAGGCACAACTCGACAGCAGCATCTACACTGTCAGTTTGGAGTATTCTTACAACCGTATCCTGTTCGAATCCACAACTTCCACGCGATCTCCATCATTATATCAGCACTCAACTCTAAACATCTCAAGCACTCAACTCGTCTGTACAACATATTTTCTTGAAGTCGGGAACACATCAGTGATCAAACGTACACCTGCCTCCATGTCGTATACTCCTCGAAAGATATTATATATATATTGCTATCTTCAATCCATTCGATAAGTCCATCACAGTGCAGATCACCAACCGTCATATTTAGAGTGCATTTATCTTCTACATTTGTAGTCTAGCTCTGATGCTATGTTAAGTTTTAGGATAGTTGCAAATGTAATAGCACTACCTAGATTGTATATGGTATGTGTTTTCCAAATGCAACAATCTATCTTTCTTCTATATTGGGAAAGAGGCTAGGAGAGACATGTCCCATGAAAGGACATGTCTATTCAATATAATTTAATTAATCTTAAAATGTTTCATCAATCAATTATTAATTTAGAATAATAGATTTAATATTGAATATTAAATCCCATATGATTAATAATAATATAATATATATTATTATAAATCAACTTATATTATATGTATTCTAAATTATCATACGACTGAAACTACAAACATTAACACGCTCATTATAAGGAAGGCGCAGTGAGGGTGGATGATACCCCCATCCTCTAATTTGAAAGAGACAAGACGATAAAGGGGGCAAAAATAGTGATAAAAAGAAACAAACACCCTCGGAAGCTTACAAGTAAAAGTACCAAGATCAGAGGAGGTCAAGGATCTCAAAAGCAAGAAAAAATTAAAGGATTGACCACGGTGGTAAGATTAATTCAATATGACAGCAGAAGGCCAACAGTGAAGAAGAGTTCGAGCAAACCGAAGTGAACCGCACAAAATGAAGACGGGGGATTGGGGAAGTTGTTGAGCCGTATGAGTGAGAGGGTTGAACAACCGTATGAACCGTACGACAACAACATCAACGAGCGGGGTCGTACGGAACAGTCGTACGGGTCGTACGCCACAAGGAAAGGAAGCAATGGGCCTAGACTGTACGTTGCATGGAAAGGAAGTGGGTCATACGGTGCATGGAAAGGAAGTGGGTTGTACAGTGCAGAGAAAGGAAGTGGGTCATACGGTGCAGAGAAAACCATACGCACATACAAGCCATGCGACATTTGTACGCTGAAGAGAGACATTGGTCGTACGACACGAAGGGGTTCCAACGTTGGTCATTCGTACTGTCGAGCAAAGGAAGCTTGTCACCTCTACCATTCATGGGTTGCGTACAAACACGAAGAGGATTCGAGTTTAAATATCAAACTTTTCAACGTTGCAAAAATTGGCTAAAAACTCTATTTTTGGGCTTCATTAGCACTGCCCCTTGACCCCGCTAGAGGAACAAGCACGAGAACCACACCCTACATTACGAGCTGAGGGTGCAATAGTAGGGGAACAGACACCGCCAGTGGACGAGGAGGGAGACATACGCGCTTCCATAGATAACGGGCTACAACTACTTGGAGTACCAGTGGAGCCACCTATGGAGGCACTTGAGCCAGTGCAAGAGGGGGGAGGTATGGTAACAGAAACAGAGACCACCAATGGGAAGCCAGAGGAGGCACAAGAGTACCAGGTAGAAGATGGAAATCTCAGGAGGCCCAAAAGCACTCCCAGAAAGGGAGGAAGTGGGAGAGCAAGACATTGTGCTACGATGGGTTACACCAGATCCTCAGGACCCCACGAGCACTCTTCATAAATTTGGCCGCCAGATGGAGGAGATGGCTTGCTTCATGGCTAGGATGGGAGCAGCTACCAAGGAAATAGACATTGGGGAAGACACGGTAGTGGTCCAATCAGCAGAGAGGCTTCTGAGATTTATGAGGGAAGAATGTTACCAGGAATTCACGAGATGCTTTTTTGCAAAGGGATGGCCACAGACAGAAACTACAGAGATGTTGGAGGCATGTGGTAGGCCTCACATTCCAGCAGGTCAAACAAGGATGATGGGTATTCTCTACAGCATAGAGAGGACTTTCCAGGATACCTTCCTTCAGCTACGGCAGGTGAATTGGTCTGCATGGAGGGTTGAGGAGCATGCACTAGCACTGGGGCGTGAGACAGCCCTGCAGCACCGATTGGGAGAGCTAGAGGACTTAGCCCAGGAGAAACTAGTTCGGGTTGGGAAGAGGAACAATTGGCGCCCATAGCAATAAGATTTCTTCAACAGCAACTGGCACAATCGATGTCCTCTATCACTCTAGGGACGTCATCCCATCCCTCTCTCTAGTAGATTTCTTGTCTGTCTACATCAGCCATTTGGATTTTTAGTCGTCTGGAAGACGACTTCTTTTTTCGGGGTGCTAATTTTAGCCGTAGTTTGTTAATAATAATTATGCTATGTTTTGTATCGATAATGTAATGGCAGTTGGTTCTTAGGTAGTTGTAGGAGGTTGGCGACGGTTGATTCACTCAACCAACCACCGGCCACTTTATATGTAGCCTATTGGCACCGAGAATGGATATTATGACATTACATGGGAATAAAGCATATCTTTCTGCCATTTGTCTAAAGTTATCGTGTTATCCTTCTGAGTGTTTTGTCATGTTATTGGTGATATGTAATCTTGCACTACTACATTATTGTTATACTGCATAGAATAATATATCCACAATAACAAATCTAACATAAATGACATCATAAGATTTTTAGCAGACAGACACAAAGAAATCAAATTATAGGTCGACAACTCAAATAGGTATTAAAGGTAGATAGCAATGAGTTACAAGCAGATGGACAGCTAGAACAATTGTAAATGGTAGATGGAGTTAACAAAAATGTGTAGACAACTAGGAATATTAAATAATATTGTAAGATTTTAAGCCAACATATACGGACTTTTCTTATTTAAATAGAAAACAGAAACACGTGCAACAATATAGATGTTTCAACACTACGGAAGAATCTTAATTGCAAACTACAACAAAACTCAATCCATCATCCCCAAAAAGATGGTCACTTAGAGGTAGTGAACTGTAGTTTCATCGATTTGTTGTGAATACTGGTTGTTCACAACCCAACGCAATTGGGTTTATTTTGGCCCAAAATGAATTTACTTATTATTGCATTACAACATCTACTAGAAAGTCACCTTTCCAAAATCTTAAAGGAGATAATTCACATGGAAATAGTGGTTCTAACTGCCTTACCAAAGAGAACTCATGTCAGTAAAAACACAGAAGTCTTTGTTAAAGTATATTCATGATATGCAAGTAGGGAAAAGATTACAGGTAACAATTGGCTTGTACAAAAAGAAGGGGGACCATTAATAGAGTGAAGTGTTTGAGGAAGATAACATATTCATTGTAAAGTAACATAAAGGTATCCTTGGAATACCTATAGCAAATTAAAACCAAGGAAATAAATCAAATTGAACAGTACTGATGAAAATGCCTATTAAATTAGTTTAGCATAATACTTGCACATTAGATCACTCTTCAATGTTCCATAACTCTTTGGGAAAAAAAATGTCAAGTCTTTCTAGTTTACATCTGGAGTTTTCCAGCTGTTCTGTCAATCCATATATCATGCTTTGTTCACGGTTTTATTCCTATTTTTAAATCTCAATAGTTACGAGTCAATTTATTCAATGCCAATAATAATTGCTAGTTTGTGGGCCCAACCCACATTTTATGTAACTAAACACTTCTAAGGGCCCGTTTGGGTACTGGAATACCATATCCTGGATATGGTCAATTCAGGAAGATGTTGCATATTCAGGAAGATGATTATCCTCAAAATGAAATCCGGAATATGGGCTGACCCGTTTGGTTCACCCGGAAGATGAATGAGAAGATGCATAAGGAATTTTGATTCTTTATTTTTTAATTTCTTTGAATATGGTGTGTATATATGTGTGTATATATACACACATGCACACATGTGTATATATACATACATACATGTGTGTATATACATGTGTATATATATACACACATGTGTATATATATACACACATGTGTATATGTGTATACATGTGTGTATATACACACATGTATACACATATACACACATACACACGTGTGTATACACACACATACACATACACACATTTGTGTACATATACACATACACATACACGTGTGTTTATACACACACACGTGTGTGTGTATACACACGTGTATACACATACAAGTGTGTATCCATGTATACACATATACACACATGTGTATACACATACACACATTTATGTATATATACACACATATACACACCATACATATACACATACAAGTGTGTATCCATGTATACACATATACACACGTGTATATATATACACACATACACACGTGTGGATATACATACATATACACACACCATACATGTGTGTGTATATAGACATATACACACGTGTGTATATACACACATATACACACACCATGCATGTGTGTATATATACACACATACATGCATGTATATATACACATGTATGTATATATACACATATGTGTATATACACACATACATGTATGTATATATACACACATATGTGTATATACACACATACAAGTATGTATATATACACATAAGTGTATATATACACACGTGTATATACACACATGCATATATACACACGTGTGTATATACACATGTATATATATATATACATCCTTATAGCAATATAATATACATCTTTATAGTCACGGATCCCACGAAATATTAAATTTGCTTTTGTAAAAATTGGAAATGGAATTTGAAATTCCAATTCCACCTATTTAGGTGGAAGATGATATTCCCATTTCGGGGGCAAAATGAGAATTTCGGAATTCCAATTCCATTTTTTTCCAAGGACCCAAACATGGAATTTGGCATTATCCAGAATTAGATAATGCCAATTCCTGTCATATTCCAGGAAACAAACGGGTTATGGAATGTGGATCCACCAAACCAGTTTTTAATCGATGTGTTTGGCGTGTAATGCATTAAAGATGTTTTGTATGTACTGGGTAGGCATGTTAAAAAGTAATTACGCTACATGCATAAAACAACACATCATACAGGGCGAGTAATTAAACATCCGTCTTCAGTCATGGAAGTGTCAGGTTGTTAATATGCTTTGGATGACTGCTGTGCATGGGTCAACAGTCATTATATTTTGGGCCAAGAGTGGCCTCCACACCAAGTTGAATATTTTAGCCTGAGTTGGCATCCATACCTCAAAATGGAAGTTTCCTTTCTATTATTTATCCTCTTCTATCTTTGGTAACACTAAAGCAGTTACATTTGCAGTTTCCACAGAATTAAATTGCTATCAGCATCAAATACTTTTCCATAAAATTTGTATCCTTCCAAGTTTTCTGTTTTTCTTATATGCTCCGAATTCTCCAATATATTTCAGACCTCAGCAGTTTCCATAATTTCATAGTTCAGAGTTCAGTTTACATTTTTTATTTCAATACAGTTTACAGAAGTTCTTCGAAACTTTCCAAATTATTTAAGCATTTATATCTTCAATGTCTATTTATGGAGCTGAATCCAGATCATATTTTAATTTTATTATTTCCACCCTCAGGCTTATTCCCTAGTGTTCACTGTAAAAAGTTACAATTGGGTCGATACCGTGTGAATTTGTTAGTTAACGGATTGGCCTTTTTATAATTTTGATTCAAACACTCGTAAGACCTCTCTATTAACAACAGTTGAACAAACCGTTAATCGGCTTGATCTCTGAATTGATAGGTACAGCTCCCTAACACAGAATTGCAATGAATGAATATTTAAATTATCTAAAATTGGGGTATGCTCTTAACCAGAGAGCAGAAGAGGATCTAATGAACGCTCATCACCATAAAGCATTAACGAGCAAATACAAACTTATATGTATAAACAAAGACTAATTTCTGTAAATGTATTTCCACGACCGCGAAAATCAAATACAGCATATAACAAAAAAGAAAGATAGAATTTGTAAATAGCATGAACAAGCAAAGAAACAGAACCAATAGTGTCACACCGAACACCCCATAACCAGAAGTTTTAAAGCACAGTTAACACCTGCAATTAATTCATTCTATTCCCTTCTCCATTCACCTATTCAACAGCAGAACTAAAGTTTAAAGAAAAATGACCAGGACTCTGATCGAGTCTCACACAGACCTCACAGGGCCAGGGGGATCAAGTTCCGGACCCTTCTTTCCGTCTTTAGCTTACATATTTATAAATTTTTCAGAAAGTCCTTTCAGTTTCAGCTTCTGTAACCAATTCTTGGGCAAAGCATTGATTATTAAAACTGATTCCCCAATCTTTTAAATTCCCTATCCTTTTAAAATGACTAACATTTGTCTGTTCCTTCAGCTTACTTGTAACTGAATCTTGGGTGACAAGTATTTTCGAAGGCTGCACGAGTATGATTTTCTTCAATATGAGTTCATGTACAAGCAAACCACAGAATGACACATGTTCATATACCTGATTTTTGTTGCCATATCAAGTAATTAATGATTCTACATAGTTTCCATAGCATTATTGGGATGTCTAAATAGTTTTGAACAGAGCCTCCACCTTTCTTTCTAAAGCACACAGGGCCAATAATATATCTGCTGTTTCTCCAAACTGATTAACAAAGACTGCAGTGTCCTCTCAGTATATTGGTCTTTGCTTATCAAATAAATCACTTGATATTTTCATTGTCAAAGGAATACCCAAGAATTCTTCCAGAATTGCTTTGGATGCCAGAGCAATATCATAATTTATATCACAGCCAATCAAAACAATTTGCCTGCAATGTCTGATTGTCCACATATGCTCTTTAACGCCGCCTAATAGCATATCTTTTAGCTCTGAGTCTAACCCTTCCTCTCATTGGCTTCATCCTCGTCTTCCTTATGTTGTGAGGCTTGATCATGTGCATTGTTTACTTCTAAACTTCTTGCAACAGCAGCCAAGAACTCCTGTATTCTTCATCATCATCAACATTTTGGAAATAGTCCTCTTCATCTGACTTTTTAAGGAAGGTTTCTAACTCATCAAGTGACATATCAGCCGCAGTCTTGACTTAATCAATCTGGAAATTGTAATATGGTTCTCCTTTTTTGGATATCGGACTTTGAGAACACCAATTGTCTTGCAAGTGTGTTTTAAGCCTTTTGATCATTAGATCTCACACGATTACCACAGATATAGTACTTCCATGCTGGTCATCGGGTAGGATCGGCACCTTTGGAACTAAATCAGGTTGTCGGAGAAACAAGGAGTTCCTATACCTGTGTCGGGTTCCGACGACAGTTTAGGAACTCTTGTTGTGTACCAAGTTACCAACCATTGTTTCTCTAATTTGATTGCCATCCATATGTTGACCAAACAATAATCAGGTTCTTGTTTTCGAGATGCAACTTCTCACATCTCATCTTCTGTGTCAAAACTTTGCCTGTTATGGAGTATTGTCGGGTGCTAAGTTCGTTCCCAAACCATACATGTTGATGCTATATGCACTGTCGGAGAGTTGTTTAGTAATGGAACTTCGGAACCAGAGATTATTAAAGCCTCAGAAACCGAATGTTTTGCTTCTTCTCTTTTATCAAAACCCGATCTCCTGATGATTTGCGGATTCCAGCTGTTCGGCAAAAAACCCAATTTGATGCCTCATCGGGTCCAATAAGATGTTAGGGATCATATTTGTATCTTCATATTTCTCTTTGTGTCCCAATGTTTAGGCAATGTTAATGACACTTCTATGCAATCTGAATGATGTTTCAGGTTTTGCTCAAGCTTCCGGAAGTATATAGAAGTTCCGACAAAATGAATGTGTACTTTATTAATCTAAAACCCCTCTATTTTAATTTAGGGCTCTCACTATGGTTGAGATTTCTAATATCAAAGTCTTTTTGATTGTTTATAATTTCACAATGTTTTTTTTTGTCTTTCACATCTCCGAAATGGCCATCGGGCTTTGTGTGATGGAAGGAGCTCCTTCAAAATCCAACAATGGAAATGCCATCGCGCTTTGGTCTATATGTTGGAATCTCGATCCTCACTGCCAACCAGGCTTAGCAATGGCGTGATTTAAACAGAGTTCCTAGCAATTGAGTTAAAATGATGGTAACGTCGTAACAATGATACAAAAAGTAATAATTTGGGTGAGATAAGAAAATTTTTAAAATTTCCAGTCCCAAATTGCAGGCAACAATTGGCTCTGATTGGGGACAAGGACTGCAAGGATGAAGCAAGGAACCCAGAATCTGTGGTATAGGCCAGTGCTTAATTCATTGGGTAGCAGAGTCAAAAGCATTAGCACAGGGAGTTGCTTTGCAAGTGGGTGTGGAGGGGAGCAGGGCACAACAAAAAGAATCAAGCCAAAACTTTCTACAACCTACAACAAGCCAAAATTGAAAACAAACTCAAGCCAAAACTTTATTTACAGCTAGACAGGGCTAAAAGCCCCTACCTCCGAAATGCCTCAAGTTGCTCAGATGAAACCATTAACCGTCTGAGAGAAGTATGACCCACTGCGGAAAAGGAAAGCACATATATGTAGCAACTGCAGGTCCAATAGTTGTATGTGGATCAAATGAAGACTCATTATGTGAAAACAGCCCTTGTGTAGGAACTCACAGCCAAACTACCATTCTTCGTCATATGCCCCTGTAACCTCTTGAATGTTGTCATCACCGTTTTCATACGCTGCTCAAAATAACTTAGATTCCAAAACACATTCGCTTTCAGCCGAGATGAAAAGGAAACCATGCTGAAGTAGCCAATTTTGATGAAAATCTGATTGTGGTATTACCAAGTCTGAAACAGATTCTGGTTCTTCACCATCATTCTCAGCTTTACTTAACACAAAATCATCATCCACTACAACAATTTTTTTATCATTATCTGTTGATATTGATAATAGGTCAACAATCTCATCATTAGATAAATACAAATTACCAGCACTACGAGAGCAAACTTCCTGTTCATGACAAGCTGAATCGTCGGATGTGACGATCAATTGGTCTTCCCTCCTTTGCACATCAGCTTCTCCCTTGAGTTTACCAATATTATCTTCAAGACAATCATGATAAAGAATCAAAGAGTATAAACTTAATTTTTCTGATTTGAAATCATCCAACATTTCAAAAACAGTATTGTCTTGGATTTTAAAAGCTTCACCAAAACTTGTCAGCATAAATAATGTGTTGAAATGAATAGAGCTATTTTCAGATTTTACATTTGTGAGTCTCTTCGATTTTCAGGAATCGCAGTATCAGCTGTAACATCCCCCACAAGTTCATTTTTATTTTCCGAAATAAATATTTAGGATTCCGGTTGTAAAAAAAGTGCACTCATATTTATATCAATTTTATCATGCACTATGATATCAGAGGATTTCCCTTTATTATTGCTGGCTGCGATATCCTTATTTTGTTTATTTATTCCTTTAAAAGAAAAAATTTCAGAGCCCATAACCACACCAATAATATTTATTTCATCTTCTTCTTTATTGATAACTTCTTCATTTTTATTCATTGAGGCGGAAAAGATTGATCCAAAATTCAATGAAGCACAAAAATCATCCTCTTCTTCATCACTTGAGCTATCAGTTTCATATTTGTTATCAAAATGGTAAACCTTGGTTGTTTGGGACTCAATATCGAGGCTGCTGGCTTCATCATTTTGAAAATGTTTTTGATCAAGAATTGTTAGATTTAAACATTCAGCTGTGCCAGGCGGCTGTTTAACCATTCTTGATTCAAAATGACAGTCATTCTTATGTTCTTTGCTTAAAGTCTTTGCAATCCTATTTTGCTCAAACCATCCCGACAACATTAAATCATCTTCAATTCTAACATCTTCTTGCTTAGCGATCTCAAGATCACATACATTGCCCTGCTTGAGGTAGAACTTGACTTCTGGATGCAGTGCTGCAATAAATGTGGATAGCAAATTTTCTTGGCTGGGTTAGTCAACTTGTGGTATTTTTGACAATGACTGGTTGAACCGGTCCAGAAAGTCCCTTATTCTTTCATCTTCTTTCTTCTGGATTTTGAAAAAGTAACATAACAAAGACCCTACATTCAACGCTCGTTTGAATCTTGCAAGAAATTTGTCCTCTAATATGTTCCAACTGGTGATAGATCCGTCTTCCAAATGCTGGAACCAAATTGCAGCAGCACCAACAAGGGATTCAACAAAAAGACGAACAAAAACATCTCTTCTTCTGAAACTCCAAGAATCCCACAAGCAACATTAAATGCTCGGATGTGGCTATCAGGATCTTGATTGTTCTCTCCGGTAAATTTTGGAAAATGTCTTCTTGAGCCTACAGGCAAGGCTGTGTAAGGAGGCAAAGCAAAAGGGCCAAAATGAGCCTGCCATGGTTGAGCTATAACGAAGGCCATACTTTAGGCTGAACTTCTTCTACAAAATAAATTCAGAGTTGCCAACCTCCATCCTCGAGGGGGCACCTCCAGATTTCTGAGGAAAACAAAGCACCAACACTTCGATTCGTTTATCCCCAGCGGAGTCGCCAAAAATCTGTCAGTTAAAAGATTGGTCTTTTTATAATATTGATTCAAACCCTCGTAAGATCTCTCTATTAACAACAGTTGAACAAACCGTTAATCGGCTTGATCTCTGAATTGATAGGGACAGCTCCCTAATGCAGATTTACAATGAATGAATTTCTAAATTATCTGAAATTGGGGTATGCTCTTAACCAGAGAGCAGAAGAGGCATCTAATGAACGCTCATCAACATGAAGCATTCACGAGAAAATACAAACTTAAATGTATAAACAAAGACTAATTTCTGTAAATGTATTTCCACGACCACAAAAATCAAATAGAGCATATAACAATAAAGAAGGATAGAATCTGTGAATAGCATGAACAAGCAAAGAAACAGAACCAATAGTGTCACACCGAACACCCCATAACCACAAGTTTTAAAGCACAGTTAAAACCTGCAATTAATTTTACTTCTATCCCGTTATCCATTCACCTATTCAACAGCAGAACTAAAGTTTAAAGAAAAATGACCAGGACTCTGATCAAGTCTCACACAGACCTCACAGGGCCAGGGGGATCAAAATCTGGACCCTTCTTTCTGTCTTTGGATTACATATTTATAAATTTTTCAGAAAGTCCTTTCAGTTTCGGCTTCTGTAACCAATTCTTGGGCAAAGCGTTGATTATTATAACTGATTCCCCAATCTTTTAACTTCCCTATCCCTTTTAAAATGACTATAACATTTGTCTGTTCCTTCAGGTTACTTGTAACTGAATCTTGGGTGACAAGTATTTTCGAAGACTGCCCGAGTATGATTTTCTTCAATATGAGTTCACATGTACAAGTGAACCACAGAATGACACATGTTCATATACCTGATTTTTGTTGCCATATCAAGTAATTAATGATTCTGCATAGTTTCCAATTTCCATAGCATTATCGGGATGTCTAAATAGTTTTGAACAGAGTCTCCGCATTTCTTTCTAAAGCGCACAGGGCCAATAATATATCTGATGTTTCTCGAAACTGATTAACAAACACTCCAGTGTCCTCTCAATATATTGGTCTTGACTTATCAAATAAATCACTTGCAATCTTCATTGTCACGGGAATACCCGAGAGTTCTTCCAAAATTGCTTTGGATGCCAGAGTAATATCATAATTTATATCACAGCCAATGAAAACAATTTGCCTGAAATGTCTGATTGTCCACATATGCTCTTTAACGCCGCCTAATAGCACATCTTTTAGCTCTAAGTCTAAACGTTCCTCTCATTGTCTTCATCCTCGTCTTCCTTATTTTGTGAGGCTTGATCATGTGCATTGTTTCCTTCTAAACATATTGCAACAGCAGCCAAGAATTCCTGTATTCTTCATCATCATCAATATTTTGGAAATAGTCCTCTTCATCTGACTTTTTAAGGAAAGTTTCTAACTCATCAAGTAACATCTCAGCCGCAGTCTTGACTTAATCAATCTGGAAATTTGAATATGGTTCTCCTTTTTTGGATATCAGGCTTTAAGAACACCAATTGTATTGCAAACCTCTGTTTGTTTTAAGCCTTTTGATCATTAGATCTCACGCGATTACCACAGATATAGTACTTCCATGCTGGTCATTGGGTAGGATTGGCACCTTTGGAACTAAATCAGGTTGTCGGAGAAATAAGGAGTTCCTATACCTCTGTCGGGTTCCGACGACAGTTTAGGAACTCGTGTTGTGTACCAACCATTGTTTCTCTAATTTGATTGCCATCCGTATGTTGACCAAACAATAATCGGGTCCTAGATTTCGAGATGTAACTTCTCACATCTCATCCTCTGTGTCAAAACTTTGCCTGTTATGGAGTATTGTCGGATGCTAAGGTCGTTCCCGAACCATACATGTTGATGCTATATGCACTGTCGGAGAGTTGTTGAGTAATGGAACTTCGGAACCAGAGATTATTAAAGCCTCAGAAACCAATTGTTTTGATTCTGCTCTTTTATCAAAACCCGTTCTCCTGATGATTTGCGAATTCCAGCTGTTCGGCAAACCCAATTTGATGCCTCATCGGATCCGGTAAGATGTTAGGGATCATATTTGTATCCTCATATTTCTCTTCGTGTCCCAATGTTTAGGCAATGTTAATGACTCTTCTATGCAATCTGAATGATGTTTCGGATTTTGCTCATGCTTCCGGAAGTATATAGCCGACAAAATGGACGTGTACTTTTTTAATCCGAAACCCCTCTATTTTAATTCCGGGCTCTCACCATGGTTGAGATTTCTAATATCAAAGTCTTTTTATTGTTTATAATTTCTCAATGTTTTGTTTGTCTTTCATATCTCCAAAGTGACTATCGGGCTTTGTGTGATGGAAGCAGCTGATTCAAAATCCAACAATGGAAATACCATCGCGCTTTGATCTATACATTGCAATCTCGATCCTCACTGCCAACCAGGCTTGGCAATGGCATGATTTAAACAGAGTTTCCTAGCAATTGAGTTATAATGATGTTAAGGTCTTAACAATGATACAAAAAGTAACAATTTGGGTGGGAAAAGAAAATTTTAAAAATTTCCAGTCCCAAATTGCAGGCAACAGAAATGATGTATTCTGTCAATGTTTTCCTTTGTGCAATATTCTTATTTTGAAATCTCTCAGTTTCAGAAGTTGAACTCTACTTGTACCCTTGGTGATATAAATCAATGTAATCAGAAATAGCAAGCGATCAGAGAGTTATTTTATTGTTTCAATTTTTTGTCAGTTAAATTGGTCTTCTAGTATAAGATTGGAGGCAGGGCAGGGCCTCTGCATGAACAAATATATATCAAAAACTTGGACCTCAATCACATACCCTCCAGCAATTAATCTAATTATGGAATCACCAAAAGCATTTCACTACTCAACTCAGTCAATCAGCGATGTGTTTTACATACTTGGGTTCGAATATTTCCAGGGTCAACTCCAAGTTTCTCAAGAACACGAGCTGCGACACCTTCACCCTCACGCAACAAACCTAAAAGCAAGTGTTCAGATCCTATGTAGTTATGTCCTGCAGTATCCAGAAAACAAATTAAAACATTCTCAAACATTTTGCAAATTAGGCATATACTGTTAGTTCACAATATGGACATAATTCAAAATTCTAATCATTCCAGGCAAACTTAAACACAGTACAAAGTAAATGTTGAACTCATTGCTAGCAACAAATGTTCCAACAAAGCTGAGAGACTATTAAAGGCCATAATAACCAACCAAGTTGTCGTGCTTCCTCAAGTGCAAGTTCTATCACACGCTTTGCTCTTGGAGTGAATGGAATCTCCACAGCAACAAACCCACTGCCTCTGCCAATGATTTTTTCAACCTCTACACGAGCCTCCTTTAAATTAACTCCCATGGATTTCAGGACTTTTGCAGCAATACCAGTTCCTTCACCTATGAGACCCAACAAAATCTGTTCGGTACCTACAAAGTTGTGCCCAAGTCGTCGTGCTTCCTCCTGAGAAAGCATAATGACCTTAATAGCCTTCTCTGTAAACCGCTCAAACATACAAGTAACCACCCCTTTCCTGGCTTTTCTAGATTTACCCCCCATGGTAGAGACTGCTCCCACTGCATAAAAGTTTGTTGTAGAACTTGCCACCTTAACTCGGTCTGTTGCATGGCACGAGCCGATGTAACTTCTAATTCTAAAGGAATATGACTGCATATTGCACATCATCTTTGGAACTTGTTTTGTTCTTATAGAGTTCTGCATTTTACCCTGACTTGTACTGATTATTCTATAAGGAGGAGCTGCAAATTGTGCTAGTGTCCCCACCATATTTGTTCAAACCTTAATTAAGCCCACTGGAACAGCTCGGTGAAGTCAAGAAAACCTGCAAAATTAATACAAAGTTTAATGTCACCTTATATGGTATTCAACAATATGTGCCTTGTCTATAAATAAAACTGGGAATATTTACTCTTTTAAGGCATAAACTGGCAAATCAAATTATGCATTGTTGACATATACTATAGTTGGGTGTGTGGGTTTCAGAGGAAGCAAGGCATAGTGTTGAGACTTGGACACTACAGAGACTCGGTGAGTCATATTTTTATCTCGCAATCAGGCACAGACTTGGACTTGGCACCAAAGCTTGAGAATTTTAAAAAATTTAAAATAAACAAAATGATGTTTATAATAGTATTTTTTTTTGTTTGTTTGAAAATTTCAAGTTGATTTTCTTAACTTTTTCACAGGCTTGACTGAGTCTGACAGTCAGGATACGCAAGTCTCAGATGTCAGACTAAAAGGAGTGTGTGAATCAAGGCTCCAGACTCACTGAGCCTAACTGGCTCAGATTCACAAGTCCTTGCTGAGTCTCATCAATATTGTAAAGGGTACAAAGAACCCAAAATCTCAAGCGTATGGAGGGTGCATCCATGTATATCATTAAAAAAATTAAATTAAATATGGGTAGCTATGCTTACAAAAATTTTATTCAAGGGTATAGAATACATCCAAGAACAATCAGAACATACAAATTTCCAATTTACTTTTGGATTAAAAAATGTATTATATTTTCTACAATTTAAATATCAGAGTAAACAAATACATAAAAAATGTGTTATCAACCTCTATCCACATTTCCAAATACTAGATCTATCAGCAACAAATAAAATATAGAATATAGGAGACATTAGAATAGTATGCGTAATTCAGCAACAAAGTGATCTAACTGCCAGCTAGATGATGCCCAAAATTATCCCCAAATCTCTCTTGAAGAAAAAGACAACTGATAAAAGGAAACTGGCATGAATGATACAATAAAGGCAGTAAAACCTCTCTCTATGCACACACACCCACACCTACCTGAAGCCACCTACGTGACCCCCATCCCCCCATGCACGCCACTCACAACCACATGCAAACACCTACCCGCGCGCACAAATATGTGTGTATGCATGAGTGCCTGTGTGTATTCTCAACAATTTTCTCCTATGTAAGGAAATTGCTTCTCCTCCAGATCTGCGATTTGAAGAGGTTCGGCACTGACGCCTGCTGTCTTACTCATTACATGTGTTTCTCATGTGCCTGGATTTCCAAACAATATCCATACCCCTATAAAACTGAGACTTGCATTAATATCTGGTAATTCCACACTTATCAGTTGACATAAAATGTATTTCTATTAATCAAAAGTGGTTGACTTTATCATCATCAAATTGCAACATCTACTTCATACCAACCTTCATCCTCAACTCTTCATTATTGGCACTCTTATTGTCCAATTCTGCAATATTCATGCACATGCACTTCAGATTATCCATTTCAAGATACTATTCCTCACAACCTACCTGTACTTCGGGTATGTCCTTTCTTATTCTAGCTTGTCTCAAACAGTTTCTACAAGCTTTGGCAAGTAGAATCAACCAAGCCAAATTTTAGACAGAGAATAGATTTAAAAGCATAAACACTGTTGCCAGGTTCTTCAGAACCCCAGACCCTTCGAAGAATTTGGCAAACTTTCAAGAAAAGTTCAGTAATTATATGCTATTTCCTGGACGGACCCATGGAAAACTGAGCAAAAACTTAAAACAACAAAAACTAACCTAGCTAACCTGAATGAACCCAAACTGATTTGTATTTCTAACCTGCCTCTCCCACCCACCCCAAGACAGAACTTGACTACCAATGAAAACTCTTAACATCAAAACCTTTACTATTTTTTGTTCATTTTAATGCTGATTATATGAAAAACATTTAAGTTATTAGAATAATATTTACATTATATATTTATTAATGGTCAATATTGTAATATTAAGTTTAGTAACATAATTCCTATTTCAGTCCTCAGTTGTCGATTTTTTCTTTAACTAACATCGTTATTGTAACCTATAAAATGTACATTTCATTCTTTGAACAATATTATGCAATTACCATTGTAACATGGTATCAAAGCAGGATTAGATTTTTTGAAGAATCTTATAATTCTAAAAAAATTCCTGAAGGAAATTTTTAGTGGAAATTTTTTCTAAATTTTTTGAGATTTTGTGGGTGCGGTTGAAGAAAATTTTGGATACTAAGATCAAAAAAATTTCTCTGCTCCTGTCAGTATTTCCTGGCTGTGCAATCTTGTGTTTTTTTTACATGCCCACGCATGCACAGATCGTTCTAGAGCCACGTGAAGGATTCTGCTCATGGTCATGGTTCTTGGTTGCTGTTTTCTGGCCCGTGTTCAAAGTTTTCTGGCTCACACGACTCCTGTTTGTGGCCGTTTTGCGATTTCTGCTGATCAAAGTCGCATTTCTTCTCCTTTTCAAGCTGTGAAGGCTTTCTGGAATTTTCTTACCCTGCACGATCCCTTTGATATTCATTTCGCATTTGCAGCAATGGCATGAGAAGAACCTGTGTTTTTCTTTCTATGGGTCTGTGACAAGTTTGTTAGAGCTTTTTTTCTGAGCGAGGGCCCTCATATTCGTGCCCTTTTTTTTGCACATTATCTTGACATATACATACCAAAGGTGTTTTGCTTAGTTTCTATATTTCAGATTCAGTACTAGGACACATTTCTTGGGCACGGCTAGGATTTCCAAACCCTAATGTGATGGTTTGCAGATAATTGTGGGTGTTTAATTTCTGCAAACATTCAGTTTCTGCAGTTCTGGATATTGAAATCGGTGTATCATGATTTGTGCTTTGAAATCTGTGCTTGGGTTTTCAGCGTGTTCTTTTTTTCTGCCTTGGAATTCGTGCTTCAGAATCTACCTCTGTTTTTTGTGCATTGGGATCCGTGTCTCAAATTTCGTGCAATCAGGGTTTATGCCTCCTCTGTTTTTCTCATTTTTCATGCCTCGAAAAGCATAAAGGATGGCTTCTTTGACCAGCATAATGTTGGAAGGTAGTCAGAAGTTCAACGACCGCAACCACAATGCCTGGAAGCAACGGATGATGACCATTTTTGAATATCAGTGCCTTGATCAGATTGTTTTGGACAAGTCTACTCGTCCTATAGCACCGGGTCTAGATCAGGATAAATTTTATGAGCCGAATTGAGAGGTTGTGATGCTCATAAAATTTTCGGTCATCAACGATCAGCTGCCTCAAGTTCCCTCAGGCAAGACAGTTGTTGAAATATAGGAATATTTGAAAGGACCACATGAAACATCTGACAAGAGCCGTGCATTTTTTCTTAAGTATGCTTTTCTTAATTATGATGGATGAGTGGATATCCCTGTAGGAACATCTCACAACAATCAAGGACATCTATGATCAATTGGAGGCGATTGGTCGGACAATGGAGGAAGAAGACATGGTAGTAATCACTCTGAAAAGTCTACCAAAGTCCTATGAGCACTTTATTGAGACACTATTACCTCAAGTAATGTTGATTTGAAATTTCCGGATCTTTGCACAAAACTTTTGCAACGGGTTCGATGGAGATAGGAGTTAGGTAGCGATGCTAGTTTGTCCTTCACGGAACAGATCTTCACAACAAATTCGTTTGCTCAGGACAAAGGGAACAGTCAATAAAAAGGCTCAAGTCAATCCCTGGACAGCTCAAGGAAGAAGAACATTCAGTGCAATTATTGCCATATGGTCACACGAAGAAAGATTGATGGCATCATTTGGCTTCTGAACGAAGGAAGCAGGGAGTGTCTCAGCAAAAGGCCAATGTCGCAGAACACACTAAGCACATTAAGCAGAAAGAGTCTTCTTTTTATGCCTTTCTAGCCAAGCATCCAGCAAATCATATCAAATCATCTACCTAGTACATTGACTCAGGTGCCTCTCGCCATTTTACTCATTGTTGAGATTGGTATTCAATTAACACAAATGTCGTATTGTTGATCGGGAAACTCACACTACAGTTGCAACACTCTCCTCAGCTGGATGAGGTATTCAATTCACACAAATGCAATATTGTTGGTTGGGAGACTCGCACTACAGTTGTTGTGGGTATCGAGGATCATGGTGTTTATAGACTCATTGACAGTGGTGAGTCTCAGGAGCATGCCATGGCAGCCAAAAGTTCTTCTATCAGCAATCTTGGTCATCAGCGGTATGGACATCTCAACATACACTATCTCTCTCAACTAGTTCGAGAGGATCTAGTTGTTGGCTTACCTGAGATTCAAACTCAAAATCATGGACTTTGCAAAGCTTGTTATGCTGGAAAGCAGCATTGGACTCCATTTTTGGATGGTGATTCTTGGCGAGCTTCCAAGGTATTACAACTCGTTTGCATTAATATATGTGGACCAATGAATACTCTTGTTACTAGGTCCAGGTATTTTTTGTTATATGTTGATGATTTTAGTCATAAAATGTGGGTGTATTTTCTTAAACAAAAATCATAGGTGTTTAGTATGTTTCAAAAGTTAAAGGCATTGGTAGAAAAAGAATCAGTTCAACAAATTATAACTCTTAGGATTGACAATAGGGGGGAATTTTGTTCTTTTGATCCCTCCAACTTTTGTATACACATCATGGCATCAAGCATCAACTTACTACACCTTGCACCCCTCAGCAAAACGGTGTGGTTGAGCGTAGAAACCACACAATCACTGAGATGGCTCGGTCCATGTTGGAACATGAAATGTTACAAAGAAGTTTTGGGCAGAAGCAGTCTACACTACTATCTATCTTTTGACTGGGTCTCCTACACAAGTCGTTAAGGAGAAGACTCGTGAGGAAGCCCGATCTAGCAAGAAGCCTAAAATCACTCACTTGAAAGTCTTTGGCTCTTCAGCTTATAGGATTCTAGATGCCAAGCGCTCAAAACTGGATTCCAAGAGCCAAAAGATCATGTTCACAGGATACAGTGAAAACCACAAAGCATACCGACTAATTGATGTAGACATTGGTCGTCTCATATTCAGTCAGGATGTTGTCTTTGATGAAGAACGAGGGCCTTTTCAGCCCTCTTTTCCTGTTTTGAGTCCTAAGGATCCGCCTTTGTAGGTTAAGGATTTGAATGTTAGTCTTCCATTAGGTCCACCTGATGGGCAGGATTCACATGACTCTGACTCTGAAGTTGTGGAGTCTCCCAAGCATGACATTGCACCACCCAACTTTCCTCATTAACCTATTGATCTACATCCTGATGAACCTATTCTAGCCAATCCATCTCTAGTTGTTCCTCCTTAATCAAATGTTGGTACTTCTACTCTCCAGCCCAAATGGTGGGCCAAGACCATAGGTGATCTTCATGATGATGAGCTCATTAAGGGTATATCATCTAGATACAAGAGCAAACAGCAAAACACAGTCAACTTTGCTCTTATGGCAGTGTTTTTGAGCCTCAATCCTATTTAGAGGCTAAAGGTATACCTAAGTGGGAACAAGCTATAGAAGTTGAACACCGTAGTCTTCTGAAGAATCATACTTGGGTCCTTTCTAATCTTCCATTTGGGAAGAAGCCCATTAGCTGCAAATGGGTGTATCAAGTTAAGTACAAGGTTGATGGAACCCTTGATAAATACAAGGCTCGGCTAGTTGCTAGAGGGTTCTCATAGAAAGATGGCATTGATTATGAGGAAACCTTTGCTCCCACCGCCAAAATAAGTACCATTCAGCTTGTCCTCGCCCTTTCCGCCTAGTTTGGATGGAAAGCCCATCAAATGGATGTCAAGAATGCATTTCTCAATGGTAACTTGCAAGAAGAAGTCTATATATCATGCAACCTCCTACTATCAAGCTTGCCGGTAAAGAACACTAGGTATGCAAACTAGTAAAAGCATGTTATGGCCTGAAACAGGCTCCTCGGTCTTGGTACTTAAAAAAAGATAAGTACCTTAGTGATCAAGGCTTTCAGAGAAGTTCTTCTAACTCCAATTTGTATGTCAAAACTACTGGTGAGGATATACTTCTACTTGTCATCTATGTTGATGACCTGATTATTACTAGCAGTTCAACACTTTTAAGATTGAGCAGATCAAACAAAGTTTGTTCCAATTTTTTGACATGACAGATTTGGGACTTCTGCATTACTGCTTAGGTGTTGAGGTTTGGCAGAGACATGATAGCATTTTTATATCTCGGTCAAAATATGCAAGAAATTTGTCTTGAGTTACATCTCTTGCTTCATGGTAGCCCCTAGAGCTGAACACTAGGTTGCAGCGAAGCATGTGCTATGATATGTGAAGGGCACTTCAGATTTTGGGATTCTATATGGCAGAAGCAATGATCCTAGACTTATTGGTTTCACAGACTCAGATTGGGAAGCTTTTGTTGACGATAGGAAATCTACATTTGGGTATGTCTTCAGTTTGGGCACAGGTGCAGTCAAATTGACTAGCAAGAAACAGCAAGCAATTTATCTTTCCTCGACTGAAGTTGAACATCAGGGAACTGTTAAAGTAGCTTGTGAGGCAGTTTGGCTTTGAAAAATGCTTTCTGATATGCACATACTTCAAGCAGGTCCTTCACCTCTCTTTTGACAACCAAGGGATGCTCAAACTTGCCAAAAAACTTGTCTTCCATAAGCAGACCAAGCATGTTAATCTTCACTGTCATTACATCCGCAGGCTTGTAGAAGATGAATTGAGAGAGTTGCAGTATGTACCAACCGAGGATCAGTTCCAACTGAGGATCAAACTACAAACATTCTCACCAAGTCTCTGGGCCTGAACAAGTTTGTAACATTTAGGGGGCAACTTGGTGTAGTTGACAGATTGACCATTAAGAGAGGGTATTAGACTAGTATTTGCATTGTATATTTAATAATGATCAATATTGTAACATTAAGTTTAGTTAGATAGTTTCTATTTTAGTCCTCAGTTATCGATTGTTTCTTTAGGAAACATCATTATTGTAATTGCCTATAAAATGTACATTTCATTCTTTGAATAATATTATGCAATTACCATTGTAACATAAGTATGATTATTGCTCTTTATATTATATGTACATATATTTCCAAGACAAACCATGACAAGGGACCCAAAAGGAAGGTGTTTCACATACCCATTTCGCAGTAACTTAAAACTAACAAATACTTAAATAGTGATAGCCGATAGGAGCCTCCAAATCCTAATGATCCTTCAAAGTTCAAACAATCAATCGCAAGATACACTGCAATTAATGAAAAACATTAATAATACTTGTGTAATAGAACTTCTACAGCATTGACCGATCAAACATAAAATAAAACCGATCAAAAAAAACTTCTAAACTTTTAGGAATGGTTGTGGACTAAGTCATTGGGTCCCCATTTGATTCAAACTAGGTCTGAGTCTGGATGTGGTTTGTTGTGGGTTTGGACAGGTTCCAGCCCACAGGCTATGGGTTCGGTCCTACCAAACCTAGGTGGACTAGACCAATATTTGTGCCTAGAAATACTTCACTAGCCTAACCCAGGAAGAATTTAGCCTTTTTAAATTTAATTTTTTGCCAAAAAGGTAATTTTGAGCCCCAAACCCTAATTTTACCACTAAAAACAACAAAACTTTGAAACCAATTTCATTTATGCTCAATAGAATGAAAAACAAAACTATTTTGCTCCATTGTTGAACTTTCTTTCTGGCTTGACATTGCTCAAAGAGAGTTGAAGATTGATTGTTGCATGCTCTAAGTTGTTTCTTGTGCTATTCCTACGTGCTTGCAATTGTCGATTTGTTCTCAAATACATTGTAGAGGAAGATTTCAACAAAGAGGTAGGTTTTTTTTCTAATTTTTCCTTGCATTTTTTTACACATTGATATGAACTCTCTAGTTTTGTTTTGTCTTTTTCATTTTCGTCTATAGAATTACTTGTGTTAGGTATTAAAATGGCAAGTGCTTCTAGCTCTGGGAATTAGCCCCATGTCTTTGGAAATATGTGGAAATGGTACAACTTCCACATGGAGTAGGTTTCACTTGGATTTGTTCTCATTGCAAAGTACGATATAACAGTTCATACAGTCGAGTGAAAGCACATTTGTGCTTTATCCCTCATCAAGGCATCAAATTTTGTCTAGGAATGCCAAAAGGTAAAGGCCTTCTAGTAGAGGAAAAAGTACTGGCGTATATTGAAGAGCAAGCAAAAGTAGACAAAGCAGCAAGGAAAATAGCTACAAGTCCTCATCCTTTGCAAAAGACTAAGAAAGGATTAAAGACCTCTCCATCACCTTCCAATCTTTAACCTATAGAGGTCATTCATTCTTGTTTGTACCTTGAGAACAAATTGTGACACATAAGAGAGCAAAGAGACCCTTGGAAACGACATTTCACAATGAGGGTAGAGAGATTGTTGAGCAAGACATCTATGCTAATGGATTGGCACTTAATGTTGTTTGTTCACCTTATTAGCAAAAAATGGTGAGATCAATTAATGAGACTCCCAAGGGGTTCACCGATCAAGAGCCTCAGTTATGAGAAGATGCATACTTTCTTATTGAACAGAGAGGTGAAATATGTAGACGAGTCCTTGAAACCCGTCTAGGATTCATGGGTCGAAACAAGGGGTCCATTGTATCGGATGGATGGAAAGATGCAAGAAATAGCCCATTGGATCAATGTTATTACAGTGTCCCCTAAAGGAACAATGATTTTGAAAACACTGGATTGTGAAGGGCACGTGAAGGACAATCCACAAAGAGGAAGCTCGCCCTCAAAATGTTGTTCATGTTATAACAGACATTGCCAAAAATAGTAGGGTTGTTGGGTTATTGGCTGAGGAGTGCTATTCACGCATTTTTTCGAAACCTTGTGTTGTCCATTCACTCAACCTAATGCTGCAAAAAATTGGCAGCAAAGTTGAATGGATCAAACAAGGTACGTTAATGGCAAAGAGATCCAAATATTCATCACCAAACCCCATACGCATAAGTCATATTTAGAAAATTCTCGAGATTGAAGTTGTTTAAGGTAAGTTAAATAATAAATATGTTTTACTTAAAATAACTTTTTAATTTTATTATTTTGATTTTGAAATAGGTTTAGACCCGTTTGGCCTCCAACACACTTGTGTTGAGATGACTTGTGAAGGTTCGTGAGGCACTATCTAGCATGCTAATTAGCCCTAACTGGAGCATATGGAGGCAATTTAGCAATACAAGGGCAGCAAACATTAGGAGAATAATACTAGATGAGACTCAGTGGGATCGTGTTGAGTACCTCCTTGACTTTCACTCAGCCTATATTACTAACATAAATAGGCCTTGTTGTGATGAGGTACATGATGACATTGAGTCAATGATTGAGAAGATGAAAGTCGTCATAAATGAAAAGAGCAAGATCCCGAAGAAGCATTCTTCAAAGAACTATAACAAATCATGGTTGAGAGATGGAACAAAATGACCAATCTATTGCATTCCTTGCCTTTGCATTAAGCCCCAAGTATTACAGTCAACAACTCCTTACTGGCACAAGAGTTGCCCCTTATAGAGATCCCGAAGTTGCTCATGGGTATAAGACAGCACTTCACAAACTCTTTCACTGTGACATACGGCCTACAGTGAGGATTGAAATCATGAGTTTTGCAAGCACAAATAACCGTGGTCTTGAAGCTCTTTGGGACATGTATAGGGTTGATGCCCATTGATCCGAATTATGATTTTGGAGTTCAATACTCGGTGTATAATCTGCGGTATTAACAAAATTGTTCAAGAAAAGCAATTCAACAACAACAATATGCAAGCCAAAAAGTGTTTTCATCCATTCGAAAATCAATTTATACATTGTTTATGAGATTCGAAGGGTCACCAAAATCCCCTGGGAATTGAAAATGAACGGTCTGGAATTATTATTACATAATAAAACCAAAAATCTATCAAAATATCAAAATACTATATACAAATTTAGTCTAACTACAAAAAGCCATAACTTTTCACTCAGGGCTCGAAACTGTGAACTGTTTTCACAGTCGGAAAGATCACCAAGAGCTCTAGTTTCAGTCCTTTATGAGTTTTCCTACAGCAACACTCATAAAGGACCGTCCAAAGTTTCAAAGGCTGAAAATGCTCCGAAGACCTTCAAAAATGTCATCTAATAAAACCTAGAAAATACCAAAAAAATTAGATTTTCGATATTTTCCATTATTGCTTGTGCCCATACCTTTTGGACACTCCTGGATTGTTTTCTGATCATTCCTTCCCCCTTCAGACACAGTGGGCCCCATTGCATCAACACTCTATAGCAAGTGAGGGAATTGAAGCTGAATTTGTTCTCGAGTAAGCCACTTACCCTGATGAGTAAACTGACCAACTTGAACTACTCGGTGTAGCCTCCATAACCTGATCACTTTGTAGTAGAGCAGCAGCTTTTGGATTCAATTTTGTATTACTAATTTCCTCAGCAACATTTGCAACATCTAATAATGGAGAAAAATAAGGCTTCAATAGTTCTACATTGAAAACTGGATGAATACCCAGAAATGGGGGCAAGTTGAGCTCAAATGCATTTTCACCAACTTGTTTGATGATCTTATATGGACCATAACGAAGAGGATGAAGCAACCTGTTTGAACCTTGCAATCTCTCCTAAATGTGCAACCACACCTTATCCCCCAATTGAAAATTATGAGGGGTCTGATGCTCATCATGCCTCTCCTTATATTCCTTATTGGTGTGTTCCAAGATTTCATGAACCTGTTGCTGCAAGTGATGAATTTTGTCAATAAACCTCATTGCTCTCTCTTCCTCCTTATCCACTCATGGTACCAAATCAGACTGAACAATTGGTATGGCAACATTCATGGGTGCTAATGGCTGATAACCAAGACAAACTTCAAATGGGTTGTGGCTTGTTGAACTGTGAATTGCCTTGTTATAGCTATATTGAACATACGGAAGACTTTCATCCCATGTATGGGGATGTTTTGAACGATACATTCATAGAATTTCGATGATCATTCTATTGACTACCTCTGTTTGGCCATCTGTTTGAGAGTGAAATGCAATTGACTTTGTCAATTTCGTGTCCATCTTTGCCTATAGTGAAGACCAGAACTTGCTGAGAAATCTACTATCCCTATCTGAAATAATGTTGTTTGGAAGACCAAAATGAACCCAAACATGCTTAAAGAAGAGCTTTGCAATGTCCTATGCAAAAATTATTTTTTTTACAAGCCACGATTATTGCCATTTTTTAAAATCTACCACAACATACACACAATCATGGCCTCGACAGTGGTAGGTAGACCAGACATAAAATCCATAGAAACTGAGTGCCAACATTTTTCCGAAATAGGAAGTGGTAAATATAAACCTAACTTATGATTTGCAAGCTTGGCAATAGAAAATGTTGTACAAGCTTGAATGTATGAAATTACATCATTCTTCATTCTTGGCCAATAAAAATATCTTTGAAGTATAGCAGTAGTCTTACCTTTCAAAATGACTTGCAACCTTGCTATAGTGAGCTTCCCATATCAACTTCTTGTGTTCTGCATCAGGCACACAGATTTGGCCAAGGAGGCAAAGCATTCCATCTTGCAAATAGAAATCATTGACATGTTAAACTTCCACAAGCTGATTGTAAACATCAGCAAATTTATATCATGACCATGCAAATGAGCCCAAGTTTCTATTTGGTGACCATATGATTCTAACACCATACTTCTAGCTGCAATTGGAGGCCTGCTCAAACAATCCGCTACTTTATTAGTGCTTCCCTTCTTATGGTGAATATTGAGATGAAATTGTTGAAGATAGGATGACCATCTTTGGTGTGTTATCATTCTACAAATTTCCTTGTGTTTAAAAAAACTGAAGAAGCTTGTGATCCATGTTGATGACAATTTCCTTGCCCAAAATATAACGCTTCCATTGCTTACAAGCTTGAACAATGGCATATAGCTCCTTTTCAGAGGTGGCATACCTACACACTATATCAGAAAACATTTCACTATGGTATGCAACCAGATGACCATGTTGTCTTATGGTGAATATTGAGATGAAATTGTTGAAGATAGGATGACCATCTTTGGTGTCTATCATTCTACAAATTTCATTGTGTTTGCAAAAAGTAAAGAGGCTTGTGATCCATGTGGATGACAGTTTCCTTGCCCAAAATATAATGCTTCCATTGCTTACAAGCTTGAACAATGGCATATAGCTCCTTTTCAGAGGTGGCATACCTACACACTATATCAGAAAAAGTTTCACTATGGTATGCAACCGGATGACCATGTTGCATAAGGACTGCTCCTAGGGCATATTCTGATGCATGAGTTTGTATTTCAAAAGACTGATGTAAATCAGGAAGAGATAAAACTGGTGCAAAACATAACCTTTGTTTTAACGCCTCAAATGCATGTTGTTGAGCACCTGTCCACTTGAATTTTGCTTGCACTCCTCGTAGTGACTGATTTAAAGGCCAAGACAAATGTGAAAATCTAAACACAAATCTGCAATAAAAATTTGCCAACCCCAAGAAGCTACGCAACTCTATGAGATTTCTTGGAGAAGGTCAATCTTTAATCACTTGTATCTTTTCAGGATCAACATGAACACCCTCATTGTCAATGACATACCCAAATATTTAATACTCTGCATACCAAAAGAGCACTTTTTTTTGTTTGCATAGAGTCCAAGATTTTGCAAGGTTGAAATCACTTGTTCCACATGTTGCAGATGCTCCTCCCAAGTTTTGTTGAAGATGAGTATATCATCAAGATATACAACTACAAAAGAATCAATGAATGGCCTGAGTACAATATTCATCAACCTCATGAATGTGGTTGGGGCATTTGTTAGGCCAAAGGGCATCACCAACCATTCAAATAATCCCTCCTAAGAATTAAAAGCAGTCTTCCACACATCTGCTGGATCAATTGGAACTTGATGATATCCAGATTTCATATCAATTTTGGTGAAAAATTTAGCCCCTCTAAGCTGGTCCAAGAGATCATCTATCCAAGGAATTGGGTTTCTGTTTTTCACAATGATTCTATTCAATGCCCAATAGTCAATACAAAGTCTCCATGTTCGATCTTTTTTTCTTTGCAAGAACAATTGGGTTGCCACAAGGTGATGCACTTGGACGGATACGTCCTTTCTATATCAATTCTTGTATTTGTCTTTTGATTTCATCATTTTTTAGTGTTGACCTCCTATACATTGGTTCATTAGGCAATGGAGTTCCTAGTATCAGATCAATAGAATGTCTAACTTGGCATGTGCAGGTACCGTAGTTGGTAACTCATACATTTTGATACTTTGTCAAAATCTGATCCATTGACCTTTGTTGCTTTGTTGTGGTGCCCACAGTGTCATGGAATTACATATAGTTGTCTTTTCTTCTTTACGTTGAATCATCAATAATACAAATGTTCCAGTTTGGGCAATCAATCTTCTACATTGTTTTGCACTAATCAAAGATGCAGAGTGTGCAGGACTTATCTCTGATATCCTGTACTTCCTTTCACCCAATTTGATTGTCAAACTACGTGGCCTAGATTCATATACACCATGAAGTCGATACATGTATGGCTACCCCAACAAAACATCACAAACATCAAGAGAAGCTACATTACAAATTACCTCATCTTTGAAGGGCTTGATAGAATATGGAAGACGACATTGCTTGTTGACTTGGATATCTTGCCCTTGGCTTACCCCTCCCATGGAGTTGGGTTATGGGTGTGTTGTTGTCTTCAAATTCAACGTTTGCACAGTCTCAACAGATATTAAATTCTTTTGGCTACCACTATCAACAATAAAATGCATGGCCTTTCCTCCAACCCACATCTCTGAATGAAACAATCTCTCCTCATCCTCACGGAGCACTATTTTTGTAGTGGCTACTATGGCATATCGATCAACTTCAATGACATGGTCATTGTCTTTTTGTTTGCAAGAATATGTCTTCTCATTCTCAACATCTTCATGTGTCTCCATCATTAGGTTCTTTATAGTTATGCAATCCTTGGTATTATGTGTTAATATTTTCCAGATTGAACAAGGAATGTTCAAACTATAGAGATCTTTCAATGCTAAGCACAGGAAACAAAAATTGGTAAGATATTACCCGGAAATTGAAGATGTCAGGTTCAGATCTGCATTATCAATCTTCAAGTTTTGCCCTTGCAAATGATTGAAAATCAATAGCAATCTATTGATTCGGCTGCTGAAAGTACTGAAGGTTGGCCCCAAAGTTACTTCAAATCACCACCTTTGAAGATCTGCCTTGAATCGCTTTCCTTTAGATTCAGACTTTATGTTTAATAAATTTGCCAAATTCTGGAAAATATCGAACACTAATTCCAGCACTTGGACAAATCGAACAACCTCAAAGAAGAGAATTTGCACCTTATGAATGCAGCTCTAAATCGCACCAGCAGATTGATTCTTGGAGAGAAGACACTATGTTATGGTTTTGATATTTCTTCTCCCAAAAATCGATCCTCATATATATGTGATTGGGGAGGCTCCTTAAGAGGCCGACTTGGGCCTTTAAAATAAACCTTTGTTTATTTAAATTCTCCTCAAGAGGCTGACTTGGGCCAATTAAATCAACTTTAATTTATTCCATTCAAATCGATTTTTCTAATAAACAATAAATATCCTTATATTTATTATTATTATTTATATATCGATTTATAATAAATATATATTTATTATTATCCAAGGTTGTGGATATTTGTCGTAAAGGCCATAATATCAACAGTATGAGAGGGACTTCTATGGACTTCACACCACATACCTATTTCTTGTTGAGTTTTCTTCATACCCCATGTCTTCTTTGTTGGTGAAATAGGACATGACTCTTTGGTTGTTTGTTTCCCTGCGGGTTTACTACTTTCACCTTTCCATTTGTTGTTCATGAAATTATCCCTCCTTCCTTTCTGCTTGAATTTCTCCTTAATATTGGAAGCATATTTGAAAGCACTGGATAATGTCTCTATATTTAGGAAGTCCATTTTGATTTGGATATACCTATGAAGTCCACTCCGATATTTCAAAACTCGATGTTTCTCCAAGTCTTTGATGTCAAGTTTTGTTGAGTGCATGAAATGTGTTGGTATACTCCTGAATTGATTGGTCTTTCTGCCGGAGCAATTGCCATTGGATATACTTTTGTTCATAGGTATCCTCGAGAAAGTACTCTTTTATGTGTTCTGCGAAGTCTTCCCATGTGGGTTTTCCATCAAAAATTTTGAATCCTTGGCCATCTTGGGTCTCTCAAGCTCTCAGTTTAACATTTCATGCTAGCTTCACGAGTCTCAATTTTGAGGAGAGCAGAGGTGGTTTTTTCTATATCTGAGAAGTTAACAAAAAAATATCTTTCTAGCTTAGATAACTAGTCATGAACAACATCTGCATCAATTTTCCCCTAAAATGTTGGAACATCAAAATTCACCTAAACTTTGAATGGGGTATGTCAGCCAAATGTTAAATTTGTGGTATTCGTTTGTGAACCTCGATTCTCAAGCATTTGAGAAAAAATTTCCATCATTTCCTCACGTTGCTTGTTTAATGCTTCTTGCATCAATGTTATGAATGGTTCTTCGATTCCATCAATCAATCTGTGGTCTTGCCATCTGCGATCGTGTGCGTCTCAGAGGTAAATAATCTAAAGGATTCCTTGTTTTCCACCCAAACCTTTGGTAGGCTAACCGCGTGTGATGGCACTTACAAGAGTGAACAAGCTTTGATACCACTGATCTGAATTATGATTTCGGAGTTCAATACTTGGTGTATAACCTATGGTATTGACAAAACTACTCAAGAACAACAATATGCAAGCCAAAAGTGTTTCCATTCCATTCGAAAATTTGTTTATACATTGTTTATGAGATCCCAAGGGTCACCAAAATCCCCTTGGAATTGAAAACGAACTGTTTGGAATTATTTATTACAAAATAAAACCAAAAATCTATCAAAATATCAAAATACTATATACAAATTTAGTCCAACTTCGAAAAGCCATAACCTTTCACTCAGTGCTCGAAACTGCGAACCCTTTTCACCGTCGGAAAGATCTCCAAGAGCTCTAGTTCCAGTCCTTTATGAGTTTGCCTACATCAACACTCATAAAGGACCGTCCAAAGTTTCAAAGGCTGAAAATGCTCCGAAGACCTTTGAAAATGCCATTTACTAAAACCTAGAAAATACCAAAAAATTATATTTTCGATATTTTCCATTATTGCTTGTGCCCATACCATCTGGACACTCCTGGATTGTTTTCTAATCACTCAGTATAGAGAATCATACCAAAACCTACAACCTCTTGCCATCTAAATTTTATTTCAAGTAAGTTCTTAGTCTTATAAAAAAACAATTCTATCTTGCTTTTAAATTTGTCGGTTTATGTATAAACTCTTAACTCTAATTTCAAAATCTTGATAGGTTGCTAGTTCATCTCCATCTGATAGGTTTTGGAGCACATACAACATCCACTTTATAGAATGCAATATACTACACTCGAAAAAGGCGAAAGTTTTAACCTTTGTGCATTCAAACTTGTGGCTCCACAAACAAGGGGAGACAAAGCAATGTGATATTCATCCAGAACAGGCTCAGTTGGATGATACAATTTCCCGCCTTGCCACAGTTGATGATGAACATGAGCCACCTAGTGATCATGAGGCTAAGAATGCTAGTACCACTACCAATGCTAGTGCCAATGTTAGTGCAAGTGACACTACTTGTGGTGGTTCTAATTTACCACAACATATGGAGGATGATGATATTTTTGATGACCCATATGATATTTGATCAGTGATGACTGATTGTTGGCACTTAGCATTATAATTTTTGAGCTAAAACATTAGTATGGTGGTGTATTTTGCTACGTTTATTTGAACTAAAACTTTAAATATATCATGACAGTAAAATTTTGATTATTAATATGGTGGTATATTTTTATACTTTTTGTATAGACAAACCCAACCCTCATAAATAAATTTGATTGAACCTGTGAATTGAAGCTAATCCCAAGCCTAAATCGGCGACTTAGCTTTTGCATTATCATCTTTCCAAATCATAAAGATAATAACGAGTAGAATTAGAATAGGTAGTTGCCAAAGATGTTTCTTATCACGCGTAGAATTATCACAGGTGTTATCATAAATGATATTTGAGATCATTGATAATCATTATTGTTCATATCATCAACTTTTACCATAAATGTGCATTGATGCTAAATGCAAAGCAAATTTATATTTTGACAAATCAATTTCTATTGATTGTTGTTGTATACTTATTTTATTTTATTTATCAAAAAAGGATCAAGTTGTAGTTAAAAGTTAAACACATCAACACTATTGTAACAATATTCTTAAAAGGACTTTAAGTGATTTACATGATCCTTAGAGCACCAAAAATGTAATTAATCATTCTAAGGCATGTTAATTACACGTGTCTAGGATAGGTAAAATAGTTGCAAATACCCTGGACAAAAGTATGGAGGCCCATAAAGGCTTTCTACATCTTCAACTTTAATATATTAGGTCACAAAGGTAAGTTCGTAACCAAATCATCCTTATCCAACTTGATGGTGTCAGTCATAGACCAAACCCTTGACGTGAACAAAGCATGGAGACAAATATATCCCCCCACTAAGAGGCCACTAATTCAAAATTTGCAACCATCAGAGGAGAACCTCCAAAAGAATCTTTGACTAAATTGAACACAAAGGCACCTCCAAAGGCAACCCAATTCAAGCTAATGATTTAGATATTTGTTGCAATCCTAAAAAATATATATTTTCAATTTCTCTTGGGGTTTGAGAATTGCTTTCTACAACCTAGTACAATCCTCTCTTCCTTCCATCACAAGCTTCCAAGGATCATCATCGAGTTTAAATTTTGGATTCTACACTCACTTCTCGAGCCAATGTCAAAAGCTGGTGTATATACTGCAAATAATGTTCCACTGAGATGTGCCCCCAAAAAGAACCTTTATTTCAACAAAGGGGCATCCCTTGGATGCAAAGATGGTAACAGGACATCCCCACCACCACCCCTTTGTGTCCTATAAAGCATGACATGTTGTCCTACAGGGGGCAACCAGGGAACTCTTGGCCATCCCCATGATGCTCAAGGGACTCTAATGAAATATCCCAAGGCAAATAACAGCAAAATAGCAAGCAAAATGTACAAGACTTTGAACAATATTGTGCACCAAACTAAATTTTTATTTGAAAACTAAAACTGAGTACAAGCAATTGGTAGTCTGAAAATATTTACACCTCTCTATAAACGATGTTTCCACACTTGGAGTCGCGGAAAAAAAATCTCAATGTGATTTGGAATGAAGGAAGCTCGCTTGCTTATGTATGAAAACTATTGGTCCTTGATGATCTCTATCTTGAATGCACCAGTTGTCGTGCTTCACTCAGATCTGTAGAATGGTGATGCTTTCATGACACAATGTTCTTTCATTAGATGTCCTTGTGGAATGATGTGAGTTGCAGCTTCTGATACTGGTGATTGAATTGAGTTGTCTTATCTTCTTATTGTGACTTACTCCTAAACCAATGCAGCCTTATCAGTAGCTTTGATGGCTGATCCACAAAGATATGTTAGTGGTATTGAGGATAACCAATTCAAGCCCCGTGATAGTGAAGAGGGAAATTGCATGACTTCTTCAAGGTCTGATCCAGACTGAGTAATGTGTCACAGCTAGTGTAATACTAGTATGAGCAGCGCCCAAATGATGTTTGGCAATCATAAGATCACAATCACAGTGAAGGCTCATATCCAAATGATGCACTGATCTGTAACTTATTTGTCGACCTCAAAGCCTTAAGGCCCATGGCTAACACAACAGAACTTCTATCTGGTTTACTGAATTGTTTTGGTACCCTGTGCACCTAAGACTCCTTATTACTTTGCTATGGTTTTAGCAGAGTTGCAGCAGCAATGAATAGCTTGAACCCCTTGGATGATCGATCACAACAGAGCTATCTCTCAATCTCCAAATTCATCTATCAATCAGAGACTTAAAAAATTTGCTACTCTTACAGACTAGGCTGGTTGTTGGACCACCAAAACTGCCCAATGTCCTTCAACTTCTGAGCATTCAAAAGAAGAAGATGAATTCCAAAACTCCAATGATCCAAATGCTTCTCCTAGCGCTTTTTTTATAGAGCCTCCAAGGGACTTCCCGCCAAAACATTTGGATTTCAAATCGACCCCTTTTCGGAGGAAAATTAAATAAATGTGGCCCCAAAATAATAAGTAATTAACTCATTGACCGTCCAATTAAATAATTGTTAATTCCTTTATTTTAATTAATAACCTACGTGAATCAAATAGGTTATTGTTAAGTTTTAGGACAGCTGCAAATGTAATAGCACTATGTTTTATGTGTTTTCCAAATGCAACAATCTCTCATTCATTTATATTGGGAATGAGGCTAGGAGAGACATGTCCCTTCATGGGACATGTCTATTCATTATTATTTGTAAGAAAGGACATGCCTCTTCCCATTACTTATAATTTAATAAATCTTATAATGTTTCATCAATCAATTATTAATTAAGAATAATATAATAATTTAGTATTGAATATTAAATTTCATATGATTAATAATAATATAACATATATATTATATTATTATTAATCAACATATATTATATGTATTCTAACGATCATACAACTGAAGCTACAAACAATAACACTCCCTCTTAGCTAGGGAGGATGATCAAACAAAATGTGTAGTGGTCTCCTGTGTCAACACTTATGACCCTCACCATAGCTATACAAAACATCAACACTCCCTCTTAGCTAGGAAGGATAAATCAATCCA
>MU228097.1:800572-818588 GCA_018584345.1 Thuja plicata
TGCGGCGGACACGCTGCAGGAGATCATAATGTTGTTCGTGCTAGCCATGTCGACGACCTTCATGCAGAGCGACAGCCTAGAGTGGATGATCACCATTTTCTCACTCTCCACTAAGGATGGTTCAAATAAAAATGTAACATTGGTTATTATTTCCCCCACAATGTACAATTCCCACTCTTATATCATTGAACAATACTCATGTCTTCTTGTGAAATGACTTGATTGCTCCAAGAGAGGTGACACTATAATTAATTCTTTCTTTCTAGAAAGACACATTTGAATACATTCTTCTTTGTTAATGCTTGACCACGATCATAACAAATTAATATATCTCTTTAATAAAGACACTTTAAGGAATTTCACATAGACCCATACACAGTCCTTCATTACTTTTGAATCCCACACTTTCTCTCCAATCCCTTTGGTGAGAATCTTCCAAATTTGTTTTTCACCAACATATCCCAAATTCAAAAAAATCCAACGATGGATTTGTGAGATATGGTCCTTGTACTAAGACTATATTTTCTGAGACATTCACCATCAACAAACTACTCTCTAACATTTGCAGTCTAGCTCTGATACCATGTTAAGTTTTAGGATAGCTACAAATGTAATAGCACTCTATGTTGTATGTGTTTTCCAAATGCAACAATCTCTCTTTCATTTATATTGGGAATGAGGCTAGGAGAGACATGTCTCATGATGGGACATGTCTATTCATTATTATTTATAAGAAAGGACATGCCTCTTCCCATTAGTTATAATTTAATCAATCTTATAATGTTTCATCAATCAATTATTAATTAAGAATAATATAATAATTTAATATTGAATATTAAATTTCATATGATTAATAATAATATAACATATATATTAAATTATTATTAATCAACATATATTATATGTATTCTAATGATCATACGACTGAAGCTACAAACATTAACAGTTATTAAGAAAATTCTCCTTTTGCCTTTGTTATTTTGGAGGGGGCATGACATCCAAGCAATCCCTTGATTGTCTCAACGATGGCCAAGAGTCTCACTGCCCAACAATCACTTAATACATTTTTTTTTATCTAACCTAGTTTTGCAACCCTAATATAAATGCAATAACTCCAACACCTCTCACCCCAAAAAAAAACTATAAATACAATAACCCACCCTCAATTGAAATCACAATCAACGATTTGTCATTTGCATTGAGCTTGAGCTTGAGGATGAGGAAGAAACTCCATCCAATTCAAACTTCTTTGTCAATCATCATTTATCAAGGTAAGAGTCTTAGACTCAAACCTAATGTGTTTAGGATTGTAATATTCAATCAAATAACAGCAAATAGCAAGCAAAATGTACAAGGCTTTGAACAATAAATGTGCATCAAACTGAATTTTTGTTTGAAAACTGAAACTGAGTACAAGCAATTTGTAGTCTAAAAATGGTGTTCGGCAATCATAAGATCACAATCACAGTGCAGGCTCATTATCCAAATGGTGCACTAATCTATAACTTATTTGTCGACCTCAAAGCCTTGAGGCCCGTGGCTAACACAACAGGACTTCTGTCTGGTTTACTGAATTGTTTTGGTACCCCATGCGCCTAAGACTCCTTGTTACTTTGCGATGGTTTTAGCAGAGTTGCAGCAGCAATGAATAGCTCGAACTCCTTGGATGATTGATCACAACAGAGCTATCTCTCAATCTCCAAATTCGTCTATCAATGAGAGACTTCAAAAATTTGCTACTCTTGCAGACTAGGCTGGTTATTGCACCACCAAAACTACCCAATGTCCTTCAGCTTCCAAGCATCTGATCGTAGATGATGAATTCCACAACTCCGATGATCCAAATGCTTCTCCTAGCGCTTTTCTTATAAAGCCTCCAAGGGACTTCCTGCCAAAACATTTGAATTTCAAATCGGCCCCTTTTTGGAGGGAAATTAAATAAATGTGGCCCCAAAATAATATGTAATTAATTCATCAAACGCTCCAATTAATTAATTGTCAATTCCTTTATTTTGATTAATAACCTATGCAAATCAAATAGTTTATTAAGAAAATTCTCCTTTTGCCTTTGTTATTTTGGAGGGGGGCTGACATCCAAGCAATCCCTTGATTGTCTTAACGATGGCCAAGAGTCTCACTGCCCAACAATCACTTGAAAAAAAAAACTTAATCTAATCTACTTTTGCAACCCCAATATAAATAGAATAACTCCAACACCTCTCACCCCCAAAAGAACTATAAATACAATAACCCACCCTCAATTGAAATCACAATCAATGATTAGTCATTTGCATTGAGCTTGAGCTTGAGCTTGAGCTTGAGATTGAGGAAGAGGAAGAAGAAACTCCATCCAATTCAAACTTCTTTGCCAATCATCATTCATCAAGGTAAGAGTCTTAGACTCAAACCTAATATGTTTACGACTGTAATATTCAATCAAATAAAAAGTAATGTTAATCAATGAATCACGTAGATGTTTTTTTTTCCAGATTTTTAAGGTTTTTAAATTATCCTTAGGGTTCAAGTTTCAAATTTTCAATTCAACATTTAATTTTTTATTTATTAGGGTGTAAACAATTAGAAATGTTGTTTTATAGTTAGAAAATGCCCTCTATAGGGTATTACAATATTGTGTTTGGGGTTTTAAATTCATTTGAATAAAGATAAATTAGAATGGTGGTTTAATTTTTGTGTATACTCTATATCTCACTTCAACCTTCCCTAAAGCTCTTATGATGAGTTTTTACTTGAATCTTCACAAGGCCATTAATTGCAGCCTTGCAACATGTGTGTAGTGGCTGCTAGCTTCATAAAGTGTTGGATTTTATCAAAGTTTTGTTGCCAATCTCTCTATTATCATGTGCTCTATTTCATGAGGATGGTCGTGTAGGTTGTTTGTTTAAGTCGTTTTTCCATTGAACGCTTCTTTCTTGTGCAACATAGGTTCTCTGGCCTTAGTCGTCTGATTTACTCTCATGCAAACTTCCAAAGATCCATTTTGGATTCATCCTAGAACTCTTGTTGTACGCACCCCATCCCCGTGTTGGATGCTATCGAAGTTTATTTACCAATATCTTTGTTATCATGTGCTCTATGTTACAAGGATGGCCATTTAAGTTGTTTTTTTTCAATTGTGCCCTTCTTTCCTATGCAATCTAGGTTGTCCAGCCTTAGTTGTATGAGTTACTCACATGCAAACTTCTAAAGATCCTTTATAGGTTTACCCTAGAACTCTTGGTGTATGCATCTCATCCTCCTCCATTGATAGACTATATAATTTAGGATTGATTCACTTATCATATGTTTAAGTTTTGTTCACCTAATCTTTCCTTGATTGGTTGTTTTCTTTTGTTCTCTTTGTGCCTATTTGTTTGGATCTCCCCTTGTCCACTAAGTCAAGTATGAAATCTATGTTTGGATCTCCCTATGTCCTCTCAAGTGAGTATGAAATCTAATTCCCTTTCTAAAACTTCCATTCAAAAGAAACCTAAAATGCTAAGGCTTCTGAGACCCTAAAATATGCCTATGAAACCACAAACTAAGCCCTCTCATCAGCTTTCCAACTAGACATTTAATTGCCATTAAGTTGACTCTAAGAGCATACACACTATTCTAAAGAATGTTGAATCCTTGGGTCATGCCAAGGACCCCAAGAGCCATACTTGTCAATGATCCTATCCTTGACAACCCAAGGTTTACTAGGGATAGACACTATTTGTTCAGTAATTTGGGAGCCACCACTTAGTCCAACTAGACAAGCTTGACAATCCCTCTAAAGGCCAACTAAATCAGTGTTAGGGAATCACCTTAAGATGCTCTCAAGCTTATTACTCATTATATTGATGTTATAAAGGATCACCTCATGTCAATCGTGTTTAAAGGAAAACTCTTATCTCAGCTAAGGATCACATTGTGTAACTTGATATATTTTAATTGCAAAATAAGCTTAACAATTCTAATGATGTTGGAGAAACTTCTCATTCAACTCCTTGGAAATATCTACCCTTAAGCAAGCTTTTGATTTCAAAGATTTCAAGGTGGATGTTGCTAATTCTGTTGGTCAGATTTTATGAGCTACTTATGAGATTATTAAGTATGAGACACATGCTTGGGAGATGCTCCACAATCTCCCACTTCGTCTTTTTTCTACCAACCCCTCCATAGAAATTCTAGTATGGGATCATTGATCTTAATTGAAAGTAGAGATAGGCAAGAAACGACTCATAGATATTAAAAATAAAGCTAGCACCTGAGCTTTAGGCAGGATCTTCCGATCCAAATTATGTGTAGGTCTTCCTAGTTCTTTTCTTTTTGGTTTAAATATGAATTTTTCTATTGGATAAGGGTATGATATCTGCAATCAGTGTACTCTTTTTGTTTAGACTGGCTTTCTCAGACTTTGATGGTGTTATTGGTTTAAGTGCTACTATAGACGTTTGTGCACTGGTAAAAACAAAGAAATTTTTTGTTTTGGGGATATGCATTTTCATTCGACATTTAGATTCCCCTTACAAGGTACCTGATTTTTCCAGGGATATTTGTAAGCCATAGTCCATGCATATGTGATAACTAGTAGATAAAAGATAAACTACATGGAATAAACTGAAAATTTGTAAGCTTTGTTCTATTTCTTATCTCCTAGCATAGCATATTTTGCCTTAAGAAAAAAGATTTAACAGTTTCTATTCAAATAAATTTATAGATACACAATTCTTATTTAAAAAACTAGTAGAAGAGAAGGCAAAGAGAGCATATTAAAAATCTTAAAAAGCTTTGAAATATAGTTTTGTTTTAAAAAAAAATAATAATAACAAACATAATCAGAAAGCAAATGTTCAAGAAGCAACGCTTTTAATAGCAATATGTTAGTGTTTTTTAAAATAGCATTTTTTGATAATAATATTTTACAGTATATTTAATAAAAATTTATCTCCAAATAAAATTATGGATATCAAATTATTAAAAAACACAACCAATGTCCAAGGGTTGAGCTTAATTGATTAAAGCATTGGGTTCTTATTGGGATAATAGAAAGAAGGCATTTCTTTCTTGCATTTTCTGTTTATTTCCCTATTGTTGTTGTGTGTGTTGGTTTGTAAGGGGAGTACCCTTCATTAGTTGTTAAATACGGCTAGAGATGAATAATTTTGGGACAAGAAAACTTTAAATAAATGAATATTGTTAGGGAACACAAGGTGCGAATCTATATAGCTATGCAATAAAAAGTAAAATATATAATGCGTGTACTGTAAATGTGCAAATAGTAAGGATAATTTGTAATGTTATTTGAACAAGTTAGAATTTAAATAAATGAAAATGGATTAAACATATAGATAGTTTTTGATAGAGTGGTTACACTCAACTAAGGACTTTGAATATGTATTTGTACTTGAAAAAACAATGGAAAGAGGTTCAGAATGTTGACAAATTGTCATGAATCCAATTCTTTAAGGCCCACCTGGCAAAAATAAATAAATAAATAAATAACAATGTTTATAAACACTAAGGAACATGTAGGATACTGACGGTTCTTGGGCCGACCCAAACCTTTTGTTTTGGGTGCCAAGTTGAAATAGTTTAAAAATAATATTTTATCTGGCTGACCTAGGTTGCTCTTTTTGGTGCCAACTCTATATAAGTAGGTATAAATTGGAGGCCACTGGCTGGGCAAAGGGCATGCATGAGTTTGAACAAGTTCCAAGGGCCAATTAGCAAGACACAAACCCTATTGTAGCAAACCAAAAGATTAGGACAAAAAAACTACGCCCCCCTCTTTAATTTCTGTGTTATCTTTGCAGATCTGCTCACATCAAAGTCATTGCAGGACTGAGAAATTGGAGAATTGCAGCTGTACCTGGAGTATTGCAAGAGTTGGGCAAAATCATATAAATTGTTACTCAAGACTCAAATTAATCAGTGTGCCTATCTAATAGATCCGTCATTCTAAGTGCAATACTATTTTAAGGCACTAGTCCTATCCACTGCATGAGCAGTTGCCATCCCGTTCATATTCACCGGCCAAAGATCATAACAGCATTTACAAAGATCACTGTACAAGGCAAAAACGAATTCCTAGATCTAAGTGCTAGAATGGTCAAAGGGTAATAGGAGCATGAAGCCTATCCTCTGCACCAAGCAACCTATGTTCTATGTTACGTTGAGGGTTTCACACCTCAACCAATATTCTGAACTCTGTGATGAAGGCAGACCCTTAGCACAATGAAGGGTAATGCTTGGAACTACATAAATCTGCCCTTACCATTCCTATAGCTCCATCAGTCCCCCCATGTCAAGGGTTATTCACCCTCATCTCAGTGTTCTATTCCTAGCGAATTCTGTAAAGTTTTGCTCAGATTATTATCTAAATTGAATCAGTTGTTTACTTCATATTTGCAAGTGTCAAGGAGTTTTGGAAATGGGGCATAAAATTTAGCTTGGCCTGCTTTTGAAATAGCGGTTTCATTGTTGTTAAATTTCCATCAGTTCAATGCTAGTTGTAGTTTAGATTTATTTCAGTGTTCCATGAGGACACATCCCCCTGAAAAAAATCAGTATTCCCTATAAGGGGGCATTTCCAAGACTTGGGGACATGGGGGAAACGTCAGCCCCTAGAATCACCACCTATGCCACCTCCGTCGGGGATGTCGCCAAGTCGCTTGCTATATGGCACATGCCATCATTGCAACCTGTAACTTCAGAAAATTAGTTTGCCTTCACGGGGCACTCACAGAGATGTTATATAAAGGTTTTGCCTTAAAGATTTCAATTCACCTCAATTTGTATATCAGCCTCACCACCCCCAACACTACTTCGCCGCCATCCCCCTATCATTCCCCTCGTCGTCCCCAAATTTAGGCCCTTGGTCTGCATGTCCCCGAAACCCGATCCCACATCCCCGCATCCCACTGTCAAATACTCCATGGAACTATGAGTATTTATTTTAACTCAGATCTGATTCAGTTACTGGATACCCTAGGAACTTTACATTGGTATCATAGCCTTGTATCCCTACAATCAAAAAGTTCAACAATTGGAGTTGACTTTCGAAGAATACAACATACAAGCCATTTTCTATGTGATTGGCATTGGTGATACAGAGTTGGTAATAGGTGTGCAATGGTTGCATTCACTTGGCAAATATGCACAAAGTCATCAAACCATGAAGTTCAAAACTAATGGGAAGGAGATAGTTCTTTGTGGCCTTTCCAATGGGAGCCCCATGATGATTTCAGCCAAGAGGATTCACAAAGCTTTTTGTAGAGATTAGGTAACGTGGGCAGCTGAGCGTTTGATTATAGATACAAGTCCCTCCAAGGATGGGAGATCCTACCATGTTGATATTCAATCCACCTTGGACAAACATAGCAAGATATTCAGTGACATGCTTGGTTTATCACTGGATAGACGCTTTCAACATGTGATTGAGCTTGACGAAAGAGCAAAACCCATCATCGCTACTCCTTATCTACATCCTAGGAGGTATAAGAAGGAGATTAAGGATTTATTGGACATGGGGCACATATGTTCTAATTTCAACCCACCTACCTTGTCTATGGTGTTAGTGAAAAAAAAAAGATGGAACTATGACGATGTGCATTGATTATAAAGCCCTCAACAAAAGGACAGTCAAAAACGGCTACCCCATACGCAGGATTGATGAGTTGATTGATGAGCTTCATGATGCAGTGTATTTCTCCAAGATCAACCTACAATTGGGGTATCATCAAATAAGGCTTAAAGATGAGGACATGCACAAAATAGCTTTTAGGCGTCCCTATGGGCATTATCAATTCTTGGTAATGTTGTTTGGATTGACCAATGCACTAGCAACATGTCAATCTTGCACGAATCAATTATTTATTTTGTAATTGGAAAAATTTGTATTTGTTTTCTCCAAGGATGCGAGTTCGGGTTCAAAGAACCTGTTCGCCGGTACGGAAAAATTTTGAAAAGGGGTCTGGGTTTGTTAGTACAAAAACATGTAAAAAATTTATATTTATATATATATATATATATGAAGCCTAGAAGCAAGAGTTAAGATTAGAATGTCACATAGTATCGTAAAAACATTTAAACACCATAAACTTGTAATCATAGCATCATGAATCATGATCATACCATCATAGCATCATATTGACATATACTCAAGTTCAACATCAAAGATTCATAAACATTGAAATGTCAAGTGATAAATCATAACATCAAGTTCAAGTATCATTGTTTCAAGTTCAACTAATGGATTAAAAATTTATCAATATTCTTCTTCTTCTTGTTCTTCATCTTCTTCTTCTACATTGGCATCAGTTGACTCACAAACAGAGTTAAGGCCAATGGGATCAGCTGCACCAATAACATTATTGGTGTCAAAATCTTCAAATTCAACAAGTGCAAGCTAAGAAGTGGAAGCCAGCATAAGCCTTTAGAATCCACTTTTAAGGGTTGTGGATGTTGTTACATGGAGCCTCATCAAATTCGGAGGTTAATTTTTCCCTACTTTTATCGGCGCAATTTCCCCCCAGATTTTTCAACAGGAGTTTGGGGGCACCGCCCCACGATGGGGTCAAGGGGCAACGCCCCATGCGAGGTCACCAAGGGGCAATGCCTCGGCGCAATTTCCCCCCAGATTTTTCAATAGGGGTTTGGGGGCACCGCCCCGCGATGGGGTCAAGGGGCAACGGCCCTTGTGAGGTCACCGAGGGGCAGCACCCCGCAAAGCCAAAAACAACTTTTATTATTGTACAAAGGCACCAGGAGTTATTTTTCTATTCGCCAACATATTCTAACCCTAACAGTGGATGTCAAAAAATAATTAAATTTGCAAAAACAAACCAACTTGGTCGCTGACTTTGACCGTCCGCGGGACAAAGTTCGTTGGTGGTTAAATGTTTTCCAACCTGGTCCACCTGGGTCCGAATTGGGCGTGGTGTGGTTCGAACCACCCCCTGTGGGCCAAACCCTGTCCAGACCCACAGGCGAACCAGTTCATCCCGTGGCTGGTCCAGGGGCCCTTAGGGGTGACCTAGACATCCTAGGTTTTCTCTAATGACATCTTCATCTTTAGTAAGACATGGGAGGATCATTTGAGGCAAATAAATGTGGTGCTTGGCATACTGGATAACATTCATTCTACACCAAGGCATCCAAATGTTATTTTGGGTAGACAGAATTATTATTTCTGGGGTTCAAGATCAATGCCCATGGGGTGAGCGTGGATGAGGAAAAGATCAAGGCAATATAGGATTGGCCTAAAACAAAGAATTTGACACATATAAGACAATTTGTGGGCCTTTACAGCTACTAAGGAGGTTTGTTAAGAGATTCTCACAACTTGCAACCCCACTGACAGATTTGACAAAGAAAGGAGCTTTCTCTCAAAGCCCTCAGCACAAAGAGCTTTTAACAAGCTCAAGGAAGTAATGACTTCATGTTCTGTTTTGGCTATTCCTGATTTCTCAATTCTTTTTGCCCTAGAATGTGATGCTTCAAGAGAGGAGATAGGAGCAATGTTGATGCAGAATAGGCACCCCATAGCATTTAAGAGTGGGAAGCTCAAGGACACAAAGAGGAGCTTCTCCATTTATGACAAAGAAGTTGGCCATCATGCATGCACTAGCCAAATTCGGATAGTACATGGTTTGTGGGAAGTTCATAGTTAAAACAAATCGTACTAGCTTGTAGATCTTCCTCAATTAGAAGGATTTCAATGATAGGCAACAAAAATGGGTAAGTTAAAAGCCTATGATGTTGACCTTGAGTATGTTAAGGGAAAGAATAATGCGGTGGCTGGTGCACTCTCTAGGAAACCTTATATCTATTTTACGACTAATATATCTGCTAATTGGAAGGCTTCCTTAATGGCTGAATAAGCTAAGAATACAAGTGTTCCTGACATTTTGGATAGGAAGTTGCAAGATGATAAATGCAGGGTGGTGGATGAGCTCATCCTCTACATAGATCGAGTGCATGTTGTTTCGGAATCCAAGCTGAAGAAAATAATCTTGAGGGCAAGTCATGACACAAAACTCGCTAGTCATCCAAGTTTCTACTAGACATACAACTTACAACAAGCACAAAACCAGCAAAAGATGTATGTTGATAGTCACCAAATCGAGAGGGCTTTTGGAGTGGGAGACATGTGTAATGTCCCCATTTTTAGGCACGTGGGATTAGCTTATTTTTGTGACCCTCGTGGGCTAATCGAGATGTTGGAGGGGGTTGTGTGACAGAGCCAATGGTCAGTTTCCACTCTGGAGGTCTGTGATGCCAGGATTGCTCTTCGTTTGGGTCAGATTGTCAGACTTACTATTTATAGTAAGTGTTTATTTTGGATGTTCGTCTTGATTACTATTTTTAGGGCGCCTATGCATTGGTATCAATGGAGTTGTGGAGTCAGTTGCAGAGTTTCCAGTTTGAGGGACTTACTATTTATAGTAAGTCTATTTTTGGTCAGTTACTATTTTTGGATGACACTTAGGCACATAGGTTCAATTGATACTCCTGGTTCTTGATGATTGGAGTTATTTGTGTATGATTATTTAATTAAGTTTACTTCGTTAAATAATCATTATTTGCCTAAGTCAATGATTAATTATATGAGCTCATTAAAAGGTTATATTGTATGAAGTCAAAATGGAGTTATGAGCTTATATTATAAAGTATGCTTTTAAGTGAAAAGTGTGAAGTTGAAGTTAAGGATTGATTTGTAAAGAAGACATTATAAATGCTTTTTGGGGAAATCGATTTCATTATGCTGAATTATTCATTTGATGTTTTCGTTCGAATGGAGACAAGGGTTTGAGGATTCGTTGAATGAATTGTGAATTCATTTCAGTTTTGTGCCACTTTGAATTGGAGCTCGATTCCAGTGAATTGTGTAGTGATTTTCTTTGTTCAGCATTGAGAATTCTTGGTAGGAAATTTGCAAGTGTTTGACGCCAAAGAAGAAGGATAAGCTGGAAATGTTAGACACCACCCAAAGAATTTGTCTACGGTTGTTCTTTATTGGCGTGAGTAATTCCTCACAGCAGCTAATGTCTTGTTCCCAATCAGCGATCAGCTATCAGCAGCAGTAAGCAGCAGCCGCCATCATTGCTTTAAACCGTGGCCATTGTTGGATTAGTTCGAAGAAGTACAATCAGGTTCCAGCCGCATTTAGTGTTCATTGCTTAGTTGTAATGTTAGAATTTTAGTTTTAATGATTCTTTTCAAATCGAATTCAATAGTGAATTTCCTGGATGTAGTGGTTTATGAATTACAATAGTGTTATGAATTGAGTTGTTGTAATGCAATTTCATTATTTTGGGAGAGAGCAAAAATTTTATATATATATTTGTTGAAAATTTGGGGGAAAAGAATTAAATTCCAGAATTTTAGAATTCCTTGCAGTCAAATTGAGGGTTAGAGCCAAACAAGCTCCTTACAGTGGTATCAGAGCAGTTTTCCTGCCATCTTGTGGGGGTGATATTTAATGGGTTTGATTGTTTGACTTGAGTGATCAGCACTCTGGTGTTTTTTGCAGTCATGGGCAGACACAGGAAATCTAGTACTCATAGAAACCAGTTAGACAGTTTGTCTGAATTAAGAAAACAAACAAATGTCTTAGTTAAGGATACGGAGAAACGAAGGCAAACACTGGAAAGATTAAATGCACCACTTTTAAATACGGCAACTGTCGATAGGGCAGCAGATTATTTGGTTTTTTTGTTCAATAGGTCCTCTTCACAGAGAAGATATGAGGAGAGACGTGAGTATTATACAAGTGAGACATCTAGAGATCTCCATGATGAGTTTTCAGCAGCTGTTGATTTTGGGGGAGATGTTCCTGTACTTAGTGGACCAGCCACTAGACCTGTTTGCACACCAGAGGGTGGAGATTCTTTACAGGGACATGTGGATGTGCCTGACTTGTTGGCAGATAGTTGTACTGAGTTTCAACATCCTGAGCCTACCAGAGTTAGTGACACGGATCAGGCTAGTGACATGTCTACTGCAATTGATGGCAATCTTGCATTGGTTGGTAGCAGTATCAGCGATTCGAGGTCTAATTTTCCGGACACCAATCCTTTATGTGAGCCTGTTGATGATGTCGTGGATAGTATGAGAGTGGAGGATGTTGTAGATACCACTAGGGATTCTGACACCGTGGATGATGGTGTTATTTTTGAGGACTGCGAGGAGTATTTGAGCTCTGACAACTCAGATGTTTATGACAGTTGTCGCAGTGTGGAGTCAATACAGGAGACTGCAGTCTTTTCCTGTACTGGGGATGTGAGCATGGAGTCACCCAGTGATGACACTCAAGAGTGGAGTGGTACAGATGACTCAGGTGACATAGGTTCATGCCACAGTGTAGAGGATTCACGTGAGGACATTGAGTCATGTATGCAGCCAGAGATAGCAGAGGGGTCTCAGATAGAGGATGTTGATACTAGCATCGCGGATACCTCTGATCTTGAGTGTGAGGATGATGTGGGTTGCAGTGTGTTTGGTTTTCTATATCTGACATTGGTTATTGACTCAGCGTTGTCATTCGGTGGTGGTGGGTTCCAAGATCCTTTTCTGGAGAGACTCAAGGATGAGGATGGGGAAGCATATTAGTGGCAAGAGTTTGTTTCAGCCAGAGCTTCCAATCCTTCAAATGAGGTTATTTCTTCAGTGACACATGAGGATGACTCTATTTGTAGCGAGTCATGTTTGATTTATCAGACCTTGGGGGAGGACTCTGAGTTGTTAGTGAGTGAGGATAGGTCCCAAGATCTGGATGGTCATGTGGTTACAGAGGACGAGGTAGATGAGGATTGTGATGAGTTGGATTCAACAACAGCTTCCTCGGGGGTAGATGAGAATCAGTCGGATGTCAGTACTCAATTCGTAAATGTGTGCTCGAATGAGAGTACACAGAGATTCGGTGATCTTGAGGGGAGTTTGTTGGATACAGCTTCCTTCCATAGTGTGGACAGTGCAGTTGAGATTGTGCATAGGAGACCCGTTGTCCAAAGTCATCATGTGACTAGCCAGTTGAGAGTCAATGAGAGAGACATTACTTCTGCTCTCGAGCATTTCTATGCCGCTCGTCAGTTGTTGGTTGTTTATGGTTGGGGTGCTCCTATGGCAGATGAGCACGGTGGTGGTTACCTTTCCCTGACAGAGATTCATTCCTTGCGGGAGGCTCTCAGGATTTTGAGACAGGATTATTTACAGTTGGTAGTCGACAGAGATTACCTAATTGAGTGGGGGAGTACGGCATATGAGGCTCTAATGGACAGAGAGGAGGAGATGAGCGAGCTTACTCAGTTGGCTCTTCAGGGGTCGCAGTTGCAGTTGGGAGAGGTGATTGTGGAGTTGGAGCAGATTGAGTCTTTGCTGGCCATAGATCCAGTTCAGTTGCATATAGTAGTGGTTGGTGGTGAGTCAACTTCCATAGTTAGCAGTGATGGATGTGTTGGGGACACGGCTACATCCATCCTTGAGACAGATGCAGTAGATACAGTTGAAGTGTGTACTTCAATGGAGGATAGCAGAGAGAGATTTGGGGTATCACGTTCTCCAGTAGTTAGCACGATGACAGATGATACAGAGCAAGTTGTTGAGAGTCCTGAGAGAGCAAGAGTGGATTCGTTAAAGGGTTGTGTGCCAGTTTTTTACACTACTCCCTTTGGTTCACAGGATAGGGACAAGGTATCATCTGGTTTGGAAACTAGTTCTCGTGATGATTTGTTTCCTTCTATAGGAAGCAAATCTATTCCTTCGTCTCATACAGCTAATCATGATAGGTCGTTCGTAATGCCATAGTTTCTGAGGGATCAATTGTGGATTGCAGGGGAGCAGGTTGATGCTGCTTCTTATAATTTTAACTGCATGGAGTCATTTATCGAGTACTTTCTTGAGAGTCCAGTTTTGCGAAAGGGACCCTTCAAGACTTCGAAGAGTACACTTATTCGGGGTTCTCGCGGTATTCAATTGTTAGTGGGGAAGACTGTAGATACCTTGACTACCATGCTTCCTCATCGGGATTTTGTGGTTGGGTTTGCTGAGCGGGTTACTCGGGACCCTGCCCAACCAGTTGTTGGGAGTCAGAGAATGGAGCCCTCTCTTGATTCTCAGTTGGTTTTGATGAGCCTCTAACAGGGATTGGAGCATTTCACCATGATTACACAGTGAGGAGCGCTCATCTCTTCTCTTTTGACCCACCGGTTGAGAACTTGTTTGTGCGTCAATGTGGGTTGGCTCCAGAGTTGTATCATCCTTATTGGGATGGGTTTTCTCCATCTGCAGTTGATGGGGTTCGTTACTGCAAGTTAGCAGGAGGTGACTTGCAAGGTCAGTACCTATAGGATGGTTTTACAGTAGATGGATATCTGGATTGCGGGAGTACACAGGGCAGATTGGCAGGGTGTGCAAGTAGCTCTGGTTTGTTAGATGGTTTTGGACATCCATTTTTCTTTGTTATGGATGGTTGTGAGTTTCATCTCTACTAGGATTCAGGTACTGACTGGGTTGGCATTACAGATTGTGTGGGTCGCTATGGTTGGCACGGTGACAGTGTGTTTTGGTTAGCTCAATGGATGGTGATTTCATCACAGGAGTTTGCAAGTGATCACAGGGACATTACTCCATTCTATCCTTGGGATCCAAGTGGACTTCTATGTTTTGTTTTCTGAGATTCCTTGGGGACATGCAATTTCAAGGAGGGAGGATTGTAATGTCCCCATTTTTAGGCACGTGGGATTAGCTTATTTCTGTGACCCTTGTGGGCTAATCGAGATGTTGGAGGGGGTCGTGTGATAGAGCCAGCGTCAGTTTCCACTCTGGAGGTCTGTGATGCCAAGACTGCTCTTCGTTTGGGTCACTTTGTCAGACTTACTATTTATAGTAAGTGTTTATTTTGGGTGTTTGTATTGATTGCTATTTTTAGCAGGGCCTGTGCATTGGTGCCAATGAAGTTGTGGAGTCAGTTGCAGAATTTCCAGTTTGAGGGACTTACTATTTATAGTAAGTCTATTTTTGGTCAGTTACTATTTTTTGATGACACTTAGGCACACAGGTTCAGTTGATACTCCTGGTTCTTGATGGTTGGAGTTATTTGCATATGATTATTTAATTAAGTTTACTTCGTTAAATAATCATTATTTGCCTAAGTTAATGATTAAATATATGAGCTTATTAAAAGGTTATATTATATGAAGTCAAATGGAGTTATGAGCTTATATTATAAAGTATGCTTTTAAGTGAAAAGTGTGAAGTTGAAGTTAGGGATCAATTTATAAAGAAGACATTATAAAGGCTTTTTGGGGAAATCGATTTCATTATGCTGAATTATTCATTTGATGTTTTGGTTCAAATGGAGACAAGGGTTTGAGAATTCGCTGAATGAATTGTGAATTCATTTCAGTTTTGTGCCACTTCAAATTGGAGCTCGATTCCAATGAATTGTGTAGTGATTTTCTTTGTTCAGTATTGAGGATTCTTGGTAGGAAATTTGCAAGTGTTTGATGCCATAGAAGAAGGATAAGCTGGAAATGTTAGATGCCACCCAAAGAATTTGTCTACGGTTGTTCTTTATTGGCGTGAGCAATTCTTAACAGCAGTTGCTGTCTTGTTCCCAATCAGCGATCAGCTATCAGCAGCAGCAGTCAGCAGCAGCCGCCATCATTGCTTTAAACCGTGGCCATTGTTGGATTAGTTCGAAGAAGTACAATCAGGTTCCAGCCGCATTTAGTGTTCATTGCATTAGTTGTAATGTTAGAATTTTAGTTTTAATGATTCTTTTCAAATCAAATTTAATAGTGAATTTCCTGGATGTAGTGATTTATGAATTACAATAGTGTTATGAATTGAGTTGTTGTAATGCAATTTCATTATTTTGGGAATGAGCAAAAATTATATATATATTTGATGAAAATTTGGGGGAAAAGAATTAAATTCCAGAATTTTAGAATTCCTTGCAGTCAAATTGAGGGTTAGAGCCAGACAGGCTCTTTACAACATGGTATTTTTGAGATTGTGGCCTTATAGGCAATCTACACTCAAAGGAAGTGGCATTGAGAAATTGAAGCCATGATTTTATTGACCATACAAGATCATAAGGAGGATTGGTAAGGTTGCATATGAGCTGGAACTTCCTATGAACAGCAGATTACACAACATTTTTCAAATGTCATGTCTGAAGAAGGCCCTTGGACAGCTGGTCACCTCTTTGATAGAGCTGCTACCACCTGGTGACAAAGGTAAAAGCCATCATTGATGTACAAGAGAAGAGGTTGAGGTACAAAATCATTCCAGAGTATTTGGTGAAACAGAAGATGAAACATGGGAAGGAGTGGAGATTTTTGAGGACCCAAATTTGAAATGGCTTGAGGGTAAGCCAATTTAGGAAGGGGGGGCAATCATGATTGCAATTCGTTGAGGCAAACCTACAAAATAAATAAATAAATAAATATCAGTGTTTTAAATACTAAGGAACGTGTAGGAAACTAATGCTTTGGGCCAACAAAAACATTTTGATTTCGGCACCAAGTTGAAATAATTTAATATTAATTTAAAAATAATATTTTATCTGGCCGACCTGGGTTGCTCTTTTTTGCCGCCAACTCTAGATAAGCAGGTATAAATAGGAGGCTGCTCGCTGGGCAAAGGGCGTGCATGAATTTGGACAAATTCCAAGTGGCAATTAGCAGGACACAAACCCTGTTGCTGCAGACTGGAGGTTAGGACGAAAATTCTAACCCTCCCCATTTAATTCTGTGTTATCTTTGCATATCTGCTCACATCAAAGTCATAACTCATTGCAGGACTGAGAAATTGGACAGTTTGCTGCTAAACTTGGCATATTGCATTAGTTGGGAGAAATCATTTCAATTCTGCTGTTGAAGACTCCAATTAAACAGTGCACCTATCCAATAGATCCATCAGTCTAAGTGCAACACTATTTTAAGGCAGTGGTCCTATCCACTGCATAAGCAATTGCAGTCCCGTCCTTATTACTGGCCAAAGATCATAACAGCATGTACAGAGATCACTGTACAAGGCAGAAATTCCTAGATCTGAGTGCTGGAATGGTTGAAGGGTAACAAGAGCATGGACCCTATCCTCTTCACCAACAAAGATATGTTCTACAAGTGTTAGGTTGAGAGTTTCACGCCTCAACCAATATTCTGAACTCTGTGGCGAAGGCAGACCCTTAACTCGCTGAAGGTTTTGATGCTAGGAAATGCATAGATCTGCCCTTACCAATCCTAGAATTCAAAACATCAGTCCGCCCAGGTCAAGGGTTATTCACCCTCATCTCAGTGCTGTCATTCCCAGCGAATTCTGTAAAGTTTTGCTCAGACTGTTATCTAATTAAAATCAGTTCTTTACTTCATATTTGCAATTGTCAAGTAGCTTTGGAAACCATGGCAAAACATTTAGTTTGGTGTGCATTTGAAATGGCAGTTTAATTGCTGTGAAATTTCCAACAGTTCTGTGCTGGCTGTAGTTAAGATTTATTTTAATCAGATTGGATTCAGTTACTGTATACCCTAAGAACTTTACAGAGGACAAAAAAATCATTTGCTATGCAGCAATATAAGGGAAAAGCTCAAATTTTGCCCCATGTTTCCATATTTAATCTCATTTATGAGTACTTCTAAGAGATGTTAATTGTTCTCTTTCTTTGCATTGTTCTGCTCTGTTTGACTTCTAGTTATATTCCTACAATAGAATAATTTCATTGTTAATAATGGAATGTGTGGTGTTATGTTATTGTTACCGTTCACACAATAAGACAGAAGGGTACAACTCACTTAGAGTCACTTTCGTATACTGACCAAGGTTCAACTAGCACAAACACATATAACAGGAACTACTTATTATGGCAAAATAGTTATAAATAGGCCCTTAGGGCTTTGGAGAGGGATTTGGTTTTTGGATAGAAATTATTTGCATGCATATATCCATAATTTGGTCAAAAGCAATGGCCATGCTGCCCTCCAATTTTGGGTCTGAGTTGGCCTCCATCTCAAGAAATTTCCGTCTA
>MU228097.1:827454-842208 GCA_018584345.1 Thuja plicata
GTATGTATTATGAATTCGTGATTGTTCTTAATGTAATTTGATTTAAATACTTAATATGGAATATTAATCATTGGGAATCGACATTATCCTAGTGGCAAACATTATAAGTTATCATTCCCAAATGAAATCCAAATCCTAATTGGGAATTTTAGGACAAATTAAGTAAGGTCCTTGTTGGGGACACTACAGTGGTATTAGAGCATGATCCTGCCATCCTGAAGGGTAAAAGAGAATATACAAAAATTATTCACTATGAAAGAATAATGTGGAAAGACAATGGAGCTTCCAAGAGATTCAACCATAACCATGACAACAATCTAAAAATTTGGTAATGTATAAATAGTGATTAAGATGTTTATGTACTCTATAATTTTATTTTTTATTATTATTAATAGACATTTAAAGATATGAAATAAACAAGAGGGAAAAGGGCTGCAATCAAGGGAGAATCACGAAGGGCACCCTATTGCAATAGCAGTGAGGGAGGACCACTATAAGGGCACCCTACTGCGCTGTAATTCAGGGAGAACTACTAAGGGCACCCTATTGCTAGCACCTTCCCAAGGCTGCAAGTAAGGGAGAATCGTTGGTGCACCCTATTGCAGTATTATGTTAAGGGAGAACTGCTATAAGGGCACCCTACTGCTCTATGATTAAGGGAGAACCACTAGGGCACCTTATTGCAGAAGTAATAAAGGTTGTAATTAAAAGAGAATTGTGAAGGGCACCCCATTGCAGTGGCACGTAAGGGAGAAATGCTATAAGGGCACCCTACTACAATGTGATTGAGAGAGAACCGCTAAGGGCACCCTATAGCAGAAATAGTTGAGGGAGAACTACCAAGGGCACCCTATTGTCGTGATAGTTAAGGGAGAACCGCTACCAGGGCACCCTACTACATGGTGAGTAAGGGAGAACTGCAAGGGCACCCTACTTTGAGGCAGAGATCACATCTCTAAAGGCCTAGGAGAGAAGGATCTATCTTCTAGGAAGGATGGATGTGCCAAATATTGGATATCTGTAAGGCCTTAAGGGAGAAGAGTCGTGAGGAGATAGCATCATAGCTGGAGGACTACTCTATGTTAATTATAAGATAGTTAGAGCCCCAGAAAGTCCTCTCATAGGGGCTAAGAACCTGATCACAGACTCTCACATAAGGATTGGGAAAAGATAAAGTCTTTCCCAAAGATTATAAGGATGGATATACTACGTAAAGGATATCCATAAGGCCTAAGAAGGAGAAAGTCATAATGAGATGGTGACAAAGCTTGAGAACTGTTCTAGAATGGTCATATAAGGCAACTAGAACCCCAGGAGGTTCTCCCTTAAGAGCATGGAACCTGATTATGAACTCTTTCTAAGGATTAGAATACAAACTCATAATGGACCAAGGCAATAACTAATAGAGGAGAAGGGGAAATGTCGCAATAAATCAAGGTAAGTACTATCCTTTGAAATACTCTTAATTTTCTAAGTTGGAAATTACAATGGAATATCCTCATATTTGATAAGCATTGTCTTTTTTGTTCTAACCTTAAGCTTAAATTGTTGTTCCAAGACTAAATAATGGTGCATTGATTGTATAATAAGGAGAAGACATCTAATTGCTTGAGGACAAGCAATTTTGGGAAGGGCGGACTGTCATGACCCAATATTGACATATGAATAATATAAACATATATATTTAATGCATATATAATTGTTTTAAACATACATATATAATTAACTATTTATTTAAATTCCTTAAATATTAATTAATTCTTTATTTAATGAGTAAAAGATATTAATCAATTTTAACAAATAATAACCAAATTATAATTTGTAAATAATATTATTGGTAAATTAATATATATATATATATATTGATTATATTATTGAGAGTATACTGATTATATAATATATATCATATTAATAATGATATGCAAATATTAATTATATATAGAATATTCATATTAACAAATATATTAATAAAACCAAATAAAACTCTAAATATTCATATCTAATCAATAATATTAATAATAGTAATCAATAATAAATTATTCATACTAATAAAATTATAATTAAAACAAACAATAATAATATTATATTAACAATGACAAAACCGATAGAATTTGAGTATAATCAAACAAGGCAACTTTTCCTTGAAGGGTTACATAATTATGTATAAAAGAGGGTTTGTAAAAAATACTGAAGGAAAGAAAAAGAAGAAAAGAAATATAGGAGAAAATCTAGTAGCAAATATAGGAGAAAATCAAGGAGGAAATGTAGGAGACTATTAAAAGAAAAGAAATATTAAATAAGCCAAAGAATAGACATCCCAAGTGAAAAGAAGGTAAGTATATCTTTGTTTAAGTTAATTCATTAACAAGACTTGCATGAATTAGATATTAATAATAATATGAAATAAACTTGGGAATAATAGGTAATGAAATCATGTATATGAAATAAAAATTGAAATAATAGATAATGAAGTAAACTTATATTATTAAACATGAAATAACTCAAATATATTGATAAATAAGTAATAAATATATACTTAGTCTATTTCTTGTTCACTCACTAATTACAATTAAGAGGATAGGGAGTGTGTAAGAAGAGGCGGGTAAATCGGTCACATGATGGAAAGATCCCAAGATAGGTAGAGCCTTGAGGGAATCCACTTGTAGACTGTGCAAGTGTTCCTAGTACAATAAATCTACCATCTTTCTTAAGTTTAGAGATTAGGAGTGAAGTGAGGAATCAAGGCTTAAGTATGTATTATGAATTCGTGATTGTTCTTAATGTAATTTGATTTAAATACTTAATATGGAATATTACTCATTGGGAATCAACATTATCCTAGTGGCAAACATTATAAGTTATCATTCCCGAATGACAGATACTAATTGGGAATTTTAGGACAAATTAAGTAAGGTCCTTGTTGGGGACATTACAAGGGGTCGCGCGAAAGGTGTTGAGGTCGCGCGAATCAAAAAATGCGGGAGTTGCAAAGTCCGCGCGGGCAGCAGAGGTTGTCTCAGACTAGGGGTCGCGTGGAAGAGAAGTCGTTTGCAGAAGGTCGTGCGCGAAATGCTGAGAAGAAAAAACGACCACGGAAGAGCCTTGTGCGCAAAATGCAGAGAAAACAACCAGAACGCCCAGAAACCCTAGACCAGTTTTAGATTCAAACAGAGGCGACGGATTTCTCAATGAGAAAATGTGAAGATCCCCTAAACAATTTCGAAAATTTTTAGGTTCAAATTATTTCGAATTGAAATAATAAAATTTTTGAAAAAATTTAAAGCTTTATCTCTGATACCATATTGTGGTAAAAACTTGATAATATTAACAAAGATCGAATGATCTATATGTACAAAAGAATGGAACGATGTTTCCTTAGGAAACGATCGTAAAGAATAGAAACTTTCTATTCTATCAACAGAGAACTAAATATTAGAAACATTCTAATATTTACAAGATATTTACAACCAGATTAAGATAACCATTAATAGCATATAAATAATAATTTAATAGAAAACACCCATAAAATCAATGCTAGGTCTGTTCTACTTGTTTCCACTTATATGTGTCAATGATGCTATCTTCAATGATGCTTCGTAAAACGAAGACACCTTGCTGTACATAACCCAAATATAAACCTGATAATTGAATTTCACATTCAAAAAATGGACTCCAAACCTAGTAATGAACTACAGCTCTGAAGATGATGTGCTAGGGCATCACAGACCAAATTCCTTCCACCAAAACACACCCTTTTGACTTAGAGAAGGCCATATGTCTCTCCAATACCAGGAATATACAAGGGTTTCAAACTTTTAGCCAAAAATTGCAGCAGCAATAGGTAAAAGACTAGTAACATAATGAACTCCAAAAGAACCCTGGAATGTTATATAATGACTCTCAAAAAGGATTATTTAACCTCAGCCCAATGCTCCAAATAAAAACCCAATCCAATGCTCCAAATGAAAACCCTATAAATGAGCTAATAGGCTCCTTGAAATCCTAAGCTCCCTTGGCCTTTTCGCACATGCTTATTAAAATCAATTGAAGTACATGTAAAGGGGGACAACTTTAGTCTTTAAGCTAGGAGTCATTTAAGTTGCATAAAAAGATGAGCCCACAACTTAAAAATAGAATAGGATACAAGCCAAAGACTCCATACTACCCAATTATGCTCTACATGCTCTACCTCTTGGGTAATCCAAAGAAATGACAATGCACTGTTAAGCCTCATGTCTTGAGTTGGGGACATCACAAACAGCTTCAGCTAAAATTCAGTTTGTAAAGGGGAATGACAGAGTTTAAGTTTAGTTAAAAAGTTAGCAACGCAAACTTTGTAACTTGTACCACTTTCTTTTTTAAAACTGAATTTTTTAACTGTCATAATCTCGATGCCCACAGGAGACATCAAGATGTTCCCAGATCATCACAGAAACATCAAGGGAATCCAAATATTACCCCTGGGGTCCCCATTCCAGACAACACCCCAGGAAATACCCCTGCAAACTCCCTAATTTTTCTTAAAAAAGGAAATGGGGTAGGCACACTCTGTCCCCATGCCCGGAGCGTTTCCCATACCCAAAACCTCATTAAAACCTTTGGAATGAATGCTGTAAATTTTATTTTTATTCCACTTCATCGTGTTCTGTTTTATTTTCCCATTTCTGATCAGTAAAGTTAAAAAACATTTAAGCTTTTGCCATGTCGTGTAAACAGAATGTGTATAAAGGGGATTTTTTCTTCATCCCCCAGTCCCCAGAACGTTTCTAGAACCCAAATCCCGACAAAATTTGGGAATGAACACTGTATTTTTATTCTTATTTATTTAATCATGTTTTGTTTTGTTTTCCCATTTAAAAACTGTAAAGTTTAATGACAATTATGCTTTTGCCATATCATGTAATTTTTAAAAACTGTTAAGTTTAATGACAATTATGCTTTTGCTATGTCATGTAATTGTTAACGCTGTGTAAATAATTTTTGCATATAATTTGACAAGTACAATCTCAGTTACAGTTAGACTTCGGGCATTATACAATGTCAGGAAAATGAGCAAAATAAAATGAAACAAAAAAAGCCTAATAACATCCGCAAAACCAAACAGTCTATCTAAGCATTGAGTATCTAGGATGTGTTGTGCACAAAAAAACAATTAGTGCCAAGCTAAGCTTCTGATATTGCCATTTATTTCTCGAGGCTGGATTCAACAATGAATCTAGATCAAAAAATCTGCTGTTTTAGCCAAACTCATGCAGTCAGAATATCGACCCTCGGGTTAAGATAAAGTTCACAGAGCATCACGGCTTATGGTTATGATTATGTCTAAACGCTACTTAAGTGTAATCAGTCTATGCCAGTGTAGATATATTTATAAAAGGTTTCTACTGGAAGATACGATGTCGAGGCTTTACATTACATATTGCATAGAAGCTATCAAGCTTTTGGATAGAGACGAGGGATACCTTCACTCTCAATCAGCAAGGCCCAAAATCAAATTTTCGCATCCTATAGATGATGGTTACAGTTATGCTTAAACACTACTAAAGTATAATCAGTCAAATGTATAGAGATGAGAGCTACCTTCCCTCTCAATCAGCCAGGCCCTAAGTCAAATTTCTGCATCCCATAGCTTATGGCTATGGTTACGTTTAAACACTACTAAAGTCTAACAGTCAAAGCTAGGTAAGAGATATTTGCAGGAAGATGTATCGTCCAAGCTCTTCTGGATACATGCAAGAAAGCTATTGAGCTTTTGCATAGATATAGCTACACTCTCAACCCGCTACGGCCAAAGTCAAATCTTTGCATCTAGTATCTGCAGATATCTAGAGTAAAAAGGAGCACCATAATCTACTAACCCTTATTCAAAACTTTATTTTCTTCTCATCTTAAGGAACGTAAAGTGGCAAAGTTGAATTTGAATGGCAATCTTGACAGAGTGACAGAAGCTTAAAAATCACAAAACCCTAAGCCCGCGAGCTGGTTGAAATTAGAAACTCGATGAGATTAATCAAATTGAAAACAATATCCATTTGCCCTCAAAACATATTTGTTTAAGAAATTCTTCCAAGGGAAACAAAAATCTGAAGACAAAATTATATACATATTATCACTAGGACCAAACCCATTTAGAAGAACTCATATGTGTCAGTTCAAGAATGACAAGGATTACCTGTACAGAGAAGCGGTGACTTGTGACTTCTAAGGCTCCTCCAATCAGATAAGGCCGCTATAGAGTGGCCAAAAATCTTGGGTTTTACCAGTAACAGGAATGCTCGTTTTAATAGAACTGCAATGCTATACGCAGCTCTAGAAACGTGAAGAACGTCTAGGTTTGTGTTTTATTCTTATTTGTCTCTTCTACCTGTGATTAAGTAATAAGTAGTTGATGCAAAAGGCTTTCTTCATAGATATGCGATCCGGCAAGTTAAATACTTGATACGAATGTTGACCGTGGAGCCACAGAGTTCAATGTCCTTCAAATGAATACTGTATTTTGCTCGTTTTTGGCCGTGGAGACATGGAAGTTAAAGAAACTCAATTAAAGCAAAGGATAGAAGAGGTCAAATGGTGGTCCCCGGTGGTAAATAAAAGGGCATCATTGAACAACAATTCAAAATTCAGAGTAGGGAAGAACCTCACAAACGGGGCAAGGCTACAAATATCATCATCAAAGGGTTGAAGGACTTCGGAGAAAGAGAAATGACTGACATTTTAGCAAGGGACTTCCTTCAAGATACGCTGAAATGGACAGGCGCTATCCTTCAAGCAAATAGGATAGGTAAAAAGTTGGATGGAGGAAGGGACAGGCACGTAAGAGTTATCTTGAGAGATCTAGAAGATAAAAATATTATCCTTAAGAATAGAGGGTTGCTTAGAGAAACACAAATTTATCTAGATGAAGATCTAACTTTCGCTCAAAAGAGGAACAAAGGAAGGAATGGGAAAAAGTAAAGGCAGACAGAAACAAAGGAATGTGGGCTTGGCTGAAAAATGGGAAAAGCGAGCACTCCCCTTAAGAAATAGGAAATTGGGGCCCCACATGATCACTTAAGTGTTGTAAGTTGGAACTGCGGGGGTTATCTGTGGAAAAGAGGTCCTGGGTTGGGGCCCATAGCAGAGGGAAAAGATATTATTATTCTTGTTGAAACACATGAACATGAAGGGTGTATGGTCCCAGATTTTGTTGGGTACAAGAAATTTTCAGTTTGGAATAAAGGGAATGAAACAAGTAAAGGACACGGCAAAGTCACAATCTTTATCAAGGAGAAGTGGTATGGATTTGTAAAATTTGAAAAAGAAGATCCAAACAAACAAGACATATGGCTGCAAATAACAGCAAACGAAACAATTTTCAGATTGGCTGCTTGTTACTTTGCTCCGAAAAACTCTAAATTCTACAAGAGGCGGAACTTAGACAATGAAGACTTGTTTGCCTCGTTAAGAAAAGATATCTATGTTTTCAGCAATTTGGGAGAAATTATGCTTGTTGGGGACTTTAATGCTAGGACTACCAACAATCAATCGTTGCAATTGAGTAATGTAGAAAAAGGTGAGAATAACCCTCTTTGGCTTGCTAAGAGCAGTGATCATTCTTGGAAAAGAACCTCTCAGGACAGTGAGGGAGGCATTTCACACTTTGGGACAGGATTATTGGGGTTGTGTAACCTCTTTGACATGGTTATTTGCAATGGGATGAGCGGCTGGCCTACATCGGGGTATATCACTTGCAAAACTTACAATGGGCAAAGTGTTGTGGATTACGTGATTTGTTCTCAAAACCTGACGGCCAAAGTGATAGAGTTTGATATTGGAGAAGCTCCTATAGATATGAAGTCTGATCACGTGCCTCTTTATATTAAGTTGGACATGGTCCCAAGTAATCAACACAACGAACATGTCCTACACAGGGAGAGGGCAGCGGTTAGCAATGGTAGAATTCTCTTAAATCGGGAAAATAGGGACATATTCAACGCTGCTCTTAAACAACAATTTTTGGAGATAGAGAACAATAATAAGACTAATGATAGGTTCAATATGGATTTTGAGCATGTGCACAACAACTTGTTGATCCCTATTATTCACAAGGCGTTAAAGGCATGTAAAAGATCTCGCATTAGGAAGAGGGTAGCTAATACTTTTCTAGCTAATCTGTGGTATGATGAAGAGTGCAAGGCTGCCAAGAGATCCATAAAAGGGAAAGACACAAGTATAGAAGCCAAGAAGAAATATGTAAAATTGATCCAAACTAAAAAAGAGGAATATGTAAATGTAAGACGAAGGGAGTTAATATCTTTGAGCAAACACAATCCCAAAGACTTCTGGAAAGAATTGCAGCAGAGAAAAAAATAAACTAAAAATAATATCACGGATGCTCAATGGTTAGAATATGAAAAGTCACTCTATGAATGAATTCATGAGAAGAGTCTCATCCTATTGTGAACACTTCTTTGGAGCTCTTCACGGTAGACGATGTCAAACAAGGAATAAAGAGACTGGCAAATGGTAAGGCAAGTGACATTAATGGGCTTCAAGCTGAATTTCTAAAGTGGGGAGTTGATCTCCTCACCCCTCACATAAAAGGGGTCTTTAACAGGGCCCCTCAGGATGGTTTCCCGGTCGGCTGGACTACTAGTGTGTTTATCCCACTATTTAAGAGTGGGGACATTAATAATCCGTCTAATCATCGCACAATCATGGTCAACCCTCTTTTCGGCAAACTTTTTGGGAACATGATCGAACGTAGAATCAACAGTTGGGCAGAAGGAGCAGGAAAAAGAGCAAAATGACAAGCAGATTTCAGATGTAGACATTCTACTATTGATCATTGTGTAAATCTTAGGCATTTGATAGAGAAAATATGGGACAACCAGGGGGAGAAGCTTATTGTTGTTTTGTGGACTTCAGGAAAGCCTTTGATACGGTACCTAGAGACAAGCTTTGGAATAGAACGGAAGATTTAGGCATCCCATATATGTATAGAGTCGTAGTGCATAGACTTTATGAGAGAGTCAGAGCCAAAATTAGAACTAAAGATGGTATGTTCGAGTGCTTCGGTAGTGACATTGGGGTGAAGCAAGGGTGCATGTTATCCCCCACTTTGTTTGGTTTATATATTAATGAGCTTGAAGCTTGGTTAGACAGAATTGATGGTGAGGGGGTTCATTTGCCGGGTTATGTGGTGAAGCTTCTTTTATACATTGACGATCTTATCTTAATATCAAAAATGGCCCAGGGATTAAGAGAACACTTAGTGGCTTTGGACTACTTTTTCCAGGAAGTGGGGATGTAGGTGAACATTACCAAGACTAAAATCATGATTTTTTCGTTGAAAAGAAAGGAGAAACATACTGAGTTTCTTTTCGAAGGCAGCCCATTAGAGATTGTGAAAGAATACAAATATTTGGGGATTGACTTCCATTATAGGCTCAGCTGGGAGACCTGTAGAGCAAAAAGGATACAAGGAGGTTGGAAAGCGCTCTATTTGCTTCAAAATAGATGCATAAATGTCAAGCTTTGGGACTAGAAAACTAAGAAAACTCTTTTCGGTTTGTTGGTCACGCCGATTGTTCTTTACGACTGCGAGGTTTGGGGGGCAGTATGACAAACTGTGGGTGGAGACAATTAGAGAGGATTCAAAAGCACAAAATCACTAGCAATATCAGGGTCGAAGCCTCTATACCTTATGAAATTCTTTTAGCAAAAGGGAACATTTTCCCTTTGGAGGTAGTAGTGATAACTCAGTTAATAAGTTATTTAAAGAAACTTGAAAACGTGGATAACAAACGATGGAAGAAGGTTTGGCTCGCAGGAAAAAGACTTGGATGAAACAAAACATAAAGTGGTTGAACAGGTGGAACATCATTCTACAAGAGTGTTTGAATACCAATATGGAAATAAAGAAGTTTGTCACGGGTAAATTTCAGACCAACATGTGGTCTAATAACATGGGTAGAAAAAAGGCACATTATATAGAAGTGTTAAACCCCTCCCGTGAGCATGGGGATAAGGCTTATCTTGGGGCAGCGATTAAGAGTAAGCCTAGAGTGTTGGTGGCTCAGCTGAGGACGGACTAACATCATCTTTGATGCGAGACAGGTTAGTGTAAAAGGTCCGAAGAGGAATGGGAGGAGAGGATCTGCAAGTTCTGTGAAAAAGGCGTGATTGAGACTCAACGTCACTTTCTCTTCGAGTGCATGACATATGATGACATTTGGGCTCAGTACAGGGACATCCTGAAGGCTGGCAGCATGTGCAGTTTATTTGAGGAGGATAAAATCAAGCAGACAACTAGTTTGATTGTCAAGATTCACAGCAGGAGATCGGATATAGAAAAGACTATGGTGTTAGTTTAGGGCTTTATTTTGTGGTCCCTTAGACTGTTAGTCTCGTGGACGTCATTAAAAATCTACATTCATTCATTCATTCAAGGTGAATTGAACTCAAGAACTCTAGCTACTGCCAAGAATGTCAAAACAATGTTCATAATTTAAATGTGATTTAATGATTCTTTTTATTTTTTTCTTTTTCGGTATTGAAGAGATGTTTTAATGATTAAAGAAATTTTAAAATAAAGGTTTGTCTTTTTAGTTCCTATATAAGTTTCTCTTTTTAGTTCCCATATAAGTTTCTCGATTTGAGTGTAAATATATTACAAATAATAATTATCTATTCTATTGACCTAAAATTTGAGGTGATATGAGCAAATTTATAGGGAATAGCTAGTTTTCTACCATTTTCTTTGACACGTCAATAATATTTTAATATGTAAATTTTTTTTAAAAGAGTTTAAAATATTTTGACAAAAATTTGACATAATATTAAAATAATTTAAATAAATAATTATTTATAAGTATGTTTTTTTAAAGAAATATAAGTTAAAATATTAATAAAACTAAAATTTAAAAAAAAAACTTAAAATAAAGCTTATATTATAAATAGATCAATATATTATATATTAATAATTCTCATAAAATTTTCTAATACTAAATAAAATTAGAATGGATAAAAATAATAACACATATATTTAATTTTAATTATATATATATTATTGAGATATATCTACTCGATGCATATTTTTGCTTTAAATATAATATTATATTATTCTTAATATTATTTCTCATTTTTAAGATATATTTTTGAAAAACTGAACCCTTTTTTGAAGAAAAATTTATTAATCTAAAAACATTTCAAAATTCTTTCATTAAATAATACAAAGAAAAAATTATATAAAATATAATTAAACAATAAATATATTTAATTATAGATTTATTTATTTTTTATCGGTAAAGTTTGTATTTTGTATTCATTCAAAATTTGGATTACAAAGGATTTTGCATCGTTCCTCCAAAAAGAAACCACATTCCAAAAACTAGCCATAGGGCCTAAAGACGACTATTCCAACACTGACACTACTACCCTCCAGAACTTCATACTCATACCAAAAAATGCACAAAGTGCTTACAATCGAGCAATCATACCAACATTATGGTTCAACAGCAAAAAAGATTGACTACTCATGCCCTACCGAAACCACCCCATGGCTTCCTCCTAGGAGAAATTGGGGATTCCAGTCGCCCCAACCGAAATAGCTTCAGAGTCGGCCACCTTCTTTTTCAGTTGGTGTCGAGACCTTGGCCTTCCCATCTCGTCCACTGGAGCAGTTGATTTAACTGGGGTAGTCTTCTGACATTTGCGTCCAACAGCACCGCTCTCCGCTTTGTGTTCCTCCACTTTGTTCAAAAAATCCAGCACCATCACCAAGTTGCGTCGTAATTGTGGGAGTCTTGCATCCATTGGTTGTGTGGAGCTCCAAATGACCAGGGGTTGCACTTTGCCTAGGCATCCGCCTATCATTCTCCACGGGTCATGCGTCATACGCAGACCCACCCCAAGCTCTGCTCAAGCCACAATCCATTCCAACCCAACTGACCATTTCGGCTCCAAGCATTTCCTTGTCACCCTCAAGATCTCTTCCTTCGTGTTTCCCACCAACATACCCAGTGCTAGAAAGAGGGAGGAGATGTCAAGGTTTGTGCGAGGGCGCACATCAAAGTTCAGAAATTCCTCCCCAAAGATGGTGAAAATCGCTTCCAAAAACACAAAATCTTCAAACTGGAAAACATTCCCGAGCTGTTGGGTTGAGATTTCATCCCCGAAAGCAGGGAGTTGATTCAGAGACTCCAAAGAGAAATTTGCCTCCATTGTTGTCACTTTGCCACGCACAAATCTGTGAAGAGAATAAAAAACACACACACACCACCACCACCACCACAACTTCTCCTTTCTCTTCCGTCCTTCAATCTGCAAATGCTTCAAACAGATCTTGCAACCTCCGTGCTTCAATGGAGGATTGTGACTCCTCGGTTTTCACTCCCCAAAAGGCCATCCACAGGGAGGATTCACCGTACTTTAATGCATCATGAATAGATCATTTAAGATATAGCCACATTGCACGAGAAGAGAGGCATGTACTGGGTAGCCAATCTAGTTTGTTGTCATACTTCTTAATCCAATCGCGACATCATTCAATCCAAGCTTTCTATAATCTACTTGTCACATGCCGCCATAAACTGCCCTTTTCCAAGCATGTCACCACAGCCAAAAAGGTTGCCTCCCAAAAGAGAAAATCTAAGTACACAAAACAATCATAATCAAATCTCATGCTACACCACCACTTTCATAATTGTTAAATTTGCAATTATCCACAACACATGGTATCTGGTCGATCCTTCTCGTTCCATTCAAATTTTCTAAAGTCCTCCAAAAGTTATGTTTTGTCTTCAATTGGTTGCCTAACTCCAATGTTGGATAATAAGTCTGCCACCCCATTGGCCTCATGACAAACATGGACAATTTGTACCTCTGGGATGTTTCTAAGTAAGACCCTTGTGCACCTAATGTATTGGTTCAGATGCCACGTATCCATTTCCCCTTTCTTAATCCGATTGATTACTAACATTCAATTCCCTTCCAAAACTAGTTTCTAAATGCGTAGGTTCTTAACCATCCGGACTGCTCCAAGTGTCGCTTGACATTATGCTGCATTGTTGGTACCATCCATCAATCACATTGCTCCCAGAGCCAAAATATATCCAAAATCATTCCTAGCCACGTAGCCCGCCCCTGAAGGGCCTAGATTCCCTTTAGATGCTCCATAGATTCCCTTTAGATGCTCCATCGAAGTTGACTCTGATCCAACCTGATGGGGGGGGGGGAGGAATCCATTTCACTGTATTTTGACTGCATGAAGGAGGGTTAACCCTACAAGGCCCTTGAACAAGCCTAATTGTAGATTTTTTTTAATCTTATACTATTTACACATATTTAACTTTTACATTATATAAAAGATATGGTAATAAATATGTTTATAATATAAATTTCCTACAAACTCAATATATATTCGTCTCAAATTAATTAGAAAACAGGTTAAGTAGTAGTACCTATATGAAAGGCATAAAAGGCAAGAACTAATAAAATGCAAAGTAGCATACAAATAATAACAAACTATAATGCACACATAAATTTATTGTTATTGACTATAGGTAAAGTTGTATGTTTACACGATGGCCACGGTGACTATCATTATATATTAATGCTTTGAAAATACTTTGTTAGGTGTGAAATGTCAAGTTTTGAAATCGTGTTTTAAACTATTCTTATAATCGTCTCTCCGCAATGATTGTCCATATCGAGTGAAATATAACACATAATTAAAATAATTACTTTTAATGAATAACTTACAAGAGTGAGATTGTCAAGTCCTTAATTTATTTGTTAAGCAAATTAAACTAATTGCTTTAATGAATAACTCATTAAGTCCTTGATTTATTTGTTAAGCAAATCATGTTGATATTTTTTATTTCCACACATCTCAATCCACTTTCTCAAACTTTCTATGTACATCCTTCTAAGCTCAATTATTATTTCATACTTCAAATTTGTGACAAAATTTAAACAACCCTGCCAACATTTTGGCAGGAACTTCGTTGTTATGCAACCTTGTTTAATGATGAAATAAGTTTGATGAATATTAATAATTCCATATTTTTACATTCAAATAATGCAATTGTTTTATTATTAGATTGGGTATAAATTTTTTATCAACATTTCTCATCTCATTTTATTTTCAAGATGCATTATAAGATATAATAAATAGTGTTTTTTTGTTTAATAATAAATAGATTAATTTTACAAATATTAAGGTTTTCTTCAAGCCAGTTCATGGGCCCAATTGGGTTAATCCAGTTTCTTTAGAGAATAAAATTACTGAATGGAGGAATCCTGAGCCTGGATGGTTGAAGGTTAATTTTGATGGTGCCTCTAGGGGGAATCCTAGTCCTATTGGGGTTAGCTTTGTGGTGTGAGATCATGAAGGAAACATTGTGGCCCCTAGAGCTAAGAAACTTCGAGATGGATTAAATAATTCAACAGAGGCTCAAGCGGCATGGCATGTAGTGAATATGGCTAAAAGATTTTCATCGAAGAAGATTCATTTATAGGGTGATTCTCAGGTTATTATCAATACTCTGATAAAAGGTGAAGCCTTGACTTGGTCTCTGAACAAATTTATCAAACCCACTGTAATCACCTAAAAATGGTCACCTAAACCCTAGACCCCCAATCTCAGCATTTAATCAAGAAACCCTAACCTTGATTAAACCTAAGTCCTAAATCAAACAGGCAATTCATCAAATTGAACTGATCTGACCTAAACCCTAGGTCCTAATCAATCATCGTACTTGATTAATTAAT
>MU228097.1:842615-859346 GCA_018584345.1 Thuja plicata
AATCTGAGCCACTCTTTTATTTCGATCTCGACCGTCGATTCGAGAGAGATTTCTATAAAAGAGAAACTCTTTTCCTTCACAAAGGATCCCTAATCTTTTAGCTAAAGTTATTATGCTGCATTTTCGTTTGTAGCTTTCTAGCATTATTAGTATTGATCATTTAGCTAATATTTGTTGTTTATTACTTTCAAATCATGCAAATCTAATTTAGAGCACACTTTGATTTGGTGTTATTAAAATGAATATCTCACATTTGATTTAGTGCTTCTAAAATCAATCTTAATCAGCTTTGGATGAACAACAAATTGCATTCATTTAGATTAATCAGAGCATTTTTACTATCAGCATATAGATTAAATCCTTCGTTTAGGTTAGTGTGTAGTCACTGAGCTTGTGATGATCTGAGAGCAAGCTCATACTCCTGCCTTCTAGAAGGCAACAGGTCGACTCTTCCAGACATGCAGGGTGAATAAATCGATATTCATTCCTGTATGCAGCTGAAGAATAATGACCATGTTGAAGTGTCCTGCTAAATCAGAGGCCCACATTTAGCATGCACACCCACCATTAATATTCTTAATACCTTTATAGAATCCCAAAGTTCGCATGTTATGCATAATGGAAATGGGCTTGTGGATATTTTTTCCAAATGCGTAGTCAATTTGAAAGACAATGTATTGGGTGGTGTGTGGGTAGATCTCTTGAATCCATCCTTAAAGGAGGCTCTCCCCCTTTGATGATTGTAAGTGAATCATTATAGCACATGCTCCCGAGGTGAAGTATGGTGTAAACAATCAATGACAGGCAAGAAGTTCTAGATGTTGAGACTCTTTATATTTGGCATTGGCAATTTTGGTTATCTTTCAATTTTCTTCTCTTTGGTAGTGTGGTGGATGAAGGAAACGATCTTTATAATGATGGAAGCAAATTTTATAGTAGGTACTATTAAATAACAATCGACCTTTCTAGGGCATATTTCTGAAAAGAAGCTTAAAGGTATTTCTAAGACTCGTGAACCTTTATTTTTGTAAATTGTGTATTTAATCTTGGGTGAAGATGTTTATGAATGCAGAGCACCGTTATCATGTAAATGCAAACGTAGTCTCTATGTTTCTAGCATGGGATCTGCAACTAGGGATGCCAAGGATGTGTGTGGCACATGCATAGATGTGTGGATGAAGATTGGTTATTTGGTTTGACAACCATTGTTGTAGATAGAATTCTGAGACAAGGCTTTAAAACTAAATTGGGAGACTTGCATGATGTTAAATAAAATGATGGTGGCCTTCACCCATTTATTATCTAGAGTGTGAATTTAAATAGATTAGAGAATTTGGCAAAGATGGGCATTGGATGGATAGTCCTGAAAGATTATTTGTGTGAACAAGAGGAGTGGGCTCGATCAAAGAAGGAGGCTAGTGTAAAGAAAGAGTAGTCCATGATGTTGTAGGACTATAGGTTTAACGACCTAATTCAACCTCAACGGGGCAAGCCTCACCTAGAGTATGGGTGATTATATCTCCTGCTTCCAGTGTCAATCTTTTGCTATGATTTTGTGTAGTGTTGTTGTGTTGTCGGGAGGTCGGGTGGATTTTTTAGTATTGGGTGTTTATGCTCAATTTATTATCCTATAGTTGGAAGTTTTTTATTTGTCACTAGGTTCAGGGAATTTCTCAAATTTTTATGTAAGAATTGTTCACCTCATATTTTTCGTCTTACTCTCAATATTTTGGGGTCTGGTAGAATTATTTTAATCCATCAGTTTGGGTTGAAAATTTTGGTTTTTGGGATGGTTGAAACTATTAAAGCGTTCTACGTAAAATAACTATATTTATTTATTTAAATCAATATTGAAATCGACCTGTGTGTGTGGGGGGGGATAAAATAAATTTGTGTGTGTGAGGGGGATAAAATAAATTTATTTTTTGTTACATCTCTGTAATAAATTGATTGATTTTAGAAATATTATTTAAGTAGACAAAATAATTTATTTAATTTTTTTTATCAATCTTAAAATTATTTTCATATCAACTTATCATTTCGAAAACAAGTGTCATGTAATGATTAGTACTTGTTTTTAGTCTTGAAATAGAAGTAGTTGCAGTTAATACACATATAGCTAAATAACTTATTGTAGCCTATAGATGAGTGAGCATGACATAGTTATTTTAAATATTGTAGTGAAAATTGTACAAATGCAATCAAATTTTATTTTGTAATTGATATTGAAAAGTGTAATGGTTGTATTTATTTGATTTATTCACAATTTTTTTTTCAAAAAAAGAGGGGTAAAAATTTATTGAATCAGAAATAACAGTACAAAACTCAAGGACAACAAGCCTAGAAGATAATACAACTCTAGAAGTTTAAACAAAAGGATGATCCCAAAAGGGACACAACTAATCTGATATGTTCTCGACAACCATCATCTCAAGGTCATGAACACACTCCAGGGGTAATTGACCCCATTCTACAAAATTCCAACCCTCCAATTGTTCAAACACCCACTTAGCCAAATAATTAGTTATCTTATTCCACTCACAAGGAATATAGCAAAAAGAGACTGACTCCAAGGAGTCGCTCAACCCAAGGATTTCTCTGCCCACCGCAACCAAATGCCAATCAATATCATCCATCCTCTACTGGTTCAAAATATCCACCACAACTTGGGAATAAGACTCACAAATAATATTACTCCAACCAAGAACACATCCTCTTTCTAAATCCAAGAGGACAGCAAGAGCCTCCATATAGTTATTGGTTTGCATGCCCTTATACATAACAAAGAAGAAAGTTACCTTTCCAAAGCTCTCTGTCAACTCTTCCAACTCCTACATACCCGGTATTTTCTCTAGAGGACTCATCAATATTGATCTTAATGGTCCCTAGAGGTAGGGGAGATCACTTACCATCTCATGCAGGAGCATCCTAGGGTAGCTGGCAATCCTGCTCAACCAAAAATATGTTTTCCTTTTGTTCTTTAGTTTGTTTGGAGACTGCTCAGTGAAGTTCTTTGGTGCTCGCGTTATGTCGCTCGAGCATGCTTGTTTTTTGGTGCTCAGGTTCTTTGCTCGGGAATGCTTGTTTTCTGGTGCTCAGGTTCTTTGCTCTGGCATGCTTGTTTTATGGAGCCCGGGTTTTGTTTCTGTTGCTCGGGTTCTTCTCTGCCTGAGGCTCTTTGTTGCTCGATCAACCTTTGCCCGAGATGTTTATTTTGGATTTGGATCTGGTGGCCAACTTCTACATTTAATTTATGTGGCTTAATTGATTATGGGTCTCTCATTGGGATTTGTGTGGACCTGAATCTAGGTCTCTCTTATGGTTTTGAGCACCGACTTCTTTGGTGGACTCTTGTATATATTTGTTTCATTGTTCTTAGTTTAGGGGCAGTTTTTGAGGGGCTGCAGGAGAAGCCAATAAGCTAAAGGATTGTAAGCTACTGCATATAGTTATAAGTGGGTAGACAGAGATTGCAGATTGCTTGGTGGCTTGCGAGCATAAGTTCAGATCCGGTTTCTTCCACTTAGCTATAGGATAGATAGTTGGATCCTGCGAGATCTTATTAAATTGTTGATGTAATTGGCCCTAACTAGGAAGGCCTTACAACCCGACATGTTGAATGTAATTGAATTACTGAGATAATATAAAGTTAATATTGTAATATCTTGAGTTATGTGTTATTCCACTGTGTTATTCTGGTGTTGCTGCAAGTTTGGATAGTCCATTCTTGGATCCTCCAGGCTTGACTGAATCAGGTGGTATTAGAGCTGTTGGTTCATTTCTTGTGGAGCTTAGGGTTTTTGAAGATCTAGAGATGCCTCTGAGAAGATTGGACCCTAGGGCAATTGTAGATCTTTCTGAGGAAGTGGAAGCACAGATAACAAAAAGATTCAGGTCTGAGATGGCGACAATGAAGAATGAAATCATGGAAGGTATTCGAAATGTAGGATTATATAGAGATCCTAGAACAGATGATGGCTATGAAGAAGCTGCTAAAGATTTTGAAGCTACTGGATCTAGCGGAGATGACAAAACTGATCAGATGGCGAGATCTGGATGAGTCAGACATGGTCAGTTGTAGAGGTCTAAAGCTCGATTAAATACAAGATATTGAATGGAGGTGTCCAATTTCTTAGGTACATTGAAGCCCGAGGATCTGATTGATTGGATCGGTGAGTTGGAAGACTACTTTGAGCTAGAAGACATTGAAGATCCACTTAGAGTAAAGTTAGCATAGACTAAATTGAAGTGACATGTTGCCTTATGGTTGAAAGAATTGTAGAGGGACCAAGAAAAAGAAGGTGAGATGAAGATTAATCAGGTGAGGTTGATGGTGGAAAAGCTAAAGGCTAAGTTCATTTCTGCATGACTATGAACTTGAGTTGTTTAAGAAATTGCAGAATCTAAAATAGAAGGAGATGATTGTAGAAGGTTATACCGAGGAGTTCTACAATTTGACAATTCAGTTTGGACATAGAGAACTTTCTAAAGAAAAGGTGGTAAGGTATGTTAATGGTCTGAAATTAATTATCCAAGATGATATTGGTATGTTGAAGATTGAATCTATGGAGGATGCTTATCAGTATGTATTGATGGAAGAAGATGAGTTGAAAAGAAGACATTATGGTAATTCTTGAGGGAAAGAGAAACAAGAGCAGTCAATAAAAGATAAACCGAAAGTTGAAGATGAACCAAAACCTGTTGAACCAAGGAGAAGAACAAGTAGAGGTGTATTCATAGGTACTTGCTACAATTGTAGAGAAGGACATCGGTCATATGAATGTTCCCATGAAGATAAGAAGGTTGGTAATCACCGAAATACTATTGTAAATGAAGTTACTGAGAATGAACCTAAAGGGGAAAATGTGAATCTTTTGCTTAGGAGAACTTTGTTTCCCTCAAAGAAAACTGATTCTTGTTAGAGGAAGAATTTGTTCAGGACTGTGTGCAAGTTTGGTGGTAAATTTTGTAAGGTAATTATTGATGGAGGAAGTACTTGTAACCTAGTTGCTAAGGAGATGGTTCAGAAACTTGGTTTGAAGAGGTTGAGGCATCCTTGTCCTTATAGGATAAGTTGGCTATAAGATGGTCATACAGTAGAGATAAAAGAGAAGTGCATGGTGAGTTTTCAGATTGGCACTTATGAAGATGAAGTATTATGTGACATTAGTTCTTGTCATGTTTTACTTGGAAGACCTTGGAAGTATGATAGAGAGGCTATCCATGACTGCAAAAGAAATTCCTTTACTATACTGAAGGATGGAAAGAAGTCTATTTTGATTCCTTTAAAGGATGTAGGACTTGGTAAGAGGAATTTGAGCATTGGTGGCAGATCTGAAGTGGTTGCAGTGGATGGTGCAGACATGAGTATGTAGAGATATGAAAATAAATTAGCAAGTGCTAGTGGTAAAGGGAAGCATAAGAAGAACCAAGGGAAGAGTGTGTCGGTTGGAGACTTGGAAGACATGAACCAATTTGGGATCTATGTGTTGAATCCCAACAGATGTTCGTCTAGCTTCTAAGAATATTTTTTCTTACCTGGGGTGTCTGATGCAGGAGCATCCTGGGGTAGTTGGCAATCCTGCTCAACCAAAAATATGTTTGCCTTTTGTTCTTTAGTTTGTTTGGATACTGCTCAGTGAATTTATTTGGTGCTTGAGTTTTGTCGCTCGGGCATGCTTATTTTCTGGTGCTTGGGTTCTTCGCTCGGGCATGCTTGTTTTCTAGTGCTCGGGTTCTTCACTCGGGCATGCTTGTTTTCTGTTACTCGGGTTCTTCGCTCGAGCATGCTTGTTTTATGGTGCTCAAGTTTTGTTTCTGTTGCTCAGGTTCTTCTTTGCCCAAGGCTCTTTGTTGCTCGGTCAACCTTTGCCCAAGATGTTTATTTTGGAGTTGGATCTGGTGGCTGACTTCTGCATTTAATTTTTGTGGCTTAATTGATTTGGGATCTCTCATTGGGATCTGTGTGGACCTAAATTTGGGTCTCTCTTATGGTTTTGAGCGCCGACTTCTTTGGTGGACTCTTGTATATATTTGTTTATTGTTCTTAGTTTAGGGGAAGTTTTTGGGGGGCTGCAGGAGAAGCGAATAAGCTGAAGGATTGTAAGCTATTGTGGGTAGATAGAGATTGCAGATTGCTTGGTGGCTTGCGAGCACAAGTTCAGATCTGGTTTCTTCCACTTAGCTATAGGATAGATAGTTGGATCCTGTGAGATCTTATTAAATTGATGATGTAATTGGCCCTAACTGGGAAGGACTTATAGCTTGACACGTTAAATGTAATTGAATTACTAAGATAATATAAAGTTTATATTGTTATATCTTGAGTTGTGTGTTATTCTGTTGTGTCATTCTGGTGTTGCTACGAGTTTGGATAGTCCATTCTTGGATCCTCCAAGCTTGACTGCATCACCATCTCACTAAGCCTTCTTTTTATCAAGCCTATTCCTAACACATTATTTATTGCTAAAATACATCTCTAAAGTCTACATCAAAAATATATAAATTTTGGACAACTTGCAAGTCTTCAATTTCAACCTCCATCAAAAGATCACACTTAATCGCCAAAGTCTCTTGTATCATGTTAGTAAGTCATAGCCACGCTACACCATTTTTTCTTATCCTAAAAGTCACGCGATTTATTTCCAACTACACCTGCCAAATAATAAAATTTGGTCTAATATCTCATGTCACATGAAGCAAGGGAGTCTTAGCAGGGGGTAAGACAAGACTACTCCATAATCTGACAAAAGATTTGGCATAAACACGTGCATGCTTCCAAACTCCCCACCACCAATGTCATGTTTCCCAGTGAAAGGGCACTAAAAAAAGAGATGTGAGTTATTCTCCTCATTTTTGTTGCACCAAACACGAATAGAAGGCCCCTGAAACCCTCTCCTTCGAAGATTCTACCAGGTTACACATTTGTTTTGCATAACGAGTCACAGGAAAAAGTTACACTTGGACCAAGCCAACTTGTTCCAAATCTTCTTCCACTAGGGGATATTCACCTTGTCAAAAGTCATTCTTTATAACTCCTAATATCTTAAGGCCACTAAAAACTTGCCCTTCAGATTAGGGCCCCAAGCAAGGATGTCTACTCCTTTGAGAGAGTTACACGTTCTATCGTCTAATATCCTACAAAGATCCTCCCTATCCTTGGTTAATCCTCTTGGAGGCCACTCATGTGGTTCTTTCTATCTATCCACTTCTCTTTACCCCATGTTCAAGGTAACTATGAAATCCTCAACTTTACTCCAGCTCCCTTCAAGAAAAATATTACAAAGAGACTGCAAACAAGCAAATTGAGAGAGAATAGGAGTGAATCCATCCCAAGAATCCACTAATAACAAATCTTCAACACCCCGATTACAAATTCAAAAAAGGCCTCACTTTACTAAATGAGCTCCTCTCTTAAGACTATTCTACATCATGGATCCACTTCCTATCAAATTGTATCAAATAACACCCTTTTCTTCCACTCCCCCTAGATATTTAATATTTATGATTTTGTCTTATCCCCGATCATGGTTGATGCAACATCTCTAAAAGAACTTAGCAACCAAAGCGCTACCATTCAAGCTTGCTTGATGTAAACCAAGGCCACCATCTTTATTTGACCTACAAACAAAATCCCATTTGACCAAACTCCACTTAGAGGAGAGTAAATTTATTGTCCATAAGAACTACTTGGAGATAGTGTTAAAGTCCTTAATAAAGCTTTCAGGGGTTGTTTGCACAAAGCACCTATAAATAGGAAGTGTCTTCACCACTGACTTCAATAGAGTCATTCAACTAGTAGTTTAGAGCCATCTATTTGTCCAATGACCAACCTTATGCTAAAAAATATCCAAAATTTATTGCTAGAGACCCCCACACAATCGATGTGGCAAAATAGGAATTCTAAGATAGACAAGAGGAAAAGCCTCAATTTGAAACCTCAGAATCCTCGCAATCCTAGCTTGAGTGGGAGTAGTAGTATTAAAGAAAAATATATAAGACTTGTCTTCATTAATATTTTTTCCTAAGGCTTTCATATAAATATCTAGATATTTTCTAAAGTTGGTTGCCTCAATGATTCTAGTAACACCCATTAAGGTAGTGTCATCCACAAATTGAAGATGAGAAGGAGGAATATCATGACCCCACTTCCAACCCTAAATTAATCCATGCCTAACCTGAGACTTGATAAATCTTACTAATTCTTCAACCATTAAAAGGAGAGGGGATCACCTTGTCGAAGACCTCCAGAGCCAGTAAATAAGTCTATGCGCTCACTATTAGTAAGGACTACAAAATAGGATTAAGTGATGCAACTCATTACCTAGATTGCCTACTCACTTCCAAAACCAAACATAGTAAGCACTTAATGCAAGAAGCTCCATTTGACCCTATCATACACTTTAGCCATGTTCAATTTTATGAACATAGGGCCTTCTCCTCAGAGACAACCATAGAACTCACAACTTCTGGTAGTATGATAATCCCATCCAAAATTAATCTTCCAACAACAAAACCTCCTTTCTCTTAAAAAGATTAATTTATTTAGCCATATACAATCAATTTTGTGGTTGTTGGCTATAGGTCTACATGAATAAAGATAATTGGCTCCTTCCTTTTTTGGAATAAGTGCAAGAAATGTAGCTATCAAGGCCTTGAGAATCTATTTGTTTTTGAAGGACTCATTCACTACCTCAAAGAGATCCATCTTAATTATTTCTTAGAGTTCTTATAAAAATTCTATAGAGAAACCATCTGGTCCCAAGGTGTGTCATCCTAAAAATTTAGCATATATAATTATATGCTCATTTTAGCCCCATTTAAGTATATATGGGTTCCCACATTGATTTCACGCTCCCCTGATGCTCATTGGACCATTAAATTAATATTATAAGTCATGTGCTAATTTAATTTCTTAAATAATTAAGGTTAGCCCTTATTTCTAATTGTGCTCATCTATTTTTACTCTAATCAAATAATTCATTTAATCACCTAGGACCTATTTAACCATTTATAGCCTTTATGTTCTCTCCTAGCCTCAAAATTGGTTGTGCCTCAAAATCCTGCATCCTCTCATTGCCCAGGACCCATCATTTTGATTTGACCCTTTATTGGGTGGAAGAGGTCATTAATAACATCTTGTTCCCATTAGATTGTTTGTCTAAGAGTTTTAGCGGCGGATTTTGATATATAGTCACCCTGCTTGAGTTTTAACCCCCTAAATGTTGTGAGAGGTATATAAACACCCTATATCTCCTTATTTTGGTAACCAAAGTCAAAGATCCATTCATTATTATTGATCAATAAATCAAGCAATTGGATTTCAAGAGCATTCTCAAGGTCTTTAAGCATCCAAGTCTTCAAGTTTTCAAAGCATTCTTCTTCTTCTTCTTCGTCAAGCATTGTGGAAAAACTACAACATCCATTACACAAGGCTTATCTTTCATGATTTCCTCTTGGATTTTTGTGGATTTCAAGCTATTGCATTAGCACTTGTGATTACACCCAAAAAAGCATTGCATCATCAAGGCATAAAATAATTCATAATTCAGATCTAGTTTCTATTTCATCTTTCCTTGGGAAATTTCATTACAATTTTAGGTTTATCCTAAGACTAAGGAAAACCCCTTTAGCTAACCTTCTTCCCCATTTTTATGTGTGCAAGAACATGCTACGCAATTTTTAGACGAAATTCGGAAAGATCGGGTACTGTAAGAGGATCCCCAAAAGTTTCAAGCAAAAACACCAGGAAGAGGACGTAAATAACACCCTATTCCCAAGAAGAGGGCATTAATGACACACTGTTCCCTTCAAAATAGGCTCAAATTGATTCTGAAGACATGTTACATGTTCCCGATTTGCAATTACATGTATTTGTGAAATTTTGTTTGTCCGATATTCAGATCTGAAATAACATCTTTCCTATTTTGATTCTAGTTGCATATAAATTTGTCATAATCTGTATTTATTATCTTATTATCATCTACCCATTTCAATCTTACATATTTAGCAAAGGAATATTGACCCTTTCACTGTTTGGGACTCTCCTAGCCTATTGGGATATCTTCCTTCCGAATGTGCAACTTTGAAAAGGAGAAGTGATCCACCACTTTGTATTGATTCCCTTTTCCTACTATACATTTTGGTGAACCCGACTCATAACATTCCACTTATAATTTTGTGTTTAGATCTTATTTGCATTAATTACATTTTTCATTTAGATATAATTTCATTTTCATTTTCGCATGTTTAAATTTTTTTTTAAAAATCCCAAAAAAATCATTTCATGCATTATTGTATGTATTTGCATTTGCATTATATGAATGGAGTTGTTATCATCATTTTCTACTTCAATTCAAGTTTCTTTCAATAATTTTAAGATGTTTCCATTCATGCATATGATGATGGGTTAGTTTTTAATTTTATCCATGGTCATAATATTCCCTCTCCCAAAATTAATATAACCACCTATGAGAAAATTTTAGCACAAGAAGATATTATTAACATTTCTTCAAATTAAAACTCTCCTAGAGATGAGATATTGAAGGATTATGTTGGTCCTTCTTATAAAATGTATCTCTCATGAATATATTTTGGTGCAAGAGAAGGATATTTTACCTTACTTTTCGTCCAATCCCTTCCTCTTTAGGGATGAAGCTTTAGTTATTTATGATTATTACTCTCCTAAAGTGTGATTTATTAATAGATATGTTTATACCCTTGATGATTACCCTATTTGGGATGAGCCACTGGACCATGATGTTGACTATTCTCTCCCTTGTGAAGCCATCTTGATAAAATAAGATGATAGTATGGTTGACATTTCTTCTACTCCCTCTGGTGATGACACATTCAAGCATGGTGTTGATCGTTCTCCTAAGATGTACCCCCTTTATGAGGATATTTTAGAGCAAGAGGACATTATAATTACCTTTCTTATTATCACCTTACCTTTAAATGATATCCCTTATAGAGATAAAGCATTGATGGAAATACCTAATCCTCATTCTAAAGATTATCCTACTCATGAGGACACCTTGAAAGAAGAGGATAATATCATTACCACTTTCTTGATGATAAAACCTTGAACAATCAAGAGCTCGTTCAAGTCAATGTTGTTATTTTTTTGGTACTTAAAATCCTAAGATTGATTTCCATCTCCATCGAGATAATTGTCCACCTCAAAATAAACTGGTCATTATGGTGAAAGGTTCTCAACAACCTGAGTATCATACATTTTCTCACACATTTTCTCACACATATAACACAAGAAACAATAGACAACCTACGATTTTACTCATTCCTCCTTCTCTTCCTATTTTTCAACCATTGCTTCCTCCTACACCCCGTCTTCCTCAAAATCTTGGAAAGGAATATGATTTAGTATAACAACTCCATGTTACTCTTGCCAAGATCTCCCTTTGGGATATTGTTCAAACTTCACCTACATATCATGAAGTGGTACAACAAGCCTTGAGAAACATGATTGTCCCACCTCTTATGCAAGCCAATATAACTTCCATATTGGAATGCATGGATGCGACCAAATAAATCTCAAATTATGTTTTCTCAAAATGATTTGCCTTCTAAGGAAGTTCAAGATCAACATTATTCTCTTATGGTTATTGTCCTTATCAATGGTAATATTATTCAAAAAAAATTAGTTGATAATGACTCGAGACTTAATGTTTGTAGTACTGAATTGTTACACAAGATAAATGTGGATGTTTATTTAATCAAACCTGATTCTATTCCTATTCATGGATTTGAAAATGTTGTTAAACAAAATGTGGGTATTATTACTTTACATGTTAAAGTAGGTTCTTTCATTTTACCTACTCTTGTTCATGTCATTCACAATGCTCTTTATTCTAGTCTTTTCTTAGGACAACCATGGTTGCATGTTATGCATGTCATTCCTTAAACACTTCAGCGCAAACTAAAGTTCATCTACAACAACATTATGTATACCCTTGTCATTGATGATAAATCACAAAGTTGCTTATGAAATAAATTTGATTCTCCATCCATTCCTACACCATTTTAACAAAACATATATTATCTTCCTAAAGATACTTCTTTTCCTCTAATTTCCCTTTTAGAGGAGATTAGGGGTCATTAGACTTTACGCCATCTTTTGTAGTTGAATACAAACTTCCCTAATTTTAACACAAGACCCTTCAAAGGGCCAAGTGTTTCATTTTTCCAGCCCGATTCTCAAAACAATTCAACTCATAATCTCCAACATAGTTTAGGAGGTGTGAAACAAAGCTTTGAGACTCATGATAAACCTATGAAAGTGTTTGATTTAAAATCTCATCCTTCTTCAACATTACCTCCTTTATCATGTAACATTTCTTTTATACCTAGCTTTAATTGAGAAATCATTTTACCTAACCTTCTTCGTGTTAAGTTGATTACTCAACCTAAACGAAAAAAGGAGCAAGTCAAAATCTTGTGAATCTCCCCTTTTGCATGTATCATCGATATCATGACCACTCTACTAATGAATTTCAAGATTTAAATTAAATAATTATAAACTCATTGATTATGACATCATTCACATAACATGTTGCAATGAGTTAGTCTTCAATTACGATTATTTCAAAAAAAAATTAAGTTACTATTATGTTACATTGTTACCATCTCCATTGGGGGGCTCATTGTCATTCATGGTGGTACAATTTTAGGTGCAATCATACTTTTTGAGTAACATAATAGTCCTCCTTAATCTTATTCTTATCTCTACACCTGCGAGGCAAGGGTAGTATTTCAATCTCTCATCCTTCTAAGGATCCATTTTTTCCTTTGGTTAAGTGGCATTCATTTATCTTGTGATATATAATCTTAAATAGAATTGTTTATTTATATTAGGGATTCTCTCTTATACAAGAGGTGTGTGTCCTTAATCATAACATCTTCTTTGTTCACAATTGAGTATCAATGGTAAACAGATCCCTCACTCGGGGGATAAAAGTGTGTCATTATTCCTCAAGAATACCTTTACCTAGCAATAGGGAAGGTGTGAATTCTTCCCTTCTTGTTCTTCCATCCCATTTTCAAAATCCTTCAACAAGATCCCTTTACACTTATTGCATGACATCTCTTTGCATTCATCCCTTCCTTGACCTCATAGGAGCTATGAAATCTCTAGCTTATACTGGGTGTTGCTTAAGGGAATGCCTCTTTGGTGTTTAAGGTGCCTTGTCCTAGTTCCTCATTTTCCTTAAGATGTAAAAATACTCCTATTTTTTCATCTTAAGGGAGGGAATATATGGCCTCATTACTACAAATTTTTTGATTATTTCAAGCATGTGAGGTATAGTACACTAGCATAATACAACTTTATATTGCCAGATCACTCTCCGTCACACATTTTGATGGATTTCCTTGAATACAGTATTTTCCTTGGTTGTCCTTAGGAATGGTTGAACTATCATAACACAAATTTGTAGCCTAGTTGACCTCTCATTTGCATACAATCAAGGTCAGCCCTTATTTCTAAGTGTGCTCCTCTATTTTTCCTCTAAAAAAAAATTCATTTCATCACCTAGGCCCTATGTTACCATTTATGGCCTTTATATTCCCTCTCATACTTGGAACTAGTTGTGCCTCAAAATCCCACGTCCTCTCATTACTCGAGACCCGTAGTTCTGATTTGGGCCCTGATTGGGTGGAAGAGGGTGTTAATAACATACCCTTATTTGGAATTGGCATTTTTAATGCCATGTTCCCGAAGATTGGTGCTCAAATTTTGACTGAGGGTTTGTCTTTGTGTTCTAGCAGGGGATTTTGATTCACAGTCAACCTGCTTAAGTTTTAACCCTCAAAATGTTGTGATAGGTATATAAACACCCCATCCCTCCTCATTTTTGTAACCTTGATCAAGATCTATTCATTATTATCAATCAAGCAATTATATTTCAAGAGCATTCTCAAGGTCTTCAAGCATCCAAGTCTTCAAAGCATTCTTCTTCATCATCAAACATTGTAGCAAAACTACAACATCCATTACACAAGTCTTATCTTTCATGATTTCCTTTTGGGGTTTTGTGGAGTTCAAGATATTGTATTAACACCTATGATTACGTCCAAATAAGCATTGCATCATCAAGGAATGAGGCAATTCATGATTTAAATCTAGTTTCTATTTCATATTTCCTTGTGTAATTTAATTATATTTTCAACATTATTCCTAAATAAGGGTTTGACTGAGAAAACCCATTTATTCAACCTTCTTCGCCATTTTTGTGTGTAGGAACAGGCTACGCAACTATCAAATGAAATTGAGAAAGACTATGTACTATTAGAGAATCCCTAGAAGTTTTAGGCAAAAATACCAGGAAGAGGACATCAATAATGCCCTATTCCTAGAAAGAGGATGTTAATAATGCCCTATTCCCTTAAAAATAGGCTCAAATTGATTCTATAGACAAGTTACAGGTTACAAGTTCTCGATCTACAATTACAAGCATTTCTAAGATTCAATACGCCCAATATTCAGATCTAAAACAACATATTTCCTATTTTGATTCTAGTTGCATTAAATTTTTTCCTAATTTGCATTTCTTATCTCATTATCATCTTTTCATTTCAACCTTACATATTTAGCAAAGTAATATTGATTGTTTCAGCGTTTGGGACTCTCCTAGTCTATTAGGACAATTTCCTTCTAAATGTGCAACTTTAAAAAGGATAAGTTATCTACCACTTTGTATTTCTTCAATTTTGCTATTATACACAAGGCATTACCCTTATTCATTCCAAACACGACTGCTTCAATCTAAGATAACGATACATGTTAAATGATGGCCTCATTGATTTCATTGGTAACTATGTAGGAATGTAATCAAGTACAAGCCCTTCTTCCACACTAGCAAGAGAAGAGTCCTCTATAAACAAATTCACAAAGAATATTTTGGCTTCTAAGAAATCTCTTTGTGGGAGGATAGCATAATCCCCTCTGAGGAAATGAGAGAAGTAATAGAAATCCCATGTCTTCTATCCCTCACTATGTTTTTGAAAAAAATGTCTTTCTATCACCTTCTTGGAGCCAAACGACTCGTGCCTTTTGTCTATATTCATGGAATATTCGACATCAAAATGGCATATTTTCATAATCAATTTGTTGGATCCATGAGTTTGGACTCAGCTAAATTACCATAGATTCGGGAAGCTTGCTCAAATTAATTTATACACAAACACGAGCATAAGTGGTTACCTTTTTCTCTATATTTTTCCATGAAGGGCCCATTGGCTTGCGAAGATGAGCTACAACCAAATTGAAGATATCATTTCTCCAAAATCCCAAGGCAAACCAAAAAAACCTTGACCATATTGGAAACCTCAATGAAATCTCTTTAGTAGGGTTGAATCCAACATGTCATGGCTTGATGAAAAAATAAATTTGATTATAAAAATAGGGACCCCCTTCAAACGTCCTATTTATACTTGACATGCATGAAAAAACCACCAAAAAGTAGTTATTATCATCTATCATCAATTCAATTTCCCCCTCTGAATTCCATGTGTGACGAGCTCATGGCTCAGAGAAAGGAAATAACACTCGAATCCCTATAAAATTACATATTAGAGCATGATTAGATAGATAGTCGATACCTTTCTCAACAAAGTCAAGCTTAATCACTAAAAATGGCAGGTTGGCACTCTTTTCAAGGCAACCATTCACCTTCAAAGGTCTAAAACCCTCAATTTGGGAAGGATTTTCTCTCGTGCCAAAAATGACATCACCAAAGAATAGATTCTCATGTATGCTCAATGAGGATCCACTCTTAATCACGATAGCCTTGTAATGCATGGTCGTCCCTCAAGAAGAACCTCATCTCACAGTCATGCAAAGTGAATCCAAGAATAAAGAGGGTAGAAAATACTAAAACCAAAACCCACAACCAAAAAACACAAACCTAGGTAGAGCATACAACCTTGCTAAAAACAAGATCTCCACACCTTCCAGCAGTCTTACAACCCCATAAATGAAACAAAAAAAAAAATCAAATACAACAATGAAAAATAAAGAGAAAATGTGCCTCTAGCCCTGCACACTCCCTACAGATGCCTCACACTAAATCTCAGGCAAAAACAACAAATGAATAAGTGAAATGGTTAGGGCACGATGCCCTAGCCTAGAATACCTTTGCAGAAAATTACCATCTCCTCAATCATAGTCCACCCATCTATTTGCTGATTTTAGTTTTGATAGGTAAATATTAATTTAGTTATTATTATTTAACACAATAGACTGATTATAAGAAAAAAAAAAATTTAATTATGGATTAAATATAGTAAAATAATTGTTAATAGACAACTTGGCAATCATAATCCACCCTAGACCTTACTAACATTTCTTGGTCGGCGCTCTGCAACCTAACCCTAACATTCTAGGAGGTCTTCTGTGAAACGAAGGCCTTCTAGTTCTCACACCAAATTGTTATTATGCCCATTGTATGGGCCACTCCACTACATGTTTGGAAGGAGGGAGAGGGTGGAAGGGAGAAGTTACATGGTGCAAGAGCACACCTAACTCAACCCTTAACTCTTTATTTATGGCATGTACTAACTCTAGCCAAGTCAGGAGAGTGTGTGTCGACCTTAGAAGGTCATTTGTTTTTCCCTAAGATGGATATGACTAGGTCAATCCATGGCTAGATAGGTTGCTTAGTTGGTTTCCTTTAGTTGTGTGTGTGTGTGAGGTAGTTTGGAAGCCTCTGGAAA
>MU228097.1:865098-880515 GCA_018584345.1 Thuja plicata
CCATGGCTAGATAGGTTTCTTAGTTGGTTTCCTTTAGTTGTGTGTGTGTGTGAGGTAGTTTGGAAGCCTCTAGAAATCCAACCAAGGCATCGGGAACCTTGATAAGCTGCCAAGTTAACACTGAGGCCGAGTTAACACTGAGTACCGAGTTAACACTAAGGTTGAGTTAACACTAAGTGCTGAGTTAACACTGAGTGCCGAGTTAACACTAAGGCCGAGTTAACACTGCATCTCGACTTGCATTCCTGTTGCTCGGCAATATGCAGTCGTAACGACCCGTGAAAAGTGGATCTTGTCTTTTATGGACAGTATGGTTAGTGTAACGGTTCCTGAAGAGATTCTTGCGAAGGAGTGGACTGTTAGGGTTGTTTCCTATGAGAGGATGGTTACTAATAACATCCAAAAGGATTCATTTCAGAAATCTAGAGGGTAGAGATTGAAGAAAAGAGAAGCTACAGGAAATCACAGAGTTGCAGATTATTGTACTGTTTTGTTTTGTTTCCAGTAATGAGAAGTTGCAGATAGTGTGTTTAGTGGGTATCAAACTTCTTTTTTCATTTTGCATGCAAGTAGATTAGTTACTTTATTTTCTGCTTTGTAAGTTTTTAGTTCTTCACCCATTTTGGGTTGTAAGTAGTAATGGCCCCTCGAGATTCCTGAATCCATGGTGAGAGTCATGTGTTGGGATGGAACTTGAGAGGAGCCCTTGTACATAGTTTCCTTTTTGTTTTTGGTAGGAGTAGCAACAGGTGTGAATCTGGAGATCTTACCCTAGGTGAGCTTGGGAATAGTCCAGCTGGGGAAGAGAATGAAAGCAATGTTCTGAAAACATTGATTGAGTGGGAAGAATGAATCTATTTGTGTAGGTTTAGTAAGGAGGAGATGAAAATAATTTCGATGGGGACTGAGTCTTGAAGAGGAGGTAAAGTTGAGAGTGACTTACCTTAGTTTGGGGTTGTGAATACCCTAAGGGATCTAGAAAAAATAGATCTCAGAACAGAGCCAAGCTGGTTCTGTAGTAGCAACAAGACTTCTGTCCACATCATTACAAAAGTGAAGAAGAGATATGGAGCGAAGTCATTCAAGCAAGCAGTTGAAGGAGGAGTCCCTGCTCCAGTCAACGCCAAATTATTCAAATGTCCCCCCATAGATGACATCATTCTCTATAGACTAGTATGTGAGGGAGTTGGAGGTAAGGATCCCTCTGTCACAAGTCTCATTATTAGCCCTAATTAAAAGATGTGTCTTGCAATGGAGTAGGAAGTTGGTAGACTTAGGAATACTGCTTATTTTTTTGTTGCACTAGATATTTCCAACATTCCTTCAAGAAATTTACTTAACGATTGGAATCATAAGGTTTGGGAAAAAAAACCTTGGGTTACATTTCTCCTACTTTCGTATGATTCAAAAAGGATTGTTCCTGGTTTTTTTCGTGACCCTAATGCACAAAAAAAGGTTGTTGATAAATAGTTTTGGAGGGTAGTGTCTTTAGATTTTAGGGCTATACCCTGGTTAATGGAGGTCGTACACAATGAATTCATTTCCCTCTCTAGCCCTAGATGGCTTACGATTTAGAATCTTCCTCCCTTCCTTTGATATACAATCCCTCAAGCCCCGGATCTTGTCAAAAAAGTTTTGAGAATGGACAAATTAAACACCCTCATTCCTAACATTGACGTTCAAGTTCTTGTTTCTATAAATTTGGGTTTCTAAATCCCTGAGAATATCTATTTTGACATTAAAGGAAACCCTATATGCTACCCTATCATTTTTTATTTTTTTTTGGGGGGGGGAATCAATACATGTTATCTTTGCAGAAAGGAAGGCCACAAAAGAAAAGATTGTACCCTATTAACTAAGCATAATCACCAACCCTGAAACCCCAATGAACCCCTGAATGTGGATAATATACCTATTGCGAGATCTCAAAGCCAAAAGGAGAAGGCATTAAAAGTGCAAGATGCAGATAAGCTTCAAGCCTCCCTTGATTCACTCAAAATCCAATTCACCCAGCTCAAGAAGCACCCCAGTTTTAAATATGACCTTTCTTCCCTTGGAAACCTCCCTTTACTGACACCCAGACTCTTGGCCTCGACACCTCAAAATGGAAACATAGAATTAAGAATGCTCAACAACTAGCCATTGATAAATTCAAACCCAGAGATAAAGATTTTGGCCCTGATCATGGATCTACCTAGACATTCTTCCATTGATGAGGGCTTTCTAGGCACTCCTTCCCACCATCCCCCTCTGGTGCCCAATGATTCTTTAGCAGTAGATACCCCACCTGTAGAGGGTGACCCATGCCTTGAGGCGGGGGGGGATATCACAAACAAGGGTATAGGGAATGCATATTTGATTAAGGAAGCAAGTGTTTTTGATGATCAGGCCACCAAAGATCTTAAACTACACAATTACTCTCGAGCCATTATCCCTGCCCCTCTACCTATGACTCCCCCCTCAGATCATGGAAGCCAAAGCCTTTTGAAGGTAATAGTAATATCATATCTTTAATCATTAGACCCCAGAGGATTGTGGAGGAGAGGAACACAGAAGATCCCGCATCGATGGGAGAACCCCCTAGAGAGGGAGAACCTGAGTCAGAGAATGGCTAGACTGACATTGTGAAGAATTAGAAATTGTTCATCTTTAGGGAGTTTAGTAAAAGAAGAGCTAAACCAGACAAGCATGGATATAAGGATGGTAAGGAACCAAATCAGGAGGAAGAGGGACTAAAGAAGAAGAAAAGAGGGTGACCCCCTCTCACCACAATTGTAAACCAAATAAGATACAGAGATGTGACTTCCCAGAATGTTTCAAGGGGTTCCAGTCCCCCATGCATACTGGAAAGTAAATTTTTTATGATGTTTAAGTGTGCTTCTTGGAATGTGAGAGGTCTTGAGTCCCATGATAGGAAATACATTATTAAGAGGTTCCTAAGAATGGTGAGAGATATTGATATTCTTCTAATCCTAGAAACCAAAGCTGTTGGATTCAGTTTAGACATAGCACTTAAATGTATTTGAAAAGATGTCGATTCCTTTTCTTTGTCCCATACCAGAGGCAATGGAGGAACCTCTATTCTGGTGGGACCAAAATGGAGGAAATTGGTTAAACATTGGGGGAGGTCCCCTTGTAACAGAGCAGTATGGGTCATAATTAGAACTCAATATAAGGAGGTTGGGCTTTGTTCAAGATGTGCTCCCAATGAAAATTTGGACAAAATTAAGTTATGGGAATAGATGTGTGGACTAGATGATATCCCCTGGGTAGTTGCTGGAGATTTCAACATGGTAGAAAAACCACAAGATAAAGGGGGGGGGGTTGAAATTTGAATGGAAAGGTGAGGAAATATTCTTCTGTAATAAAATGCTATGCAAATTGAACCTCAGTGACCCAGTGCCCAATAAGAAATTAGAATCCAAAGGGATCTGGTTCTCATGGTCTAACTTTCAGAAAGGAAAAAAGAGAATATTCTCAAGATTGGACCGGTTCTACTTTAATAAGGACCATATCAGATGCCTTGGGGATGAGAATGGGGATACTGTTAAAGTCATTCCATTCTCTCTATCAGCCCATCACCCCATTGTTGCATTTTTCTCAACCATTGATTCCCAACCTACCAAATCTTACATTAAGGAAGGTTTTGCACTCAACTGCCATCTCCTAAAAGATGATGACATCTTGGCAGCTTCAAGAGTGGTCAATTGGTATAATGACAATATTTTCATACATAAGGATGAGACTAGTAGATGGAACCAGAAAGTGAAAGTATGGAAAAATTTGTTCGAAACTATGGGAAGGAAGAGAGCCAAAGACTCAAGGCACGAGGAAACTAGACTGTGTAATACAGTGTGTGTGGCAGAAAAGCAATGCAGGATTCCCCCTATGATTTGAGAACTCTTAACACCCTTGTGAGTTCTAGGGACAATCTTAGAAAACTCCAACATAAGACGGTACAAGGAGCTAGAGTCAGAGATAGACTTAATTGGCTGACTGTGGGAGATAAGGATCTAAGTTTTTCTTTCAAGTCCTTAAGAAAAAGAAGCAAGAGATAATATTGACAACATCAAGGAAAATGATGTAGTACTTAACACTAAGAGGACATTCTTAATGCTTTTGCATCATTTTACAAGACTCTGTTTACCACAGAAGACGCTGGTAACTTTATGGAAGAGGCAAGAAATATAGTCAGGAACACCATTCCAAAGAAAGTATCAAAGGAAGATGTTGTGAGATTGGATTGTAGGATTTCACTATCAGAGTTCAAGTGTGTTATCTCTAAGCTAGCCAATGAGAAAGCATCGATTCTTGATGGTATACCTATAAAATTATATAAGAAAAATGAGGAATGGATAGGAGGAGAGCTGATGCGTTTGTATGAAGAAGCTATTAAAAAAGGATCTTGGGGATCTGAGATTAATGTTGGACTCATTAATCTCATCCCCAAAGAGTGAGACAAATCACTCATTAAAAACTGGAGACCTATCACCTTGCTCAATGTCTCCTACAAAATTCTAGCTAATATTATGGCTCTAAGGTTAGAAATCATTCTACCTAAAGTGATTAATAGCACTCAAATAGGGTTTTTCAAAGGTAGGTACATATTGGAGAACTTGGTGACATGTTGGGAAACTATGGATTGGGCAAAACAATCAGGGCAACAGGCTGGCATGCTTCTTATAGACTATGAAAAAGCTTATGAAAGGATATAATGGAAGTTTATTTACTTGATGCTTAATGCCCTTGGATTTCTAGTACACTTTTTTAGGATGATCTCCAACCTGATGGGAGGTGCTCAAGCTTGTGTGGAAGTTAATGGGTCCAGATCAGAGCAATTTGGACTCTCAAGATCTATTAGGCAAGGGTGTCTACTAGCCCCTACTCTATTTTTCATTGCAGCTGACTCTCTGCATTACCTACTAAGAGACAACTCCACATCTCTTAGAGTCAATGACATTGTGCTCCCAAACAAAGAAGAGATCTCAAATGTGCAATTTGTTGATGATACCTCAATTCTATTCCAGCTCTCTGAAGAAAACTTTGGGAACCTAATGAAGAAACTAGAATTCTTTTGTACAACATCAGGGAGAAAGATATCTCACACCAAATCAATCCTCTTAGGGTGGAAAGATAATCCAACCACATGGAGTAGAAAATATTCTACTATCTGGGGAGGACCAAATCATATTGTTAGATAACAAGGTATACCATTTGTTGTCAGCCCGAATCTTAGTAATATGTGGGATTGGATCAAATCTAAGATAGAAGAAAAGCTCAATAAATGGAATAACCAGTATCTTACATTGGCTGGTAGACTCCAAGTCTGTCAGAAGATCTTATCCTCATACATCATTTACTATTCCTTAGCGTAGATCCTCAATCTGCAGTAGGTCAACTCCATTGAGAAGATTATTAGAGATTTTCTGTGGTTAGATGGGAGAGGTAATAAGAAGGGACATCTAGTCATATGGGAGAGGTAATAAGAAGGGACATGTAGTCAGTTAGGATTGGTAACTAAGAGAAAATAAATTGGTGGCCTAGGACTCAAAGACCTGAGAATGCAATGAATTGCATCAGCTTCTAAATGAATTAGTAAAGCCATGCAAGGAGATGAATCATGGAAGGTCTTGGTAAGGAATGACATCTGTAGAACACAACCTATACAGGCTAAGGGTTGGAAAGAGCTCCATATCAGTGATATCCTCTCTCTGGATGTGGAATTTCAGGTGAGTGGATCTGTAGTTTTTCAATCCATCTGGAAGTGCTGGAAGATGGCTAGAAAATTCATTTTTGGGGGTAAGAATATGATTGTGAATAATAATATAAGTGGTGATAATTCCATATGGTAGAACCTCATACATTATGATAAGCCTCTAGCCAAAGTGTAAGGGTGTTCAATAAAAAGATGGGCAGAGAAGGGGATGTGTGCACTTAAGGACATCATAATTCAGGGACACTTGATCAGCTGGGAGGATCTGAGGGAGAAATTTGGGATCCCTATTGCCCAAAAGAGAACCTATTCTATGATAAAGAAAGCAGTCGAAATAGTAATATTTTTTGGCCTGTTCTTACTTCTATATTGATTTGGCATCTATGAAAATTAAGGAATAATGATGTGTTTTGTGGTAAAGGCAGATACCTTACTGAGTCTCTTAGGAGACTCATATACTCTAACATCTCCGTGCAGGTCACTGTAGTCTTGAAGATAAAAGAAAAAAGTTTTCTTAGACATGCTGAGGAAAAGCAAGATCCACACCATTAACAAGGATGAATGGGGTAGTAGCGTTGTCCTAGGGGAAGAAGATGTCTTCCAACTCACCCTTGCTGAGTAACTCAAACAATTGAAAGAGAAAGAGAAATTGAAAAATAAGGGTGACACATAGGTGAGAGATCTAGTAGGGGAGACAAACCTTATGCAGATAGCCGACCCAATGGTAACTTTTGAAACAGGGAATCTATTAGGGGAGACAGACCTTATGCAGATAGTCGACCCAATGGTAGCTTCTGAGATAGGGAATAAACCTGTTGATATAGAAGAAGAGAGTACACACAACATGTCAGGAAAGAATGTAATTTCCTCCCCTCTAGCTGAGACACATGATGCAGAAGATAGTAGTGGGGAAGAAGGAATAACATGGGATAACACTGCCAGGAACACACTGACTCCACTACTAGGGGAAGCTTGGATGAGAAACCCGTAAAATGAAATTTATCAAGATGGACATAGGATGATTTGGGCAGTGGGAGACATGCCCTAGACAACATGGGTTAGATATGATTAAGTTGATTAGTTAAATATGCTTTAAATCTTTTTGTTTTGATACAACTCGTTCTTGTTGAAATACTCACGTTTGTAATTTTGATACTCTGATATTGCTATGTTGTTATGATACTGGGTTATGTACTAAGATTAACTCTCTTATAATTAATATAAAAAAAATTATTAATAAAAATTCTATACGTAAAACCAAATGTTCATATTAATAATAAACAACTTAATTTAATTAATTATTAACTAATTTAATATTTAATAAAACATTGTATCTCAATTATAAATATTAAATTAAAATTTCAAAAATATTAATTGCATAGTTAGAAATCCTAAAAAATGTCTTAATATTTGTTTTTGATTACGGTAACAACAGGTTTTGAAGGGGCCCCAAAACCCTTTAACAAAGCTAAGAAAAGATAAGCATGAGAAACCCTAAATAACAACTATTTTCCATAGGCAGAGGCAGAAAACCAAAAAGGGCTAAAACCTCATATATACAATAAAAGGTACACCTAAAACAACAAAAGTTGATACCAAAAAAGAAACTTACAGCAAAACAGAGCCAAAAAACTTCCAGCACACAAATCAGTCCAACACCTTAAAACACATCTCAGATTCTACCGTCTGGTTTTCCATATTCTGGATTTCCACCATATAATTTTCCATATTTTCGATAGAATCCCTAAGATTAGTAATATCTTTGACTTGGTTCGCTATCTTCTTTCTATTACTGGATCTAGTTCTGGAACCTGGGCCTCAAATCTGGAGATCTTGTTTCCCCTCTTCCTCCAAATTAGCTCTGTCATTACTGTTCCCTTCCAGCAGGGTGTGCAAAGCTTTCAAGTTATCAACAGAAGCTTTCATACCCAATTTGATGAGAGTGGTCAACTTCCTCAGCATAATGTTGTTGTTGTTTGTTTTCTTAATTATCAGATTAATCCTTTTATCATCCAGCATTGTAGTGTTACCAGTTACCTTTTCAAAAACATCATTACCTTGCTGATACATTTCAGAATCATTCCTCATTTTGTCTATGATCTCCTCCAGCAAGGTGTTTCTTTCTTCAAGGTCTTTGCACTTATCCTGTAGCTCCTGGATGTCATCCTGAACCCATTTGTCAATATTGTAACCATACATTGCTTTAATTTTGACTGCTTGAAGAAAGGAAATGTTGACTATTCCTTTGACCTTAAAGTCCTGATCCCAAAGGTCTTCTTCCAAGCTTCTCTACTTCTGACATTAATTTTCCTTCTCAGCAACTTTGTCCGTTAGGCTCTCAGAAGGAGTTGAATTAGAATATGCTCATTCTGGGCTTCCTTGTCAAGGTCGACAAAGTTTTTGATGTTTTGGGCCTTTTCTGACTCTTCCAATTTATTAGTAGCAATATTCTCTTCTACATTTCCAGTGTTTGCCTTTTTAATTTCACTTTTCTAAGGTTATTCAAGAACCGCCTTAGCCCTGTTCACAAGAGTACCTTGATTTTCTTCATTCATCTTATTAGACTCCCTATCTTCCATATAATTGTTTTGATCATTGTCTATATACATTTTGATCAGGTTGTCAACTTGTTCAATTATCTCCTTAGAGATAGTCTTTTCCATATCCATGGCATACTCAGCAGCAATATCACCTTCCTCACCCGTAATCTCAGTGATGGTAGGGTTAGCCTTCTTAGACTCCTTTCTATTGCTCTACTCCCCATCTTTGATTTCCTTGTTTTCAGAAGAATCCTCCTCCTAGTCATCCTCAGTCCTCATACCTTCCAAATCATTGAAGATAGAGAGCGTGATATCAGCTTCCACAAGGCCTTTACAGATTTTTTTGTTTGTGGCTTTGCTGGCTTTCTTTCCAGACGACATCTCCACATTCTTCCTTTTAGCATTATCTATCTATTTGGGGAGCAACTCAGAGATGTGTTTTTTAGCATACTCCATAATGAGAAGGATGAGCCCCTCATGCAAAACAGGGGAAGCCCTAACTCTGAAGTCCACTATGCTCCTGTTGAGTGAACTATGCAAGTAAAATGGGAAATACACACTATTATCATGTCTGAAATGATTAACAAGCACAAAAGGGTAGTTGTATACTTTAGAGTACCTACCATCAAGCATGAAATATTCCATTATCACTTTGATAACAAAGGCCCATATGCGTTTGATGTTGGACAAGTTCACATAGTCCAGATTGCCTTTGACCAGCATTGCCCACTCCTCATCAGACTTAGGAAAGGTTTTGTAGGATTTATTTCTCACTTTCTTGTCATTGGAGAAGTGCGTACCATACAGAGGGAGCTCTGTAATCTCTTCCATAAGTTCTAAGGTTAGGGTAAAATATTTACCCAAAATATTAACTTTACCATTCTCCCACCTTGCCACAAAAGCCTTCATGATCTCCTTGTCATTACCATGCAGGCGTTTCAAGTATCAATGCACTTTTCCCTTCCTTAGCTTTCTCCAAACATATTTATCCTAAACCCATTTACACTCTACTTGTTCCTCTCTTTTTAAGTCTCCACCCGTAGCTTCTTCCTCCTTAATGATGCTGGATTCTCTTAATTTCATCAACTCCTTAGCAGTTTCATTAATCTCCAAATTTCTCAGACAACAACCAATTTGCTTCAAATAATTTGGATAATGCCCTAAATTTCTGTTTATGACCCAGAAAGAATGCGAAGGTAGAGAGTAATAATTACAATTACTCTTCACTTGGTGCTTTACCTTTCCCGTACTCCAAATCTGAGTCCCATCACGCATTATGATCAATAGTATTAATAAAACTCTCCTTGTGATTAATTTTGTCACGATTAATTAGTAGGTTTATTTCATCATTTATCTTTGCTGAATTGTGCCACTTATGAGTGATGTCATATCTAACCCCAAGGTTAGCCAACCCATTTGCCACTTGGTTAGTTTTGCAGAAATTGTGGGTTACATGAAAGGCAATAAATTTTGAGGCCAAATCATTAATTTTGTCAATGATTTGCTCAGTAGTTTGTGTCCCCTTGTTGTTACCTTTATTATTATTGATGATATTAAGATAATCACCCTCAAGCCAAACTTTTTTACATTCTAGCTCTTCTACCAACAACATTACATTAATGGAAACCATTGCTTCGGCTTTGTGATTTGGTTGCACTTCCAGGGGAGCAACTATAGCCCCAACACGGGTTCCCTTCCAATCTCTTATTATTCCACTTCCTCCAGCAATTCCTAGATTGCCTTTTGATGCCCCTGTTGGAAATAATGGAATGGTGTGTACTGAGAGGGGAGGGGTGAATCAGTACCCTTTAAAACTTTTAGTCAATTAACCTTTTTCCTTTAGTAATCAATTGCTTATATTACCAACCATATATGTTATTATATCTTTATGTAGGTAATATCAATTCATAAACTCAATTAACATGTAAACATTCATAGAAACATTCATGAAATGTATTGACACATGACACAAGATTTGGTAATGCAGAAAACCCCTATTAGAAGGTGAAAACTACGGTGGGGATGAAACTCACAAAAATTCACTATTTGCAGAATGGAAGGGGCTGGTTAAGGCTTACAAGTTTGATCACTTTTGATGCTCCACCCTGTTAGGATTAATTTTGAGACTGGTTAAGGTCTACTCTGTTAAGAGATTTAGCAACACTGTTTAGTGTGCACTCGGTTAAGAGATTTACAAAGGATTGTTAAATCCACCTTTCTCAAGGATTTCTTCTATTTTCTACACTTGTTAGAATGTAGTCAAAAGTATTCATTGACCTGAGTATATGTAATCTAGAATTGCTAATTACAGATCCATTAAAGATTACATGTATATTTATCACCTATAGTGATTGATCAATACCTCTGTTATGCTCGGTAGCCTTGAATCTGGTTCTTGATAACCTATTTCATCTTTTGTTGTTCTTCTGCATAAAACTCTTAGTCTCATCCATAGATGTGCTTCTTGGCTACAATCATCATCACACACATTGTTCTGATTGATTACACATCTATTTATACAATGACTTTGACCTAAATGAGTTTTACGTATTACAATGATAACTCTATGATCAAAGATTTACAACTTAACCTTGATCTCCTAGTTTGTATGTTTTCAATTAGTTAGACTGATTAAAACAATTACAATTACATTGTTTGTCCCTCAAGAAATGGATTTAAAGCTAATAAAAAAGCTAAATATAAAACACAAGTGTTTTATCTGACATGGAAGTCAAATCCACATTTATCAGGATTTATAACTATCTCTCAATAGGCTATTGCTCGGGTTGCTTTGTAGTCTGTCGGGTTCCTTTGTTATCTGCTCTATTGGGTTACACTGTAATCTGCTTGTCGGGTTCCTCTTGTAACATTTTTGGGTTGCACTTGTAAACTATGTCGTCAGGTTCCCTTGTAAAGTTTGTATATTGGGTTGTACTAAATCCGTCTTTCAGTGTTGGTGTTACCAATGTTTGAGAACTATTTTCCTTTGCATACTAATGGAAAAATATGTCTTCAATCTCCCCCTTTGACATTAGTATCAAAAAATGATATTTGCAAAAACTAAAATGTTTAGTAATGTACACCATGTGTTTACCTTTTCATTATGACTCCCCCTATGTATATGCTAGTATAGTATATGTATTTGTATGTACACATGTCGTTATACTATCTCCCCTTTCACCTTATCTTCCCCTTTTATCATATCATTTCCCCCCTTTTTTATAGCAAGGGCAAAGGTGTAATTACTTACAACTTGTCAAAAATGTAGGAATGGGACTTGTTCATGTCTTCCATCATCTTTTCCCATTTTTCTTGAAAGTGTTCCAGAGCCATGTGCTCCAGTGTAATCCTTGCGTGCATATCATAGATGCTGTCGGTGACAGACATCTCTGGGGTTGCTATCAAATTTCTTGCTATAGTCATATGTTGTTGCAATAGTGTAAGATTTGCTAGTAGTAGAGCCGATAGCTTGGTTACCTCATCTCTGAACTTTGATTATGCCTTCTTGAATCTGAAGTCTCAACTTCTTTGCTTCCATTACCTTTTCATAATGCAACTTGATTACATTGTTAGTTGTTGAGAGATTTTGTTTACTATCAGTAAGATCTGCATCTATTTTTGTAATCTTTTCACTATTTTCTTTAGTGAAGTTCTATAATGTGCTTAACTTCTAAATTAAGGTTATAAATTATGAAATGATTGGTTCTAATTCATTTACTCATTCAGATAGATTTACCTTGTTCTCAACCACTTCTTTGCTGATTTTCTCTGTCAATTTGTATTGCTACTTTTGTTCTGCATGTTCCTTTATGGTCTTCTCTGCATCCACATTCTATGATGTAATGGCATCACTAAGAATGACTAATTGATCAATGATAGATGTGTTTTGATCAATGTCTATATCAGGTACTATCTGTTGAAGTATATCCCTTGTTGTTTCAAGTACGTGTGTCCTTTGTCTCCTTCTTAATCTTATCTTGGATAGCATTTCTTCTACAAAGTTCTGCATAGTTTGTAAGTGCCTCTGGATCCAATGTCCTCGGATCACAAGTTGGTATCTCAATAATATCATCCAATGTAACTGGATTCTTATTATTATTTTTTCTTCTTCTTGGATAGAGTTGTGGAGGGACCTATATGCAGTACCACAATAAGTTCCTTTGCTTATTCTGATGTTCTTGGTGAAGGCTTTGGAGAATGTGTACCTTTATCTTGTTGCTCGGTGTCTACCTGTCAGTTGGGAGTGAACGTCTCCACACCAACCTTAGCCTTATCTGTAGCATCTCCTTCAGTATCCTCGGGAGTGGCATCACCTTGCTTCTCTTCTTCACCTTTATCTTTATTTCCTCCTTCTGTTTCTTTCAGTTCTTCATTGCTTTCTTTTTGCTCTCCATATTTATTTTGTTCATTGGTTGTGTTTTTATGTTCCTCTTCACCCTTATCATCAGGTATGCTTGCATCAGGCTCGAGTGAGTTCTCCTTTTGTGAGATGATATTGATAGCCTGTATCAATAATGGCATTTGGACCAGTATATTCACCTGTGCAACATCCATAGTTGAGTAATGTTCTTTAGGTTGCTTGGAGGTAACAGTAATATCTTCATCTGCCTTTACCTCATCTACAGGATCATCTTCTGTCATATCAATGACAGTATTATCGGTGAATTTTTCAACTGCAATATCCATATCCTTGTTGGCTTATGTGTTCAATGCTTCTTCATTAACATCCTAACCATTATTTATAAGAATGTGTTTTGGGCTCGGTTTAGCCTGATCTTCTTCATTGTGTGGCTTGTCGGTGAGTTCTAATACACGCTCGAGGCTTGTGTCCTTCTTAGGTACATCAAGTATTTTCCTCCAAGTATCCTCACTTTCTCTGTCAAGATCAATAAAGTTTCCTTGTAAGACTTTGTAGGCTCTTAATTTTGTTGAGAACCTCTTGGAGTGTAACTTCATCATTTCTTTGATTTCCTCCATTTTGGACTCGGGTGGCATTACATAAACTAGGGTTCTTTCCCTTATCTATTTTTCTTCCTTTAGTGCATATGTCCACCTTGCTGAAAGTATTTCTAAAAGTTCTTTAGGAATTTTATCTTCAAACTGTAATGGTATATATTTAAATATACTCATCATTGTGATGATGGCTTCCTCTATCTTGTTCTCATCCTCGGGATCCAAAGTTAGCCATTTCCTAATCTTAGGGTCAATTATGAAACCTACCTTGATATTGATGCACATACCTCATCAATTGTAGTAGGAAATTTGTTCTTAACATGTTGTTCTTCATGTTCAGTATATTCTATATCTTCCTTGGTTTTGATGAATTTCCTTCTTTTTGTTGGTGCCTTTTTCCTTTTTTGAGGCTTCCTTTTATAAGTCCTCACTTGTCCTTTCTTGACTGGTGATGGGATTGCATCCTTTGTTGTATGACTCCTTGTCCTAGATGCAACAATAGTCATTGGTTCTTTGCAGGTGTTGGTGGTGCATCAGACTCTGTGGATTCAGAGTCACTCAATTGTTCTTCTCCACCAACGGGTGACTGTCCCTCGGTATTATCCTTTTGTTTCGACTCTTTATCATTTATCGACAACATTTTCTTTAGTGTCTTAACCATTTTATCTTTCTTTCTGTCAATATTCTTCACAACTAAGCCTGTTTTTATTCTTTCCTTGGCTTCCTCATAGGTTCCAAACCTTGGTTGTGACTTGTCCAATGGCTCATTTAACAATGCTTCAATAACATTGGTGGCTTGATCTATGTTGACCTCATATTCAAGTGGTGCTAACCATGCTGTCCTTGGTATAGTTGGTTTGATAAAAGTGTTATCGGTGTCTACCATAAAACAAATATCAGTCTTATATTTTTCTACCAGTTGTTCTTGTATCCTCATCCTTTTCTGCATTCTTTCCTTGAATCTAGTGAAGTATTCATCCATGACTGATGTAAAATTGTCACGTAGTGACTTAATGTATTCACTGATTTGAATTATCACTGGTTGGGTAGTATCCCAGTTGATATTACCAATGGACGGAAAGAAGTTCTAGAAATAGAAAAATGTACACATTAGAAGTGATCCAAACTTACATGAATTGGACTTTGTAGACCTGATTGTCCCCATGTTTTCATCTAACTGCTTTAGTAGAAGCTCAGATAGATCTAATTGTAGACCCTTCTTTACAATCTTATGGGTTGTGTCAATTTCTCCACATGCAATGTTGTTTAACCTGCTGGATTGGTATATCTTATTGTGTGATGAAAATGTGTCACACTTCTATGAATCATTCCATTCAAGGTTGCTTAAGAATGAGGCCTCAAATATCGACTCATAGTTCTCTAGTCATGGAGTGCAAAGGTTTTGTAATGGAGGCCCTCAGATTGACCTAGTTGTGCCCATGCAAGTACACCATGAAATGAGAGATTCAATGCATGAAAATGACAACTATTCTATATGATAACAATGCATAAAAGGAAATTAATTTAAATGATAACAATGCATGATTTATTCTATGAAAGGAAATACGAATGCAAGATTAATCTATGAAAGGAAATATGAATCTAATCTAAAATGCAAATGCAAATTAATCTAAATGGATTGCCATGGATGCAAGAAGAAGAAGACAAGAAGAGAGAAGTTACAATATCCAAGTTTGAGTGCTCAAATTCTCCCCCAAAGTTGCTCTCCAAACTTGCAACATAACAATAAAAACCTAGGATGATCAAATGAGAAGGAGATGCTTCCTTATAAAGAATAATGGACGGTGAAGATTAAGAGGCTTTTAAAGCAATGGTGGAGATTAAATCTTGGTTGATCCATGTGCTTTAAATCTTCAAGAGGCAAGATCCAAGGCTATGATTAAGAGGCAAAAAATCCCACCACTTAGAAAAGTGTGGAGAAAAAGGAATTTTTATTTAATTTTATTTGATTTATTTCCTTTTTTCATCAAAAAAAGAGCTTTAAGTGGGGATTTTATTTATTTGATTAAAAGATGAATTTTTAATTAAATAAGATAATATTATTTAATTAAAAGAGGGATTTCAAAACAAGATAAAATCATTTAATTAAAAGAAAGATTTTTAATTAAATAAGATTATTTTATTTCTTTTAATTAAATAAGATTATTTTATTTATTTAAAAGGTATCTTAATTAAATAAGATAATATTAT
>MU228097.1:883298-946125 GCA_018584345.1 Thuja plicata
GACTAAAGTCCCGGGCCAGACTGGAGGTTTTCTTCCCCGTTCTTTCCTACCAGTGCCCGCACGAACAGAGGAAAATGTAAAAAGATAAATTTTAAATAAATAAAATCAAGGCTTCGGCCGTTTACTGATAAAATAAAAAATAAAAAAAAATAAGATTATTTTATTTCTTTTAATTAAATAAGATTATTTTATTTATTTAAAAGGTACCTTAATTAAATAAGATAATATTATTTTAATTAAAAGATAGATTTTAAAACAAGATAAAATTATTTAATTAAAAGAAAGATTTTCTTTTAATTAAATAAGATTATTTTATTTATTTAAAAGGGATATTAATTAAATAAGATAAAATCATTTAATTAAAAGGGATTTTCCGTTAATTAAATTTTTTAATTTTATTTAAGAGATATATATTTTTAATTAAATAAGATTATTAATGAAATGATCAAACCTTAGGAAATATTTAAATAATTGAATTAAATACAATTTGATCAAGAAAATTGATTTGAATTGAAAATATTGCAATCCATTGATTCAGGAAATTAATAAATTGATTAAAATGATAAATGAGGCCCACAGTCTAGGCGACCATTTTAGGGTCCATACACTTATATCCTAGTACACATGCACTAAACTTTAGTTCTGGATCAGTGATGGTGTTAACCTTCAATCCTCTGTTATCCCATACTGCATCTATCATCTTCTCAATCTCGGGGCGAGGAGGATGTTTAAGTGCCTTGACCTTGTTAGTTATAGGATATCTAGTCACAACGTGTATCACATCTCTAGTGATCTGTTTTGGCTCATCCAACCATATTTTTCGGTCATGCACTCTGATCAACACTATCCCGATCCATTCGGTCTTAAACTCCTTCGGGAACATTAGGGCACATGTCAGCCCTTTGACTTTAATGTGTTTATGTTCCTCCTTGATGGTTCCACCTGTGCAAAGCTTCTTGTAAGCTTGCTTGACCTCAAGATCTCCTATCTCGACGATATTGCAATGTATGTAGGCTCAGACATCCTCAATCAGTAAAACCCTAGGTGGAATGCCGGAGAACACACTAGCATCGTCGGGTTGGGATGCAACCTCTGGATAGATTTTATACTTAGGTTCTTCACAAGTGGAGTTCTTGATCAAATTAACCTTCTTATCCTTAGCGTTCTTGATCTTGGTTACATGGGAAGTGGTTGCCATCATTTCATGAATTTAGGGCTCTTTCCGTAAAACAAACAGTGAGCTCGGTGAAGTTTACTTAACCTTTTGAAAGTTGTTGTGCGTTTGAATGTTGTGAATCTGCTGGTTAAACGCTTCTACAATCTGGTCGCTATGTGCTCTGCTTCTTCACTCTAAATTATTGGTGAATGAAATGAAGTCTCCGTCATCCTTTTCTAGACGGTGCCCTAAGTGGCGCAATTAATGCTCTACCCACTTGTTGGGTGTCAAAGATGAAGTTTCTCGGGTGACATGCCGACTTTATTTTTTGTGAAAATGAGATGCTCAGGGCATGTGTCAACTCATTTAACTTTTCACACGTTTACTGACAGATCTCGATATATGGTGAAGACAACATTGCCTTTTTTTATTACCGATGATGTTCGATTTACACGAGCAACTTAGCTTTTGTATGTTAACCGGTGATTCTTAGTAAGCATTGAAAACTTAGCTTTGTAAGTACACTGATGCTTTTCGGTATGCAATAATTGACAAGATTGAATTCACAGAATCATAACAAGTAATAACATATTGCATCTTTAATCATGCTAGTTTGGCATTTTTAACTATGTACAATGGAATTGATGTAAAGTATAAATTAGTATAGTGCAGTTCCATACTTGTTTATCTTAGGTGGGGGTGGTGATGTCACCAGATCCATTGGATAAGGTGTCACCAATTGTGTTTCTTGGTCCAGCATCATCAACATTTGTAGCTTTCCTCCACATTTTGTTTCTCATCTTCCTGATGTCTTCAATGGTATTTCCATTGGCAAAAGTGCTTGTCTCTGTCACTTGGTCTCTGTGGTCCTTGCTTAGATGACCAACCTTATGACAGTGTAAGCATGTCATTCTAGGGTTAGTCCAGCTCCTAGACCTTCTCATCCATTTCCTCATACAGTTTGCAGCTATGTGACCATATCTACCACATGCTGTGCAATTTGTCCATGTATTATAATCCCAAACATATGAGTTACCAACACTTTTCGGTTGATAAGCAGTTTCTTTTCTTTAGGCTTCCATGCTTTCTTTTTCTTCTTCCTGCATTCAAGAGATGTGTGCCCATGCATTTTCCAAGTAGGACAATATTTTTCCATGTAGGTTTCCTTCTTTGGTTGTTTTACCTTAGATTTACATTCATATGCTTTATGTCCTATCTTCTTACATTTATAACAATTTCCTATGAATGAAGATGTGGATTTAAGAATACCTTTCATTTTTCTCCTGTAAACATTTGATGTGTGGCCTGGTTTTCCACAGTGATTACATGATTTCTTTCTTCATCTTGGATTTGTGTAGACATTCTTTGGACCATCATGGTATGGTGATTCTCCATTCTCGGTATACCCTAATCTGGTATTGTTGTTGACTCTTCTTTGTCCATCCAGAAAATCATCCATTCTTTTGGTTCTTTCTTCAACTCTCTTAATCATGTCATTGTGTTGTTGCTGAATTCTTACTTCATGCTTGTGTCTTTTATTTTATTCTCTTAGCTCACCAATAGCTTCTAATTTTCCATGGATTTCTTTGTCCATCTAGAAAATCAGCCATTCTTTTGGTGCTTTCTTCAGCTCTCTTGATCATGTCATTGTGTTGTTGCTGAATTCTTACTTCATGCTTGTGTCTTTCATTTTATTCTCTTAGCTCACCAATAGCTTCTGATTGGTGATCTCATCATGATGTTCAGTAAGTCTTAGTATTTCTGACTCTCTTTCTTGTATCTTTTCACTTATCTTCCTTCTATCATCAATAGCTAGTGTTCTTTCTTTCTCAGTTTGTCTAGCATCATTCATAACATCAATCATTCTTACCATCTATGTTTTTTGACTGATTTTCAAAGATTTTACTTGTCCAACCAGATGTGGATTGATTTAATATAGACTTGTAATGGTTCCTTCATATGTGTCTAATGTATTGTAAGATTTAGATCCTGAAGATTCAAATAAATCAGGTATCTCTTCTTCATGATAATTTATTTCATTACAACGAGATGCCATAACCTTTCTTTCATCCAGTAACTGTCTCATCTTGATTCTAGCTTCTTTATATTGCTCTTAGAAGATTTGTATCTCTAACTTCTGATTCTCAATACTCTTATCTAGCTTGTACCTTTCCATTATATGATCTTTTCTCTTAATTATTTAAACTTTTCCAAATAAGAGATCTAGCTTTGATATCAATTGTTGGAAATAATGAAATGGTGTGTACTAAGAGGGGAGGGGTGAATCAGTACCCTTTAAAACTTTTAGTCAATTAACCTTTTTCCTTTAGTACTCAATTGCTTATATTACCAACCATATATGTTATTATATCTTTATGCATGTAATATCAATTCATAAACTCAATTAACATGTAAACATTCATGAAATTTATTGACACATGACACAAGATTTGGTAACGCAGAAAACCCCTGTTAGAAGGTAAAAACTGCGGTGGGGATGAAACCCACAAAACTTCACTATTTGTAGAATGGAAGGGGCCAATTAAGGCTTACAAGTTTGATCACTTCTGATGATCTACTCAGTTAGGAGTAATTTTGAGACTGGTTAAGGTCTACTCTGTTAAGAGATTTAGCAACATTGTTTAGTGTGTACTCAGTTAAGAGATTTACAAAGGATTGTTAAATCCACCTTTCTCAAGGATTTCTTCTATTTTCTACACTTGTTAGAATGTAGTCAAAAATATTCATTGACCTGAGTATATGCAATCTAGAATTGATGATTACAGATCCATTAAATATTACATGTATATTTATTACCTATAGTGATTGATCAATACCTCTGTTATGCTTGGTAGCCTTGAATCTGGTTCTTGATAACCTATTTCATCTTTTTCTATTCTTCTACATAAAACTCTCAGTCTGATCCATAGATGTGCTTCTTGACTACAATCATAATCACACACATTGTTCTGATTGTTTACACATCTTTTTATACAATGTGTTTGGCCTAAATGAGTTTCACGTATTACAATGATAACTCTATAATCAAAGGTTTACAACTTGACCTTGATCTCCTAGTTTGCATGTTTTCAATTAGTTAGACTGATTAAAACAATTACAATTACATTGCTTGTCCCTCAAGAAATGGATTTAAAGCTAATAAAAAAGCTAAATATAAAACACAAGTGTTTTATCTGACATGGAAGTCAGATCCACATTTCTCAGGATTTATAACTGTCTCTTGGTAGACTGGTGCTCAGGTTGCTCTATAGTCTGTCGGGTTCCTCTGTTATCTGTTTTGTCAGGTTACACTATAATCTGCTTTTCGGGTTCCTTTTGTAACATTTTTGGGTTGCACTTGTAAACTGTGTCGTTGGGTTCCCTTGTGTAGTTTGTCTATTGGGTTATACTAAACCTGTCTTTCTATGTTGGTGTTACCGATGGTTCAAAACTATTTTCCTTTGCATACTAATGGCAAAATATGTCTTCAGCCCCATCAAAGTTAACTTTAACCCAATCAACATGAGGAGACGTCCAAGTAGCAGTAGCTCTCAAATGTTTTGATTTAGGATCAGGAATATTAAATTGCCATTATCTAGTGTTCACAATATTCTTAGCAACATTATTATTGCTAGAGGAAATGAAGTTTTCTTCTAGCGCTCTGCAGATGTGGTTGCCAACAACTTCAGGGATGGAATGTTTGTCCCTGAAGATATTTTTATTTATTTCTTTTCATATACGCTAGCAGAAGTGGGGAGGAATTAAAATCCAGAAGTCTTTTGCAATTAGGTTCTAGGAAGGACTGTTCCATTATTTGACAAAATCCTACCATAGGAGAGGAAAAAACCAACACAAATTCCATTTTCTAAGAATAACTTCCCAAACCTTTCGGGTGAAGGAGTTGTGTAACATTATGTGATCACACGTTTCAACTTGTTCCAGACAAATAACACATCTATTAGCAAGATAAAAACCCCTTTTAGAAAGATTATCAAGGGTTAGAGGTTTATTCTGAATTAAGAGCCAAAAAAGAAGTTGATTTTAGGAGTGAGATGTTTATACTATACATAAGAACATAGAGGTCTCTCCTCCCTCACATTAAATAGATTATAAGAGGAAGCAATAGTATACTCCCCATTAGGTCTTGGATCCCAAACAATAATATCCTGGAAGTTATCTTTAATAAACCAAGTTTGCAACTCATGCTAGAGGGAAGTAAATCTGCTATCTATTTCACCAAGATTCCTCCATTTTTTTTCTGCCAGTAATCTTTACCCTTAATCCCAAATGTTTCTTTTCACCTGTCAATAGCCTGTTTCCACTCTTGATTATTAGATAAAGGCTCCTTGTGGATCCAATTATCTTCCCAAAAGTTGACTCTCCTTCCATCCCCAAACTTCCATCGCTTTCCTTTGATGATGAGATCTTTGGCCGAGCTTATACTATTACAGATATTAGAGCCATTCATGTCAATATCATCATTTATATAATCCTACATAATATTAGAGTTAAAGAAGTATTTATTTCTTATAATCCCATTCCATTCTTTTTGGTCTCCTTAAATTGTCCATAGTTGTTTAGCCAAGAGGGCCTTATTGACATTTTTAATTGATCTCATACCAAGTCCTCCAAGCTTTTTTTGGCTTACATACATTTTCCCAAGCCACAAGGTTGAGTCTTTTCTTTTCTTCCACACTAGACCAGAGGAACCTTTTCTGGATTTTCTCAATCACCATGGCAAATTTATGAGGTATCTTAAAGAGACTCATAGCATAAACAAGGAGATTTTGGAGTGTATATTGCAGAAGTTGGAGCTTCCCTTAATTTCTTAAAAGTGCCCCTTTCCAACCAACAATCTTGTTATTATATCTGTCTATAATAGAGTACCAAAAGCTGTTAGGAGGTTTAGAACATAAAGGCAATCCCAAGTAAGAAGAGGGGAGACTACCAATATTGAAATCTAAGATTTTGGACATCTTTTGTTGTCTCTCCAAATGGGTATTAATGAAAAAAATGGAACTCTTAGACCAGTTGATAAGTTTCCCGATAGCTATATTATAAATAGAGAGGGATTTCTTCAAATTTCTAGCTTCTTTTACTGTTGCCTCCCCAATAATAAGAGTGTCATCCACAAATTTCTCTTGGGAACAAGTGGTTCTAGCAGAAGAGGGTTGGATGCCAGTGATACCTCCCTCTCCTACCAATTTATTAATATACCTTCCTTAGCATTAAACAAGAATAGAAAATGGGATTGGAGAGATAGGATCACCTTGTCTCAAGCCTCTAGAAGGTCTAAAAAAATGAGACAAGCCACCATTAAAAATAACAGAGGAGGAAGCAGTCGAGATCAATTGGATAATAAGTTTTATTACCCCATTATTAAAGCCAAAAGAGATAAGAAATTTTTGTAAGAATTTCCAATCAAATCTGTCATAAGCCTTTGATAAATCCAATTTCATCATGAAGCCTTATTTTTTTGTAGCTTCCAGAGAATGAATGTTCTCATGAGCAACAATTACGGAATCCAAAATTTGTCTTCCAGGGACAAAACCATTATGCTAGGGGAAATGATATTCATAAGAATTGACAACAATCTAGAAGTGAGAACCTTAGAGATAATCTTGTACAAGGAATTACAGAGGCTGATAGGTCTAAAGGCATCCACCAAATTGGTTGTAGGCTTTTTAGAGATCAAAACCAAAAAGGTGGCATTGAGTTCCCTGAGGAGGATTTTCGTTCCAAAGAACTCTTTAACTATTGCATGCACATCTTTACCTAGGATATCCCAAAACTGTTGGAAGAACATCATGGGAAAACCATCAGGGCCAGGGATTTCTCCCCTTCAAAGGAGAAAACCACACTCTTGATCTCCTTGTTTGAAGGAATTGATTGAAGAAATTTGTTTGTTGTAGCATCTACCAGCTGGGGGATAGCTGATAGAATTTATTCCTGGTCAGACCAATTCAAATTGACATCCTTAGATAAAAGCTGGGAGAAATAGTTGTACATCTTTGTTCTGATATCTTCTTCTTTCCTAATAGTCTTATAATTAGATATCAGGCTAGAGATCCTGTTGATCGCTTTATGTTTCATTGCAGTCATATGAAAGAATCTAGCATTTTTATCCCCAGCCTTGAGCCATAGTGCTCTGGATCTCTGTCTCCAGAAGGATTCCTCCTTAGATATTATGTTATGATAGTTTATCAGCAGTAAGTTTTCCGTAGCTTTACTTTCCTCAGAGAGGCCTTCGTTCTAGATTTGTTCTTGGATTTCCTTTATATCAACCTACATTCAACCTTTCATTTGGAAAATATCCCCAAAAACCTCATTGTTCCATATTTTGAGTTTCCTTTTAATGGTGTTCAATTTTTTAGCAGTTTTATACATGACTCCCCCCTCTAAGGTATAGCTCCACCAATTTTCTATCCTTTCTTTCAAGTTTGGGTGGGCCGTCCACATTTTTTCAAACTGAAAAGGTATCTTCTTTTTATAATTAATCAAATTAGCATTTAAAGATATAGGAAAATGATCAGACCCAATTATCAACATAGAAGAAAGGGAGCAGGAATACCTGGATATCAAATCATGAGATAAAAGAGACCTATCCAATTTGACCTATTTGAGGTCGTTCCCTATTCTTTTATTAGACCAAGTGTAGTTTATTCCTTCCAGTTCCATATCAAAAAAGACTTCATCATTGATGTAGTCCATCAGATCAATTCGAATATCCATTTGGGAGGGAATACCACCCTTTTTCTCATCATTTTTAAGGGGAGTATTAAAGTCTCCCATTACCATGCAACTTTCTTCTTGGAACTTATTACGGATCTCTCTCAGACTTTGCCAATACTTCAATCTGCCTTTTCTGGTATTGGGGGCATAAATATTGACAAGATTCTAGGTTAAGTTATCCTTGACCAATAAAATATTCTTCTCACTTGTAAGGAAAGTGCAAATGGTTTGTTTATTCCAGAAAATGACTAGACCACCAGAGGCTCCATCAGAGTCACCTCATATACTACCACCATTCTTAAACATATGAATTTTTTCCACTTTATCTTTGATCATTTTGGTTTCTTGGATAAGTAAAATGTCTGGTTTACTATCTCTAACCAGATTCCTTAGGACATTCTATTTATGGGGACTGTTTAGTCCTCTAATGTTCCAAGATATAACTTTCATTAATAGGGTTGGAGAACATATATTAGGGATGGTTCGCTGTCGACCATTTGCTATATTCTGTTTTGCTTCTTGCTCACATGTCTTTTTGATAGATTTTCTTCCTCTATTATTTTTGGGAGTTCCCACATTAGCCTTCTATTGCCTTCTTGTCTGAAATCCACCCTGGGGTTGATTATCTTGTTTATTTGCTGATCCATAAGAATTTATTTGGTTTTGTCCTCCTTTTTTATGGTACTTTTAGAGGAATTTTTTTCCCATTTATTTTAGTCCATGGTTCTTCTTGGATTTCCCTTAATATCATATAGATTTCCAATATTTCTTCACTCCATAGATCTGCCAGAGGGGAAAGGAATTCATCATCACTCACTTCAGAATTACTTCCATTCAACACAGGACCCCCAAAAGTTCATCCTAAAGGAATAAAGGGATTATCCATCCTAAGAGGAGAGTGAACTATAGTATTGTCCATAATCTCACTATTGTCCTTTCTCAAGATTTTTGGCGTAGGATCATTTTGTTCCTTGAATTGTTCCTGGGATAGATTTTGATGGTTTGAAGGAATTCTATGGTTCTCGATCTCTGTTGTTTCCTTTTCAGTTGGGATCTCTGGATCATTTCTTGTCTCAGTTGAATCTTTATAATCATTATCCTGCTTGTCCTTTGTATGGATTTTGCAATCCTTACTATTATCTTCTAGATTCTCATTATTTTCCTCTCCCTCCTTATTTTCAGCTTGAAGACTTGTTCCAGGGTTGACAATTAGTGTTTCATTCAAACTAGATTTCTCCTTCCATTCTTTCCTTGGCCTACTTTCTCTTTCTATTGTTTTAATGGGCATTGTTTTGCCCATTGTCCCATTTTTTTACAAGAGAATCATGCAAAGGGTATATTCATATTCAATAGATTGGATATGCTTACCCAAGTTTGATTTGATTGAAATAACCTCGGGCAAGTCCATATTTTGGTGTATATTAACACAGATTCTGGCATACACCAGTCTGGACTTTGCTGCTGTCATAGGGTCTATGGAGAGAAGTTATCCAAAAGCACCTGCCAGGCCCATGAAGACATCCTCATGTCAGTGCTCCATAGGAAGACATGGAAAATGAACCATAATAGGGGTTGTTTTGAATAGTTCTACATTCAAATCCAGGTTAGTCACCCATTTTTGAAGAGCCAATGATGATTTTTCGAACATCTAGGGGCCTCCACAAAGCACTTTTGAGAGATCTTCCATGCTTGAAAAGACAAAAGAGAAAAAAAACTTTCGACATAGCCGCAATATCAACTTGCCCCTTGAGCTTCCATTTTCTAGAGATAAATACTCTGACCAAGTCAATATTAGGTCTAGTCCTCATAAATTTTCCTACCAGTGTTAGAGCCATATTGGATACCGTATGGTCAACAAGGGGATCAGGTATTGAAATGCCAAACACGCCCTTACCAGGCTTAGAAATATTGTTATTACTAGGGAAGGAAGATTTTCCCATTGGTTTAACCTCAAATAAAGATGACCATCTACCTTTGGCCTGAGTCCCAACAAAAATGTTTCCACTACTACCAGCAAAGGAGGTCTTACCAGCTGTAGTCGTGTTTTCTGGCCCACCTCCTTGGGAATGAAAAACATCTAGGTCCTTGTCCTCATCTGGATCCTTAGTGGAGCCCTCACCTAATGTCCCTCCCACCTTCCATCGGTCTCCTACCACTGCAGACATAGGATAATGAATTTGTCAAATTAATTTTAAAACAAAATTGACACATCTTAAAATATTGCCCATTATTGTAATTTCTCAAAGAAAGTGAGTGGGTTTATCTCTAATATATGAATATGAAGCAATAAGATTAGTATAAGACTAACAACTACAAATTGAATGAATTATATATTAAACTTATTAATATAATAATGTAATGGTGTTAGTTGCCTTATTTTGGTTGCTTAATAGGGAGATGACTTCTTCTTGGATGATTGAGAAATCTATGTTAAAAACAATTTTTAATATCTATTTAAATTATTTATAAAATAATTATCAATACAAATCTTCTCGCCTTAGGCCTTTCATCGATAAAAAACAACAACAATATAATGAATAATTGATTATATACATAAATATTTATAATATAATACTTTAATCCATATGTAATATAATATTAATCACATATAGCTTAAATTAAACATATATATTATATTATAATATAATATTTAATAATATATAAATTTATTTACTTATAATATATAAATTAATATTAATTATGTATAATTTATATACTAAATTAATATTTTGCATTAGATAAAATAGTAAAAACATTAAATTTTTTAGATAGATCTGGTCGTAGCAAAACATTAGCCACAACAAAAAAATATACTACTTAATAACACTTGACATCTCGAGAAAGTATTTGATCAACAATACTAGTGCTAAAATAAAATATTGCACAACAATAAAATTCAAAATAAATAGCTAACTCTTGCTGTCTTCAATGGTGAATGGTGTTGTTTTGTTCTTCTTCCCATGCATTTGAGAGTTTTCTCTTGTAGTTTCTTTTTCGTTCAACTTCATCACTACTTCCAAAAGCCCTTGAAGGAATGGTTGGTTCTCCTGTTTATTGTTTGCCATGATTGCCCATAGAGTATTTCAAAAGCATTAATTATCACCAATCTATCTTCAAACAACTTTCCAAATTTTATTTTAGATATATTCATGGTCACTATAACCAGGGAAATAATATTAGAGGTAATGAATTTCTTACAAAACTTAGTAAGAGACCTCTCCTTACCTTGAAATCTTTTCTCATTTCTGTAAATCCAAATACACCATAAAATTTTAGTAGAGAGAATGAACCAAAAGTAATTCATCCTTTTAGACATTTTGTTGATCTTACCAATAAGAATATCAAACCAATTAGTATTGCAATTCCAACCATTGAGAGCAAAAAAAAACAAATTCTAGGTTTCCTAAGCAATAAAGAAGTCAAAGAAAATATGTTTCATAGATTCAAAAACTCTACAAATTCTACAAAGATCAACCTCTTTATGCATAATTTTATAGGGGAGAATTTTAGGAATGAGCATCCACATGAAACATGATTTTTTGGGGTTTAATAATATCATTCTAAAATCCTACAATGATATCCTACCAAACACTCTTAATAAGAGAAATATTCCAACATGTATTACAATGAGTAAATAAAGAATTAGAGTTACAAAGAGATCTATAAATACTCCTTGGAGTAATATTCATCATTTTAGTACCATCGAGCCAAGAAACATCTAAAAGACAATCCTCTTTGGGGTGAAAATTCTTAGGGAGATCAACGATGGAGCAGGCTTCCCTCAAAATGGAGAATATCCTCTATTAAGTGGAGTGAATGTCATATTGTCCACTCAATACCAACCCAATATTTAAGGTGTCCATCAATGAGGATATCCTAAAAACATCTTATGCCCTTACAATTTCAACTCTTTGTGGAGCATCCTTGTAAAAGAGCTAGAGGTTTATCTTTATGATGGGGGTTCTATAAAACAGATTTACTACTAGTAATTTTGCAGCTAATAGTCAGGCCTCTATTACAGATCAAAGTTATCACATGATCTTATGCCTTCCATATACTCTTGAAAATATTGGAACCCTTGTGGGATAATAGGAAGGTACCTAGGAGGATATCACTGAAGGAAAAATCCATCCAGGACTTTGTGTTTTTGGGGACAATCCTACTGATGTTATAGTGAATTAAAACCTTGTGTGATGCATTTTCATCAATAGCTTTATATATTCACTTAACTGCTAAAGCCATACCCTGATTTCTGAGGTCTTTCAAACCTAGACCACTCTATTTCTTCTCCAAAGTGCACCAATTCCACTTAATTGAGTGTTGTTTCTTGTTACCTCTACCATCGTACCACATAAATACCCTATGGGGATTTTTAATTTCATTGATTTGATAACCATTGAAGATCTAGATAGAATAATAGTAAATTTTGTAAGAGGATAGAATTTTCTGGAAAACCTGAAGCCTTCCAGTCAAGGAGTGATGATGTTTATTTCATTTACTTAACTTATTAACAATCTTATTTTTTATCCATTTCCACATATCTTTGAGGTGGGAGTTAATGATGAAGTGTATGCCAAGGTATCTCACAATATGTGTGGGACCTCCTCAGTTGCAACCATATTTTGCGAACCACTATGGGGGTTATTCATTCCACCCTATATCATAATGTACTTCAAAGGAAAAAATTTTGCACCATAAGACAATCAAAATGTATCTATTTTCTTCATTAAAGACTCAATACTATTTTCATTAAGTCTCACAAATAGAGTAGTTTCATCGACAAATTGCAAGTTAATTAATTACTCCTTATTAGGAAGGACAATGCCTTACACTCTTAGGGAGAGGTACGTGTCTCTAAGTAGGTAATGACTAACATTTTAAGCTATAACAAACAAAAAGTGGGGAACATTATCTTTATGGACCTCTTGAGCTTGAATGAAGTAGACATACGACCTTTTATTAATTTGGGATTGTGCATCTTTCATTGGGCTCTAAACCCCTCTGCAATAGTTATTTAAGAACCAAAAGGCTTGTAGGGTCATGGTGAGAAAGGACCATTCTATTCTATCAAATGCATTTTCAAAGTCAAATAAGAACACACTTGTATCTTCATTATCATTTTTTTCCTAATGCATTATTTCCCAACTGGTAATAAGATTCTTGAGTATGTATCTCCCCTTAATAAACCCAATATGTGTGTTACTAATGAATTTGGGAAGAATGTTTGTCAATCTGTTGGATATAACTTTAGCCAAGATTTTACAAGATACATTTAACAATGTAACGGGACTCCAATTTTTTATAAGTGTTTTATCACCATCTTTAGGTAGCAACTTAATGATGCCTTTGTTAATATATTTTCCCAATGTGCCAGTCTTTTAAACTTCCTTGTAAACCTTAGAGAGATCCTAATCAATCCATGATAAGTTAATCTCATAGAAATTTGTAGAAAGATCATCGCCTCCAAGAGACTTTCCATTATGTAGAGATCTAATGATATTCTAGATTTCTCCTACAATGATGTATTTTTTTAGTGAGGATGTCTTCTTTAGTTATCTTTTTAGGAATAACCAATTTTCATAAGTTCTTGGCACTTAAGCAATTGGAACTTTCATCCTTAGCAGTGAACAAATTTTGGTAGAAGCTTAAAAACATTTCCTCAATTTCTTCCTGATTGTGGATTAAATGATTGTCATCAAATATTTTACTATTTATTTCCTTAGATTGCTTACTCTTTAGTGAGTTAAAGAAAATATTGGATCCCTTGTCACTTTGTTCCATCAAGTTAAGTTTGGATCTTGAGTTTAGTCTCTTAATTTTCTAATTTTGAATACTCCTTGAAGCATTTTCATCCTTATGAGTTCATCATTTATGTCAACATTTTTAGGGTCCTCGTAGATATGTTTTTCAATTTTAATCAGCTTGTCATTAAGCTTCGAATCTATCCTTCTTTTGTCCTTGGATTTATTCATTCCAATTGTTTGCACTAGTATCTTCCAACTTTTAGTGTTGTTTTTATATTTTTCAGTGGTGGGTTTATCTCTAAGCATCCATTTATTGATGCATCTTTAACATAGTAATTTTATTATAGAAATAATCATATTTAAGGAGGCTTGTATTGAGTATACATTTCTCAAATTAACTTATCTTGTGGTTAGCATTGCTACTAAATTCAATGTCTACAATAATTGGGTGATTATTAGATCGGGTGGAGGGATCTACCCTCACACCAAAATCACCATTACCTACAAGAATACTTAAATAGTCTTTATTGACATAGAATCAATCAAGTTTATTGTATATCCTCTTTTTCCATCTCTGAAAGTTACACCAAGTAAATTAGATATTTTTATGATACGTTTGTATTGTTTCAAGGGGATCAAAGAGGCTGAGCTTAGATTTAAATTTTGCTTAGTAGAAGAGTTAATTGCCTCTCTATTCACAGTCATTACCTCCTTTATTATACTTTTGGTTTTCAATCATGTTGACGATGATCATATTTTTCCATTAGTATGCAAAGGAAACAGTTTCTGAACCGTCAGTACATGATCACCGAAAGACAGGATTATAGTGTAACCCGACAGAGTAGCTAACAGAGTAAACTGACAGGATAGGTTACAATGTAAACTGATGACACAACCTATAGAGGAACCCAACATACAAGTTTACAGTGAAAACCGATAGACAGACTAAAGAGCAACCCGAGCATCAGTCTACCAAGAGATAATTTTAATTCTGAGAAATGTGGATCTGAGTTACACGTCAGATAAAACACTTAAGTTTTATATTTAGCTTAAATCTTAGCTTTAAATCCATTTCTTGAGGGACAATTAAAGTAATTTTAATTGTTTTAATCAGTTTAACTGATTGAAAACATGCAAACTAGGAGATCAAGGTCAAGTTGTAAATCTTTGATCATAGATTTTTCATAGTTAAGCATGAAACTTAATTAGGTGAAATTCATTCTATAAATAGATGTCAATTCAATCATAAAAAGATGATGTGATGATGATTGTATCCGAGGAACACATCTAAGGATCAGATATAGAGTTACATGCAGAAGGACAACAAAAGATGAAATCAGTTACAAAGAACAAGATTCAAGGCCACCGAGCAGAACAAAGGTATTAGTCAATCACTATAGGTGATACATCATATTGTAAACTTTAAAGGATCTATACTCATCAATTCAGGATTGCATTTTATCAGTTCAATAAGTATTTTTGACTACATTCTAACAAGTGTAGAAAATAGAAGAAATCCTTTAAGAAGGTGGATTTAACAATCCTTTTGTAAATCTCCTAACCGAGTGCACACTAAACATTGTTGCTAATGCTCTTAACAGAGTATACCATAACCAGTCTAAACATGTTACTCCTAACAGAGTAAGATCATCAGAAGTGATCAAACTTGTATGCCTTAACCGACCCCTTCCATTCTGCAGATAGTGAAGTTTTGTGGGTTTCATCCCCACCGCAATTTTTATCTTCTAATAGGGGTTTTATGTGTTACCAACTCTTTGTCATGTGTCATTACATTTCATGAATGTTTCTATGAATTTTTACTTGCAATTAAGTTTATGAATTGATATTACATTCATAAAGATAGAAATGCACCAATGGTCAGTAATGCAAGGAATTAATTACTAAAGGCTTAAAGGTGAAGTGATAAATTTTTTTAAGGATACTGATTCACCCCTCCCCTCTTAGTACACACCATTCCATTATTCCAACAATTGGTATCAAAGCTAGATATATTATTTGGAAAAGTTTAAATACTTGAGAGAAAATATCATACAATGGAAAGGTATAAGCTAGACAAAAATATTGAAAATCAAAAGTTGTAGATACAAATCTTCTATTACCAATACAAAGAAGCTAGAATCAAGATGAGAGAGCTACTGGATGAAAGAAAGGTTATGCCATCTCATTGTAATGAAATAGACTATCGTGAAGAAGATATACCTGATTTGTTTGAATCATCAAGATCTACATATAGCAATACATCAGACACATCAAAAGGAAGCATTACAAGCCTGAATGAAATCAATCAGCATCTGGCTAGACAAGTGAAATCACTGCAAATTGGTCAAGAGACACAGATGGTGAGGATGATTGAGGTTATGAATAATGCTAGAGAAGCTGAGCAAGAAAGAACACTAGCTATTGATGATAGGAGGAAGATCACTGAAAAGATACAAGAAAGAGAATTAGAGATACAAAGACTACTAAACATCACCATGAGATCACCAATCAGATAGTTCTTATGAGTCAAGAAGCAAACCGACTGAACATAGAACTCAATGGAAAATTGGAAGCTATTGGTGAGCTAAGAGAAGAAAATGAAAAACTAAAGCATGAAGTTATAATTCAGCAACAACACAATGATATGATCAAGAAAGATGAAGAGAGCAAAAAAAGAATGGATGATTTTCTGGAAGGGAAGAAGAGTCAACAACAATACCGGTCTAGGGTATAACGAGCATGGAGAATCATCATACCAAGTTGATCCAAAAGATGTCTACACAAATCCAAGATCAAGGAAGCTATCACGCAATTACTATGGAAAACCAGGCCACACATCAAATGTTTGGAGGAGAAAAATCAAAGGTATTCCTAAATCCACATCTACATTCATAGGAAATTGTTATAACTATAACAAGAAAGGACACAAAGCACATAAATGAAGATCTAAGGTGAAATAACCAAAGAAGGAAACCTACATGGAAAAATATTGTTCTACTTGCAAAATGCATGGGCACACATCTCTTGAACATAGGAAGAAGAAAAGACAAGCATGGAAGCCAAAAGAACAAGAAACAACTTATCAACCGAGAAGAGTCGGTAACTCATATGTTTGGGACTACAACACATGGGAAAATTGCACAAAATGTGGTAGATATGGACACATTGTTGCAAACTACATGAGAAAATGGATGAGAAGGTCTAGAAGCTAGACTAACCCTGGAATGGTATGCTTACACTGTCATAGTGTCGGTCATCTAAGAAAGGACTACAAAGACCGGGTGACTGAGACGAGCACTTTTTCCAATGGCAATACCATTGAAGACATTAGGAAGATGAGAAACAAAATGTGGAGGAAAGTTACAAACACAAATAATGCTGGACCAAGCAATACAATTGGTGACACCTTATCCAATGGATCTAGTGATATCACCAACCCCACCTAAGCAAAACAAGTAAGTATGGAACTGCACTATACCAAGTTATATTTTATATCAATTCCATTATACATTAATATAATGCCAAACCGGCATGAATAAAGATGCACTATGCTATTACTTGTTATGATTTTCTGAATACAATCTCGTCGGTCAATACTTACCAAGAATTGTTGGTGTACATATGAAAGCCAAGTTAACAATGTAAAGTGAGACTCATCGATAATCATGTAAAAGACATTGAAGTCTTCGCCACTTATCGAGAACTGTCGGTAAACATGTGGAAGGTCAAGTGAGTTGTCACTTACCCTGAGCTGGAAGTTTGTGTGATACCCAAGTGACTCTATCTTCGAACATCGAGAAGCGGGTAGAGAATTTATTGTACCACTTAGGGAATCATCTATAAAAAGATGACAAAATATCTCATTCACTCACCATGCGATTAAGAGCGAAGAAGAAGATTGAAGAGCAGAGCACAAAGTGAAGAAAAATGACTAGATTGTAGAGCGACTCACAAGAAAATTAACACCATTCAGACAGATCAACCACAACTATAGTAGATCAAGTGAGTATCTAAGACTCACTGAGCTCATAGTTGTTTACGAGAAAGCCCTAATTTTTAGAAACCATGATAACCACATGTTGCGTTTCCAAGATCAAGAACGCCAAGGATAAAAAGGTTGACCTAATCAAGAACACTACATGTGAAGAACCTAAATACAAGTTTTGTCTAGAGGTTTCTTCACAACCCAATGACGTTAGAGCATTTTAAAGCAAACCACCTAGGGTTTTACTGATCGAGGATGTTTGAGCGTATATCCACTGCAAAGTTGCATAATTCGGAGATCTAGAAGTTGAGAAAGCTTACAAGAAGCTTTGCATAGATGGAAGCATCAAATATGAACATAAACATATTGAAGTAAAAGGGCTGACGAATTCCTTAATGTTCCTGAAGGAATTTAAAACCGAGTGGATTAGGATAGTGCTAAGCAGGGTACATGACTGAAAGATGTGGTTGGATGAGCCAAAGTAGATCACTAGGGATGTAATACACGTAGTTACTGGTTATCCAATATGATGATATTATTTTGCCATTAGTATGCAAATAACACATTCAGTAAGCATACATCAAAAGACAAGATAAAGAGCAAACCAAAAATTTGATATAAGAGATCATTGAAAATGGTGAAGTACAAAGAGAACCGACGACACAACTTTGTGTGTAAACAAAAAATGCAAATTCAGAACAATAAAGAGGAACCCGACATGTAGGATATAGTGTAACCTGAGAGATACTTAAAGAGAAAACCAAGAGAACAGTTCAAGCAAGGAACCCGAAAGATAGTCAACTGATTTCAGAGCATAACCGACCGTCATAAATCGAAAGTTAGTTGCAGCCCACAAAAAGTGGATCTGACTTCCACGTCAGATAAAATAATCATGTTCTATTTATAGAGTTTTGATTTGCTTTTAAAACTATTTCTTTAGGGACAAGAAACATGAATGTAAGTGCTTTAATCAGTCTAACTTATTTAAAACACATAGACTAGGAGTTCAAGCTAAAGTTATAAACCTGATCTTAGAGTTAACATTATTTTACGTGAAACTTGATGAAGTCAATCTATCTTATAAATAGATGATGCAATCATTAATTATAATAGATAAGAGAGGGATGAGAGGATGAATGAAGCATACATGCACATCTATGGATCAGACTGAAAGTTTCAAGAACCAGAACAACAAAATGTGAATTTGGTTATCAAGAACCAAGAACAGAGGCTACTGAGAATCATAGGTATTATTCAATCACATTAGGTGATATACTTATTCATGTAAAATTAAATGGATATATAATAAACAATAGGATATTGCATACACCAGGTCAAATTGTAATTTTCTATCATTCTAACAAGTGAAGCAAAGTGTAAAAATCCTTTCAAGGAAGGTGGATTTAACAGTCCAACTATAAATCTCTTAACCGAGTGCACACTCAATAGTGTAGCAAAAGCTCTTAACAGAGTAGACTTTAACAGGTCTCCACAGATACTCTTAACCGGGTAGATCATCAGAAGTGATCAAATTGTAAGCCTTAACCGGCCCCTTCCAATCTGCAGATAGTGAAAAATTTGTGGGTGCCATCCCCACCGCAATTTTTACTTCCTAACAAGAGTTTTCTGTGATATCATATCTTGTGTTATGTGTCAATTACTTTCATGAATGTTTCTATGAATGTTCACATGTTCGACTAAGTTTATGAATTGATATATCTTACATCAAGATAGTATAGAACAAATGGTTGGATGAACATTTGATAACTTAAAGGATAAAGGTTAAAAAGATACAAAAGTTTTAGAGGTACTGATTCACCCCTCCCCTCTCAGTACACACTTCCCATTATTCCAACAATTGGTATCAGAGCTAAGTCTCTTCTTTGGAAAATCTTAAAGGCTTAAGAGAAAAGATCATACAATGGAGAAGTACAGACTTGACAAGAATATTGAGAATAAGAAACTAGAAATTTAGATCTTCTATGAGTAGTATAAAGAAGCTAGAATCAATATGAGACAACTGTTAGATGAAATAAATATTATGGCATCTCTCTGTAATGAGGCCGATTACCATGAGGAAGAGATACCAGATTTCTTTGAGTCTTCAGGATCAACTACAAGCAAAGCATCAGACACATTAGAAGAAAGCATCACAAGCTTAAATGAAATAATTCAACATCTGGATGGACAAGTGAAATCTCTACAAATCGGTCAAGAGACACAGATGATAAGAATGATTGATGTCATGAATAATGCTAGACAAGCTGAACAAGAAAGAACACTAGCTATTGATGATAGAAGAAATATTATAGAAAAGCTACAAGAGAAAGAGTCTGAAATACAGAAACTTACAGAGCATCACCATGAGATTACAATTCAGATTATTCTTATGAGTCAAGAGGCAAACATAATGAATGTTGAACTCATTGAAAGAATAGAAGCTATCGGTGAACTAAGGGATGAGAGTGAGAAGTTGAAACATGAAATAAGAATTCAATAGCAACATAATGAAATTATCAAGAAAGCTGAAGAAAGCAATAAAAGAATGGATGATTTCCTTGAAGGACAATGAAGAGTCAACAACAATACTAGTCTAGGCTTTACTAAGAATGGAGAATCACCCAATCAAGTTGATCCAAAGAATGTCTATGCAAATCCAAGACCAAGAAAGAGAATCACCCAATCAAGTTGATCCAAAGAATGTCTATACAAATCTAAGACCAAGAAAGCTGACATGCAATCACTGTTGAAAGCAAGGCCACATATGAAATGTATATAGAGGCAAAATGAAAGGTATTCCTAAATCTACATCTTCATTCATAGGATTTTGTTATAAATGTAACAAGAAAGGACATAAAACATATGAATGTAAGTCTAAGATGAAACAACCAAAGAAGGAAACCTACATGGAAAAATACTGTCCTACTTGCAAAATGAATGGGCACACTAATCTTGAGTGTTGGAAGAAGAAAAGGCAAGCATAGAAGCCTAAAGGTCAAGAAAATCCCTATCAACCAAAAAGAGTCGGTAACCAGTATGGATGAGATTACAACACATGGAAAAATTGCATAGCATGTGGAAGATTTGGTCACATTGCTACAAACTGTATGAGACATTGGACAAGAAAGTCTAGAGGCCGGACTAACCCCAGAATGACATGCTTACACTGTCATAAAGTTGGTCATCTCAACAAAGACTGCATAGACCGAATGATAGAGACAAGCACATATCCCATTGGAAACACCATTGAAGACATCCACAGAATGAGAGACAAAATGTGGAGAAGAGCTTCAAACAATGATGAAGTTGGACCAAGAAATGCAAATGGTGACACCCCATCCAATGGATCTAGTGACATCACCACCCCCACCTTAGCAGAACAAGTAAGTATGGAACTGCATTACACTATGTATTATTTTACATCAGTTCCATAATATGTTGATTAAATGCCAAATTAGCATAAGTAAAGATGCATCATGGTATTACTTGTTAAAATATGTGATAACTATTCTATCGGGAAATACATACCAAAATCCATCGGTATATGCTTAAAGCAGAAACTACCTACACTTACCGAGACTCGTCGGTTAACATATGAAAGAAAAATTTGTTAGTGTAAACTGAGACTCGTTGGTAATCAAGAAAGTTGAATAAGTTGTTTGCGCACAACATCGAAACCCGTCGGTAAAAGCAAAGAGTTAAACGACTATCCTAAAATGTCACATTGTCACCAAAGATAAGTTAATGTTCAAACTGACGAACTCCATCTTCAAACATCGAGGAGTGGTTGAGCATTAATGACACTTTTTAGGTGAAATGGTTATAAAAAGGTGACAGAAGGGTTTCATTATTCACCATGACCAGAGCAGAGCGACGAGAGAGAAATTTGTGCAAACAACAATAGGATCATAGAGAAATTGAAACTCGACATAGAGCACTCCAAGTAGATCAGAGACCACTACAGGTGTAAACAGTAAGTTTATATGACTATCAAGAACTCTATTTTATGCATTTCTCAGAAAGCCCTAAATCTGAAAAATGGCCACGACCTCAAGCACCACCAAAATGAAGAACATCAAGAAGGATGAGGTTAAACTCATCAAGAACTCTGTATGCAAGGAACCACACTATAATATTTTTCCTGAGGTTGCATCAAAACCTGACAATGCTGGAGCACTCTCACGAATACCAGCTAGGGTTTTGCTCGTCGAAGATGTGCAAGCTTACATCCACTGCAAGATTGCAGAAATCTGTGACTTAGAGGTAGAAAAATCTTACAAGAAGCTGTGTAATGAAGATGGATCTATCAAAGATGAACACAAAAACATAGAGGTGAAAGGGCTCACTAATGCCCTTCTATTCCCAAAGGCATTCAAAACCGAGTGGATTTGGTTAGTATTGAGCCGAATGCATAATGAGAAGCTATGGATGGATGAGCCAAATATGATAACCCTAGATGTTATGCATGCAGTCACCGGTTACCCTATAACCGAAAAGGTAAAAGCATTAGAACACCCACCGAAGGCTGAGATTGAGAAGAACACAGGAGCAAAGTGTGATGGCAGAGGACTAAAGGTATCTACTATAACCGATGATGAACTTAAATTCGGAGCATGTGTTCTAGGTTATAAATTCTTCCAAGCTAGCAGGACGAACAACATAGAATCTGGTGCAGTAGATACATGATACAAAATTGTAAATAATGGGACTCAGTTGGATTTGTCGGCACTTCTACTAAATTAGTTAGAAGAAAAATTAAAGACAATAAGAAATGCTAAGAAAAATACATGTAAGTTTGGATCACTTATCATGTGCATTTTCTTTTACTTTCAAGAAACATTTCCATAAGTAGGAGATGTGAAATGGGATACCACAAAACCGGTCACCATGTAAATCAGTGAATACATAACATCACTGGGAGACAAATTTGAAACCATCATGAATGAGTACTTTGCAGGATTCAAGGACCGAATGCAAAAAAGGGTAAGGATTCCTGAACAACATATAGAGAAATTCAAAGATGATATATGTTTTATGGTTGACACCGACCACACATACATCAAACCACCTCTACTGAGGACAACATGGTTACAACCTCTGGAATATGAGGTTAATATTGATCAAGCATCCAAGGCAATTGATGCATTGATAAATGAACCATTAGACAAGAAACAACCAAAGTTCAGAACTTATGAGGAGGCCAAATCAAGAATCAAATCTGGCCTGGTTGTAAAGAAAAATGACAGGAAAAAGGATAAAATGGTCAAGAACCTAAATAAAATATTGTCAGTCACAAAAGAAGAAACCAAATAGGAAGAAGTTGGAAAAGAGAAAGAGACCGAAGGCTAGTCACCCATCGGTGAAGCTACAGAAAAGAATGACTCCGAGGCCAAAGAGTCAGATTCACCACCTCCTCCATCAGCAAAGAAGCCAAGAACCATAGTTGCTTCTAGGACAAGAAGCCAAATAACAAAGGACTCAAGTCCTTCACCCTTAAAGAAAGGAAAAGTTAGAACCTACAAGAGGAAACCGGCCACATAGAAAAGAGGGTCATCAAAGAGAAGAAAATTCGTTCAAACAAGGGAAGACATTGAGGACACCGAACAAGATGAAGGTTTACAAGTAGAAAAGACTAAGGTTCTAGAAAGCATTGATGAGATTATATGCTAGATGGATGTTTGCATTAAATAATGAGAAGGAGATAAGGGAAAGAGTACTTGTTTCTCTTATGCCTCCTAAATCCAAGAGAGAAGAAATCGATGAGATGATGGAGAACCATAAAAAGAAGTTCTCACCCAAGTTGAGAGCCTAAAAATTTCTTGAAGGGAGGCTTATAGAGCTTGGAAAGGAAAGTCACAAGAAATGGAGTAAAATACTCAATAGACCTATTGAGGAAGCTAGCCCCGAAAAAGACCTACAATAGAAAGTTGATAATCAGGCAGCTCAAGAACAAATTCTAATAAAAGATGCAGAAGATGACACATTAGTTTAGTTAGATAAAGAAGAACATGACACAAACGACAACAAGAACATTGATGTTGCAGATGAGACATGGCTAGACACCACTATGGACAACATTGTGGACAACATAGTCATTGACATAACATATGATCCAACAGAAGAAATACAAAAGGATGAATATGACACTGTTACTAAGGGTACAACCGACGAATAAGACACCACAATTAATACTACATAGGTAAACATACCAAGAAACATGCTAATATTGATGCAAGCCATCAATATACTGCAAGAAAAAGACAAATCACCTGACAAAGAGTCAAGCATTCTTGAGGATGCAGGGGATGAAGGCAAGAATGATAACACCGATGATCATAATGTCATTGGAGATACTCATATTGTAACCAAAACTGACAAGGTTGCATAAGGAGATTTACAACAAACAGATGGAGACACCACTGAGAGGGATGGACAAAAAAAGGAAGATGAAGCTAAGGACACCGATGAAGGAGGAAAAACCAAAGATGGCACTCTTGAGGAAACAAAAAAAGTTGCTACTGATAATGTAAAGGTTGATGTGGAGATGTCCACTCAAAATTGACAAGCTGACACCGAAACACAACAGCAAAAAGATGCAACACCACAAGTCACTTCATTAAGTACAAAAGACAAAGCCAAGAAATTGGCTATGGTTCTACATTCAAGTGTAAATCATAAGAAAAAGAATAAATCCAAGAAGAATAAGTTGGAATTCACTTTTGATGAAATCATTGAGATACCCAAATGTGACCCAACTACACTTGATTATGAAGCATTGAAAGAATACGGTGAAATATGCCAAAGGAAGGCATTACAGGAGAAGCTAAAAAAGTAGCACCAAGACTCCATGGCACTCAAAATAACTAGGGACATATTGCACCAGATTGTACCCAATGTTGATGTTGATCAAAATAAACTGATACTTGATCAACTAGCCACTCTCACTAAAGCCATTACAACGCATAACATTGATGCAGAGAAGGCAATTGAAGAGAGAGCAGAGCAGAAATATCAACACAAGCTAGTTGAGAAGATCATCCAAGAAGTGGTAGTCAACAAGGTAAAGATTTTAGAATTCATAAGTGAATTAGATCCTATTATTGCTGAAGCTATTTCCTTGATTCAACAACTAAGCACATTGGAAAAGTTCATTAAGGAACATAGTGAAAGCATAGAAAAGTTAGATTCTACTCTAGTTAATAGTGCTAAAAGCTTAACCACCAGAGAAAATGTAATTAAATTAAATTATGAGAAGATTATTGAGATTAAAAGGTTAAGGCATGAACTATGGGAAGCAGAAACACAATTCAGGGAAGAGGTCATCGAGCTCCAGGCTCAACTTCTACCAAATCTGACACTGCTTCAACAGATTATCAGTTCAGCAAGACAACTAATAGCAACCCCAGAGATGTCTATAGCAGACAACATCTATGATATGCATTCAAAGATCACACTCGAGAACATGGCTCTAGATAACCTGAAGGACTAATGGGAGAAAATGATGGAAGACATGAAGTCTTCACACTCTCACATTTTTGATAAACTATAAGGTACGTATACACCTTTGCCCTTAATATAAAAAAGGGGGAAAGATAATGATATGTACAAAGGAAAAATGTATGATATGTACAGATAGGCAACTATACAGTACTACAGATAAAGATCACAAAGGGAAAATAATGATATACCGACATATACATAGGGGGAGTCATGAAATCACTAAGGATTATATATGTTGTACATACTTAACATTTTGTTAGTATTTTGCACATATCATTTTTTGATACTAATGTCAAAGGGGGAGATTGATGACATTATTTTGCCATTAGTATGCAAATAACACTTTTGGTAAGCATACACCGAAAGATAGGACAAAGAGCAAACCGAAAATCTGATATAAGAGATCACCAAAAATGGCTAAGTACAAAGAGCTATGATGACAAAAATTTGTATGTAAACCGAAAATGCAAAGTCAGAAGAATAAAGAGGAACCCAATAGAGAAAACCAACGTGTAGCAACCTGAGAGATAGTTAAAGAGAAAACTGAGAGAATAGTTCAAGCAAGGAACCCAAAAGACAGTCAACTAATTTTAGAGCATAACCAACCCTCAGAAACTGAAAGTCAATTGCAACCAACAAAAAGTGGATCTGACTTCCACGTCAGATAAAACAGTCTTGTTCTATTTATAGATTTTTGATTTGTTTTTAAAACCATTTCTTTAGGGACAAGAAACATGAATGTAAGTTCTTTAATCAGTCTAACTGATTTAAAACACATAGACTAGGAGATCAAGGTAAAGTTGTAAACTTGATCTTAGAGTTAACATTGTTTTACATGAAACTTGATGAAGTCAATCTATCTTATAAATAGATGATGCAATCATTCATTATAATAGATAAGAGAGGGATGAGAGGATGAATGAAGCATACATGCACATCTATGGATCAGATTGAAAGTTTCAAGAACCAGAACAACAAAAGGTGAATTTGGTTATCAAGAACCAAGAACAGAGGCTACCGAGAATCAAAGGTATTATTCAATCACATTAGGTGATATACTTATTCATGTAAACTTAAATGGATCTTTAATCATAAATAGGATATTGCATACACCAGGTTAAATACTAATTTTCTATCATTCTAACAAGTGAAGAAAAGTGTAAAAATCCTTTCAAGGAAGGTGGATTTAACAGTCCAACTATAAATCTCTTAACCGAGTGCACACTCAATAGTGTAGCAAAAGCTCTTAATAGAGTAGACTTTAACAGGTCTCCACAGATACTCTTAACCGGGTAGATCATCAGAAGTGATCAAATTGTAAGCCTTAACCGGCCCCTTCCAATCTGCAGATAGTGAAAAATTTGTGGGTGCCATCCCCACCGCAGTTTTTACTTCCTAACAGGAGTTTTCTGTGATATCATATCTTGTGTTATGTGTCAATTACTTTCATGAATGTTTCTATGAATGTTCACATGTTTGACTAAGTTTATGAATTGATATATCTTACATCAAGATAGTATAGAACAAATGGTTGGATGAACATTTGATAACTTAAAGGATAAAGGTTAGAAATATACAGAAGTTTTAGAGGTACTGATTCACCCCTCCCCTCTCAGTACACACTTCCCATTATTCCAACACAATAACCAACAAGGCCAAGGCACTTAAACACCCTTCTCACCCTGAGATTGAGAAAATGACAGGTGCAGAATGGGATGGCAGAGGATTGAAGGTAAACTCCATCAAAGATCCAAAACTAAAATTTGGTGCATGTGTGCTAGGATACAAGATATTCCAAGCCAACAAAATGAATAGTATTACATGTGGAGTAGCAGACACTGCTCACAAGATTGTAAATAAAGTTCTATAGTTGGATCTATCTGAGCTTCGACTGAAGAAATTGGAGGAGAACATGAGGACCATTAGATCAGAAAAATATAACTCATGTAAGTTTGGTTCACTCCTCATGTGCATATTTTTCTACTTTCAATACTTCTTCCCATATGTCAGTAATGTTAATTGGGACACTACCCGACTAATTACAATTCAATTCAGTGAATTCATCAAGTCACTAGGTGACAACTTTACATCAGTCATGGATGAATATTTCATTGGATTTAAGGATAGAATGTAGAAAAGGACAAGGATACCAGAAAAAATGGTAGAACAATACAAGGATGATATATGTTTTATGGTGGACACCGATACCACCTTGGTCAAACCAATTGTACCTAGGATAGCATGGTTAGCAACCACTTGACTATGAGATAAACATATATCAAGCCACCAATGCTATTGAAGCATTATTAAATGAACCATTAGACAAATCATTACCAAGGTTTGGAACCTATGAAGAGGCTAAGGAAAGAATAAAGATCGGCCTAGTAGTGAAGAAAATCAATAGAAAGAAGGATAAAATGGTAAAGACACTTAGGCAAAAGTTGTCAGTAAATGATGAAGAGACAAAACAATAACAAGACACCGAGGGACAGTCACCCGTTGGTGAAGGTGAGCAAGTGAGTGACTTTGAATCAATAGAGTCTGATGCACCACCCCCAAAGAAGCCAAGAACTACTGCTACATCTAGGAAAAGGAGTCAGATAACTAAAGATGCAAGTTCATCACCGGTTACGAAAGGACAAGTGAGGAATTACAAAAGGAAGCCTCAAACAGGGCAAAATTTAGAATCAAAGAGGAGAAAAAGACTAATCCAAAGAAAGGAAGATATAGAAGACACTAAACAAGATGAACAACTTGTAAAGAAAAAATTCCTACTAAAATTGATGAGGTTGCTGCATCAATCATCAGGTCAGGTACAATATCTGAGCCTGAGGTTAGAAAATGGCTAACTCAAATCCCGAGGATCAGAACAAGATAGAAGAAGCCATCATCACAATATTGTGTATATTCAAATACATACCTATACAATTTGAAAATATGATGCCACAAGAACTTCTAGACATGTTATCAGCAAGGTGGACATTTGCATTGAATTCTGAAAAACAAATAAGGGAAAGATCCATAGTTTCAATAATGCCACCCGAGTCCAAGCTGGAAGAAATTGATGAAATGATGAAGTTACATTCAAAGAAGTTCTTAGCAAAATTGAGAGCCTACAAAGTACTACAAGGAAGCATAATTGAGCTTGACAAAGAAAGTGAGGATGCTTGGTAAAAAATACTCAATGTACCTAAAGAGGACACAAGCCCCGAGAGAGTATTATCACTCATCGACAAGCCTCACAATGAAGAGAATCAAGCTACACCAAGCCCATAACACATTCTTATAAATGACACTGGGGATGCCAATTCAATTGAATTGAAAATAGAAGAAAGTAAAGCAATGGATGACATACCTCAGATCTTGAAGTCATTAGGACACACAATAGATGTCACAATCCAAGATGTGACAATAATAGATATCATTGAAGATCATGCTAATGAAGTAAAGGCAGATGAAGATGTCACTGGAGACACTGAGAAAATCAAGGAACATGACACATCAACGGATGTTGTATAGGTTAATATACCAGGGAAAATACCATTATTGATACAAGATATCAATATCATCTCAGAAAAGGAGAAGTCACTCGACCATGATGCAAGCATACCCGAGGATAAGGGTGAAGAGGAACAAAAAAACACAACTAATGAACATAAAAAAATAGATAGAGAGTAGAAACATATTGGTGAAGAAGAGACGAAAGGTGATGCCACTCCCAAGGATACCAAAGGAGAAGTTGCAGATAAAGCTAAGGTTGATGTGGAGATGTCTACACCCAACCGACATGTAAATACCAAGCAACAGGTAAAAGGCACAACACCTCCAAAGTCTTCATCAAGTACATAAGATCAAGCAAAGGAACTTGCTATGGTACTACATACAGGTGCCTCCACTATACTTTCAAAGAAGAAAAAGAAAAAGAATAAAAATCCATTTACACTAGATGAGATCATTGAAATACCAGACTATGATCCGAGGACATTGGATCTAGAGTCACTTACAAAGTATGTAGAACTTTGTAAATGGAAAGTTATACAAGATAAGCTCAAGAAAGAGACAAAGGACACATTGGTACTAAAAACTACAAAGGATATCTTATTGTAGATTGTACCTGATACTGACATTGATCAAAATGCTTCTATAATTGATCAATTAGCACTTCTTACCAAAGTCATCATATTATAGAATGTGGACACAGAAAAGAAAATAGAAGAACGTGCATAATATAAATACCAATACAAATTGACAGAGAAAATCAACCAAGGAGTGGCAGAGAACAAGGTAAAACTATCTGAACTGGTCACTACATTGGAACCCATTATTTTAGAAGTTATAACCTTAGTTCAAAAGTTATGCACATTAGAGCAATTCACTAAGGACAATAGTGAAAAGATTGCAAACATAGATGCAGATCTAAATGCTATCGCACAAGGTCTTACAACCAATGACAATGCAATCAAGTTACATTATGACAAGATTATGGAAGCTAGAAGGCTGATACTTGAGATTTTAGAGTCAGAGATGAGGTAACCAAGCTCCAGGATCTACTCCTACCGAATCTTACATTACTGCAACAACATATGACTATGGCAAGACAATTGATTGCCACCCTAGAGATGTCTATCGTCGACAATATCTATGATATGCACGCAAGAATTACATTGGAGCACATGGCCCTAGAACACCTTAAGGAGAAGTGGGAGAAAATGATGGAAGACATGAAGAAATCCCATTCCCACATTTTTGACAAGTTGTAAGTATTACACCTTTGTCCTTATTATCAAAAAATGGGGAAATAATATGCGACAAACAAAGAAATGATAAATTGGGAATTGATAAGGTAAAAAGGGGGAAATAATGAAAGGAGGAAATATATGTATAAAGGCAAGAATGTATACATGTACATATACTATACCAGAGCATACACATAGGGGAGTCATATTGAGAAAGTGATCACATAGTGTATATACTAAACATTTTAGTTTTTGCACATATAAGTTTTTGATACTAATGTCAAAGGGGGAGATTGCTGATCATATTTTTCCATTAGTATGCAAAGGAAACAATTTCTAAACCATTGGTACATGATCACCGAAAGACAGGATTATAGTGTAACCTGATAGAGCAGCTAACAGAGTAAACTGACAGAACATGTTACAATGTAAACTGACGACACAACCTACAGAGGAACCCGACAGACAAGTTCATAGAGGAACCTGATAGATAAGTTTACAGTGAAAACTGACATGTAGACTAAAGAGAAACCTAAGCACCAATCTACCGAGAGACAGTTTCAATTTTGAGAAATGTGGATCTAAGTTAAACATCAGATAAAACACTTAAGTTTTATATTTAGCTTAAAGCTTAGCTTTAAATTCATTTCTTGAGGGACAAGTAAAGTAATTTTAATTGTTGTGATCAGTCTAACTGATTGAAAACATGCAAACTAGGAGATCAAGGTCAAGTTGTAAACCTTTGATCATAGAGTTTTCATAGTTAAGCGTGAAACTTAATTAGGTCAAATTCATTGTATAAATAGATGTGAAATCAATCAGAACAAGATGATGTGATGATGATTGTAGCCGAGGAACACATCTAAGGATCAAATACAAAGTTACATGCAGAAGGACAACAAAAGATTAAATCAATTACAAAGAACAAGATTCAAGGCTACCAAGCAAAATAGAGGTATTAGTCAATCACTATAGGTGATACATCATATTGTAAAATTTAATGGATCTACATTCAACAATTATAGATTGCATATACTCAGGTCAATAAGTATTTTTGACTACATTCTAACAAGTGTAGAAAATATAAGAAATCCTTTAAGAAGGTGGATTTAACAATCCTTTTGTAAATCTCTTAACCGAGTGCACACTAAACAGTGTTGCTAAAGCTCTTAACATAGTATACCTTAAATAGTCTAAACATGTTACTCCTAACATGGTAGGATCATCATAAGTGATCAAACTTGTAAGCCTTAACTGACCCCTTCCATTCTGTAGATAGTGAAGTTTTATGGGTTTCATCCCCATGACAGTTTTTACCTTCTAACAAAGGTTTTATGTGTTACCAAATCTTGTGTCATGTGTCATTACATTTCATGAATGTTTCTATGAATGTTTACATGCAATTAAGTTTATGAATTGATATTACATGCATAAAGATAGAAATGCACCAATGATCGGTAATGCAAGGAATTGATTACTAAAGGATTAAAGGTTAAGTGATAAAAAGTTTTAAGGGTACTGATTCACCCCTCCCCTCTTAGTACACATCATTCCATTATTCCAATAGTTGAAGTATCCTCAAAGGATATAGGGGATGTCTTTCAGATTGCATAGATCTATTTCCATAGACTGATTCTTTCTTTACGATCATTAGGGTCATAAATAGAACACAAACCAAAGTTATCATCATATTTTTGAAACAATCTTTTATATAGCAGGTCGATATTTTAGAAAGTAGAATGACAGTGACCCCATACCCTTTTCAAGTTGAGTGAAAAAGAATAAAGCATATTTCTATATGCATTTAATACTAATGTCCAACATAAAATGGGTAGCTTTGACTTCTTGTAGAAAGATGTCATCTTTTCTATGAAAGGAGTTAAATCATTTAACATTTTTTTTTGTCTAGGAACTCTAATACCCTCACATTACACAAGATGCATTGGAAATATATCACAACTTATTATGAAGTATCCATGCTAGCTTTAAAGTTGTCAAAACATTTAGGTAGGGTAATTTCCACCTCTTTCCTCTTAGATTTGGGACTTGGAGAGTCATTGGGTCTATTATTCCTCTTGTGAAGACAATATTGTTTACACCTTCTACTTTTTTGTAGACTATCTACAAAGCATCAATCCTAGAAGGATTGGTATCTGGAGTAATATCATGTCCAGAGGTGAGCCCGACATCATCTAGGGGTGTCAAGGTTTTGAAGTGTACCTCAAGAGCCACAAGGGGATTTGAGGATAACAATCCCTTTGAGAGAATATCCAAACCAATGTACCCATAATGAGGATCTTCCACTTGTGCTAAATTTTAAGGATCCATAAGGTTATATTCACTATCAGGGAAGGACGTCAAGGTAGGTATTATTGGAGGTTTTCTAATGCCTCGTCAAGGAACCCTCAAAACTTGGGTCAAATATACACTATTTATTTTTATAAAACATGGAATTAATATCATTAAAATATGTGTATTCATAACCACAATGCATAAGAAAATATATATCTCTCCAACAAGTTCAAATTCACACTAGGTCCTTCTCCATAGCTCTTATCATTCATGGCTTGTCTTGATCACTTAATCCCCCATCTAGGAAATATTCCTTGGAATGGGATTCCTGACCTTATTTAGGTCTCTTTCAACTCACCTAGATCCAATATTGTGGACCTTTCACCCTAGTTTCAATCGGGTTCAAGATTTCTAGTGCTTAAGGCCTTGTAGCCTTTTAGGCCTAATTAGCCCTCCTAAACACTGAAAAAGTGGATTTACTCTCCAAATACCTTAATACCCTTGGGAAATAATTACATATTCCTTAAGGTTTTTTCCTAGGCTTAAATATTTACTATTTCTTAGTTCCCCACCTTGTCTGTGCACTGGACTTTCACCAAACCCCTAAAATAAAGGGTTTATAGGGCATGTAAACTGGTTTGTCTTCTTGGCTGTCATTAACTGCACTGACAACCTGCTCTTCTCTTCTCATTCCATCAATATTTCTATGATACATTCCCCTACACTCCTCTACCAATGATTGGCACACACCAACCAGCAAGCAATCTTTATTGCCTCTGCTTTGTTCAGTTCCCCTAGCCAAAATAACCAGTACTCGCCTAGGGCCTGAATGTACTCATTTTTGCCCTGAATACACACACTCCACACACCATATGTACAATTTATATACAAGGCTTTACTTTATTCCAAGTTTTTGTAAGACTTTGGACCATAGGAACTCCAAGGAAAGCCAATATTTACATGACTGGTCCAAAACATGACAATGAACTAGTAAAACCTAAGTAATTTACAAAATGTTAACCAATGAGATTAAACAATTAAAAAAATACCACAGAGACTAATAAAATAACACACAAAACACTCTCAATTCATTAATTCAATCCATTCAATCCATTAAATTATTGGATGATGGCTCTGTCTGCAAAATACAGTGTAAATCCTTACTTCTCAACACATAGTCCGTACACAATGAACTCTAACTGTCACTTTAGGGTTCGTTCCACCTTATATACCTTATCCTCACATGTTTTTTCCCTCATGTTGGTATTTTGGCACCATTAAATCCCTTTCCTAAAAATTAGGAAGTGTTGTCATGACAACTTTGCAAAGTTGCAAAAGTTGTCATGACAACTTTTACATCTTTTGCCAAAATGACAATTTGTTGCTTCTAATGGCCCAAATTGGTCCTAAAACTTATAAAATGACCTTAAAAAACTTAAAAATATCAAAACCTTGAATGCTACTCCATTTTGGAGTTTTTCTCAACCCTTTGACCTTTTGGTTGACTTCTAAGGATATAGACCCCTAGATACAATCTGACCTCATCACTAGGAAACCCTAATCACTACTAACTCGAATCACACCTTAAACACACTTGGGAATTTATAACATATTCCTTATTAACCGATGGTTGGATAAACCAACCTACAATCCAAAATGACCAAAAATATCTAACCAAGACCTTAGGGTGCTCCTGCACCATTCTCCTCCTGCAACAAACAAGTTAGGGTACATGTGGTGTCAGGAACTCCTCACTGATTCCTTGTTTCTTAAAGTCACTCTTAGCTATCCAAGTAGCCTCTAACTTTGGTTGTTGCCTCCACTTCACTATATGTTCCATATAGATCTCATTCCTACTCTTCTTTTTCACTCTTGAATCTAGTATCCTTTCAGCTTGTGGTTTGATCTGATCCAGAATCTTGAACTCCCCCACATCCTTGTTCACCTCAGTACTACATTGTACTTCATCCATTTATGGCCCTTTATACTTTATCAAATCTTTCACATTGAATATTGGAGAAATTGACATCTCCTAGGGTAGTTCCACCTTATAGGCATTGGGTCCATACTTGGCCAACACCTTGCAAGGCCCAACCCTTTTCATCTGCAACTTACTAGGTATCCCCTTTTGTAGCCTATATTTGTTCAAAAACACCATTACTAGATCACTTACTTCAAATTGCATATCTCTTCTTCCCTCATCTCTCTTGGCTTTCAACTTCTGATTAGCCTTCATTAATGTCTTTCTATCTTGTTCATGTACCTCTCTCATTGACTGAGAGAAATCATCAGCATGACCACTGATGCCTTCATAACCTTATAGCTCTCTCAACTCAAGTACACCCTTGGGGTGTAGTCCATAAACAATCTCAAATGGACTCTTACCTGTGGTCCAATTTGTGCTATCATTGTAGGCAAATTCTGCCTGTGGTATCACTTGCTCCCAACTTTGTCCATATTCCTTTGTCAAACATCTCAACAAATTTCCAAGTACCTTTCTTATCACCTCTGTCTGGCCATCTATTTGAGGATGATAAGCTAAGCTATGTGATAAGTTGGTTCATATCCTTCTCCAAAGTGTCTTCCAGAAATTACCCATAAACTTCACATCCCTGTCTGCAACTATTCTTGTTGGCAAGCCATGTATCCTCACTACCTCTTTAAAGAAAAAATTGGAGATATGGCTAGCATCATGTGTTGTCTTGCATGAGACAAAATGGCTCATTTTGCTAAATTTGTCCATTACCACAAACACACTGTCTAAACCAGTAGGTGTCCTAGGTAGTCCCACAATAAATTTCATACTTATACAATCTCATGGTCTACTTGGGATGGGAAATGGTTGATATAAGCCTAAATTTGATGAATTTCCTTTTGATTTTTGACACACTCCACACTACTCTACATATCTCCTTATATCTCTTTGCATTTTTGGCCACCAATAGAATCTCTCCACTAGATCCAAAGTTTTGTTCAATCCAAAGTGTCCACTTAAACTCCCATTATGTTTTTCTTGGATGAGGTTCTCCCTTATGAAACCCCTTGGAACACATAATTGTTTCCCTTTGAACAACAATCCAGTTTGAAGAGTGTAGTTTGCATACTCATTGTGAAAGTGATTCTCAAACTCTTTGCACACCTTATAGATCACTGAGAAGTCTGCATCTCCTTCATAAAGGTCCTTGAACCCTTCTACCCCTGTACTCTGCAACTGAATCTCTTGTATTGTAAGCATCATTCTACTAAGGGCATCTACAACTTTATTTTGTATCCCCTTCTTATTCTTGATAGTGAAAGTTTATGACTACAAAAACTCCATCCATTTGATGTGTCTCAAACTAAGTTTGTCTTGAGTATTGATATAACTCAATGCTTGGTTATTTGTAAATACATCAAACTCTTTAGGAAATAAATAATGCCTCCATTTCTTTAGGGATTGTACAAGATCATATAGCTCCAAGTTGTAGGAAGAGTACCTAGACTTTGCCTCATTCAATCTCTCACTGAAGAATGCCATAGGCCTACCTTTTTGGCTTAAGACGGCCCCCATTTCTATGCTGCTTGCATTACACTCTACTATGAAAGGTTTGTAAAAACTTGGTAACAACAATATAGGTTGAGTGGCTACTTCTTTCTTCAATATTTCAAAACGCTCATTAGTTGCCTTGGTCCATATACATTTGGTTTTCAATCCTCCTTTAATGGTCTCTAATACTAGAGCACATATTTCACTGAATCTTCTAATAAACTTCCTATAGAATTGGGCTAACCCATGGAAGATCCTAAATTTAGTCCCTGTTTTAGGAGTAGGCCAGTTCAATATGGCCTCTACTTTTTCCTTATCCATCTTAAAGTCACCTTGGGAAACTACAAATCCTGGGTAGATTAGTTCTTCCTTCATAAACTCACTCTTTTCAAGATCGATGGTGAGATTTTCTTCTTACAACCTCTTCAACACTAACTCCAAGTGTTTCATATGATCCTCCTTTGTCTTGCTAAAAATGAGGATGTCATCTAGATAGACAACTACAAATACACCTATATAGTATTTCAAGCCTTCATTCATCACCCTCATAAAAGTACTAGGTGCATTGGTAAGCCCAAAGGGAATAACTAACCACTCATATAACCCCTCTATAGTCTTAAAGATGACTTCCACTCATCACCTTCTTTCATCCTAATTTGATAGTAACCACTCTTTAAATAAATTTTTGAGAAGAAATTAGCATCCCCCAAACAATTCATTAAATCTTCTATTCTAGGAATAGGAAATCTATATCTAATAGTTATCCTATTAATTGCCCTAGAATCAGTACACATCCTCCAATTATCTCCCTTCGTAGGAGCCAACACCACTAGGAAAACACATGGACTTATGCTCTTTCTAATCAGCCCTTGGTCCAAAAGTTCTTGTACTTGCCTGGCTATCTCCTTGTTTTGCTCCGTTGTCATTTTATATGCAGCCTTGTTTGGCAAAGATTCTCCTGTCACAAAGTCAATCTAATGACTTATCTCCCTCTTTGGTGGTAGTGTAGCTAGTGTACCCTCACATATTATGTCCTTAAACTGATCCAACAATTGTTTCAATTCCTTTGGAAAAGGTTCTTGCTTATGAGTCTCCTCCTCCTTTGGCTTCAACATGATTGCATAGCCAACTCCTTCCTCCTTCATGTCCCTTAGGAACTCCTTTCCACTCATCAACAATGTACTGGATTCTGTCTTCTCCACTATTTCTTCCTCTATCAAACACTGAATTTTGAAGGTTACCCCATTCTTCTTGAAGGAGTACTTGTTCTCTTTTCCATTATGGACTAATTTCATGTCATACTGCCATGGTCTTCTAAGCAACAGATGGCATGCATCCATTGGAAATACATCACAAAGTATCTTATCTTGATACTTTCCAATGGTGAATTCTACCCACACTTGCTTATTTACCAAGATGTTTTTCCTCTTGTTTAACCAAGTAACTTTATAAGGACACACATGTGGAATCTTGGTGAGTTTTAACTTCTCTACTACCTCCTCAGATATAACATTATCTGTGGACCCTGAATCAATGATAACTTTGCACACTTTCCCCAATATCTTGCACTTGACTCTAAAAACATCCCCTCTTTGCTTATGTTCATCTTTGGTGGGTGTCTTGATCAAGATTCTTCTCAACATGAGATGTACTCCCTTCTTTGAATCTAGACTCACCTCTGATTGTTTAGAACAGTCCTCTTCTTGGACATAGGCTATCTTTTTCTCTCCTTGTGAATCTGAGGGTTTGTCAGGGCATCTATATGCAGGGTGCCCCAATTGTCCATAGTTATAGCTTTTCATGGAAGAAAAATGAGAAATTCTTCCAAAACCCCCTGATCTTCCTCTTCCACTATTATAAGAACCCCTTCCTCTATTGTATCCACCTCTATTGCTTGATTCATGTCCTTATTTTGTATATTTGGAGTCACCTTGGCTCCTACTATCATTGCCTCTTCCACTTGAACCTCCTCTATGGCCACCTCTATTGTCTCTACCCCTTCCTCTTCCTCTAGAGTTAGAGTCTTGCTTCTTTCTGAGTTTCTCTTCCACTTTCAAATCCATTTGGAAACAACTATGAATGGAAGTTAGTGTAAAGAGACTGAGTTCTTCCTGCATATTCCACCTTAATCCATTAAGGTACCGAGCAACCTTGATGCTCTTTGTCTCCTGTATTCTTGATCTAAGACAAAGCCTCTGGAATTCATTTGTGTATGATGGCACATCTAGGTCCTTTTGCCTAAGATTTTGTCTTGTCTTGTGTAGTTGAATGTTATAGTCTTCTGGAAGGTAGTTCTCCTTCACTTTTGCCACCATTTATTTCCAATTTTATATGGGATTTTTTCCCTTTTTCTCCCTTTCTTCTTGCAGAAACTTCCACCATGTGAGTGCTTGTCCTCTTAGCCTAGACTTGGCTATCTTTACCTTCTATTCTTATGTGATTCCATCACATTCAAAGTGGTTATCCATGCCTCCAATCCATTCCATAACCATCTCTGCATCCATCTTACCAGAGAACACTATAATTCCTTCTAGGGCCTTTCCACTCAATGCTTTGAGTTCCTTGAGAAATGGTTCCTCAGGAAGAGGAGGGTCAGGCTCTAGTTCTATCTCCTCCTCTACTGGTTTCTTCCCCTTATCTTTATCTTCACTCATCTGCTCCTTCATCTTGTTGGTTGTCTCTACAACCTCTACCATCTTTATCTCCATTTCTTCCATTGCTTCTTCAAGAAGCCTATTCTTGTATTATTTCTCTAACAAGTCCCTTGCCAATTCAGCATTAGTCACCATGATGTTCTCACCTATGGATTCACTTCTTTCTGACATACACCAATCAACTCCCAAGCCTTTCAATAGCTCTGATACCATTTTGATTGGGATCTCCCACTCTTAGAGATTTCTTGCTCTCTACTAGACCTTCTCTTGGTATTTCTTAGGGTTCCTATCACCACCCTAACTAGAGGATTCCTATCTATTCCTCTAACTCACTAGGAGCTCTCCAACAAGTTCAAATTCACACTAGGTCCTTCTCCATATCTCTTCTCATCCATGGCTTGTCTTGATCACTTACTCCCCCATCTAGGATATCTTCCTTGGAATGGGATTCCTGACCTTCTTTGGGTCTCTTTCAACTCACCTAGATCCAAACTTGTGGACCTTTCACCCTAGTTTCAATTGGGTTCAAGATTTCTAGTGCTTAAGGCCTTGTAGCCTTTTAGGCCTAATTAGCCCTCCTAAACACTGAAAAAGTGGATTTACTCTCAAAATCCCTTAACATCCTTGGGAAATAATTACATATTCCTTGTGGGTTTTTCCTAGGCTTAAATATTTACTAGCTCTTAGTTCCCCACCTTGTCCGTACACTGGACTTTCACCAAACCCCTAAAATTAAGGGTTTCTAGGGCATGTAAACTAGTTTGGCTTCTTGGCTTTCATTAACTGCACTGAAAACCTCCTCTACTCTTCTCATTCCATCAAAATTTCTTTAATGCATTCCCATACACTCCTCTACAAATTATTGGCACACACCAATCACCAAGCAATCTTTATTGCCTCTGCTTTGTTCAGTTCCCCTAGCCAGAATAACCAGTACTCGCCTAGGGCCTGAATGTTCTCATGTCTTCCCTGCACACACACACTCTACAAACTATATGTACAATGTATATATAAGGATTTACTTTATTCCAACTGAGCATAAGACTTTGGACCACAGGAACTCCAAGGAAAGCCATTATTTACATGACTGGTCCAAAACTGGACAATGAACCAGTAAAACCTAAATAATTTACAAAATGTTAACCAGTGAGATCAAATGATCAAACCAATGCCACAAAGACTAAGAAAATAACACACAAAAAACTCTCAATGCATTAATTCAATCCATTTAATCCATTAAAGTATTGGATGATGGCTCTGTCTACAAAATACAGTGTAAATCCTTACTTCTCAACACACAGTCCGTACACAATGAACTCTAATTATCACTTTAGGGTTTTTTCCACCTTATATACCTTATCCTCACATTTTTGTACCCTCATGTCAAGATTTGGGCACCATTAAATCCCTTTCCTAAAAATTAGGAAATGTTGTCATGACAACTTTGCAAAGTTGCAAAAGTTGTCATGACAACTTTTACATCTTTTGCCAAAATGACAATTTGTTGCTTCTAATGGCCCAAATTGGTCCTAAAACTTATCAAATGACCTTAAAACACTTTAAAACATCAAAACCTTGAATTCCCCTACATTTTTGGAGGTTTGGTCAACCCTTTGACCTTTTGGTTGACTTCTAAGGATATAGACCCCTAGATACAATTTGACCTCATCACTAGGAAACCCTAATCACTACTGACTCTAATCACACCTTAAACACACTTAGGACTTTATAAAAAAGTCCTTATTAACTGGTGGTTGGCTAAACCATCCTACAAGCCAAAATTACCAAAAATATCTAACTAAGACCTTAGGGTGCTCTTGCACCAAACTCTAACAAGGCCAGTCCTTACGGGGTGATTAAATCCACTAACAGGGTAACACCTAATAGTGTGTTATTGTAACCTTTAATAGGGTTGGATCCTAATAGGGGTCACTTTAGAAGAGTGAAAAACAATGACTAGTTGCAATTGGTAGTTTTTCCCAAATTGGGTTTCCACGTTAAATCTTGGTGTTATTTGTGTACATATTATTTTATTTATGCTTTATGTTTCTGTATTTAATCACTAAAGGATAATCACACTTAATGTCTCAAGATTTTCTTTGTTAACCAAGTGACAACATAATATCTATGTTAACCGAGTAACAGTGATAAATTTGTTTAAGAAATCTAAGGGACTTGGATTTGTTTTTGTGGTAATTGATTCACCCCTCCCCTCTCAGCTACTCAACCCATTTCCAACAATTGGCATCAGAGCACCAAGTTCTTACAGGAAAGGTTTCAAGGCCTAAAATAAAGATCAGAGATGTCTTACAGAAGGGAGATCCCCAAGCTTAACAAAGACAACTTCACTTCATGGAATGATTTGACAAGGCTACATCTATCTACTATTGGAGATACATGTTTGCATTTCTTGGATCACAAGTATGTGGAACCATCGAGACCTATGTCTATGGATCAGATGGTGGACATGAAGCATCATAACATAATGATGATTGATATAGCTTCTTCACTCAGCTATTGAAAATTTGATGAAGTCAAGAAATGCCCTAGTGCCTATGATATGTGGAAGAAACTACATGAGATACATGGAGGATATGACAATGTAAAGAGATCCAAAGCCTCAGAGATCGGTTTGATCAGATGAAAATGAAAGAAGGAGAAGACATTACACGATATAGTGAAAGAATCAAGAAAAGTGTCACTGTCATCAGAGCTGTCAGTGGAACAATTGAAGACAAGAAAGTGGTTAGTAAGGTATTGAGAACTTTACTTCCTATCCATGCAATTGGAGTTTCATCTATTCAAGAGATGAGATGCAGTAATGATATAACTCTAGATGGATTGGTTGGAAGGCTTATAGCTTTTGAGTTGGACAATTTTGACAATTATTCCCCTAATCCTAGAAATCTTGAGTCTGTATTCAAAGCTAAATTGAACCTTGGTAAGATGAAAGGAAAAAATATTGATAGTGATAGTGGTGATGATGATGATTATGATGATGAAGATCTGGAAATCATTGAAGCATTACTTGCAAAGAGAGCTGCCAAAGGAAAGTTCAAAGGAAGAATACCATTTATTTGTTTTCCATGTGATGAAGTTGGTCACATTGTTGCTAATTGTCCAAACAAAGAAGACAAAGGTGAGAGAAATTTCAACAAGTACAAAGGCAAGAAATATTTCAAAAGTTACAAAAGATACAAGGACAAAGGTAAGAAATCTTGTTATATTGCTAAAGATTCTGATAGTGATGAAGATGAAGATGAGATGGTTTACATTGCTATTAAGGATGAGTCAGAAAATGAAGATAATGAAAAGATTACACTTTACTCTCATATTAGCAAGAATGACACCTGGATAATTGATAGTGGTTTTTCTCACCACATGACTGGTGATAAAACTAAATTTGAACATCTTGAGCACTATGATGGTGGGAGTGTCAGTTTTGGGAATAAAGAACCCCGCTATGTGAAAAGTAAAGGTTGTATTTCTCTAACTGAATGAATCAAATGTGATAATTCTTATTGGGTTGAAGGTCTAAGGCGTGATCTACTAAGTGTGGCATAGCTGAATAACATTGGTTTCAAGGTATAATTCATGAATGGTGAGGCCAAGGTCCTAGATGGTAAAGGAAACCTAGCTGTAACTAGGAGGCAAACAAAAGGTAATCTATTTTATCTTGATCTCAATGAAAGTTCATGTTTCATTGCACAAGTAGAATAAAGTTGGTTATGGCATAAAAGGTTGTATCATGTGAATTTTTATAACCTGGTCAACATAAGCAAGAACAAAAGAGTAAAAGGTATTCCTATTCTAAAGAAACCTAAATTAGCAATATGCAAACAATGTCAAATTGGGAAGATGGGCAAGAGTAGTTTCAAGAGAAAGAATTACAATACAAAAGAAGTCTTGGAATTAGTGCATACTGATTTGTATGGACCAATTGGAACAACAAGTTACATAGGTGAGAAGTATTTCATTCTATTTTTTTATGACCATTCCAGAATGATGACTGTTATGTTTCTCAAAGAAAAATCAGAAGCTTTTCAGAAGTTTAAATGGTACCTTTCTAGAGTTGAGAAGGAAACAGGAAAGAAACTTAAATGCCTAAGATCTGATAGAGGAGGTGAATTCATTTCTAATGAGTTCAATGAATTCTGCAATGAAAGAGGAACCAAGAGACAAGTATCTATCCTAGGTACACCACATCAGAATGGTATAGCAAAAAGAAGGAACGGGTCCATTATGGATTGTACAATAACCTTGATGATTGAAAATAATGTTGGTACCAAATACTGGAAGGAAGCCATCAGCACTACAATTCACACCTTGAACCAAGTTCAACTGAATAAAGGTACTGAGAAGACACCTTTTGAATTATGGTATGGCTATAAACCTAATGTTCGTTATCTAAAAGTATTTGGAAGTAAATGTTACATCTTGAAGGAAGCAATAAATAGAAAATTTGATGTAAAAGGTGATGAAGGTACATTCCTAGGCTACTCCTGCAAAAGCAAAGCATATAAATGTTTGAATCTTACTACTCATAAAGTCATAGAAAGTGTGCATGTAAAGATCGATGAGTTTGCAGAGAGAAATGAAGAACAGGGAAGTAAAGAGCCTGAGGTCTACAGGAACTTTGTGTATTATGAACCTGATATTATACCTAAGACACTGGAAATGGTGATTGGACAACAACCATGTCAACCACTAAATTCATCAGCACAAACCTTGTTGCAACCTGTGCAACTTGAGCTTCTAACTGTTGAAATTGAGTCACATACAGAGGGAACCGAGTCTTAGATTGAAGAAACCAAGTCATAGATAGAGGGAACCGAGTCATGGATAGAGGCACCCGAGTCATAGAAAGAGGCACCTGGGTCTCAGACAATGGAACCCAAGTATCAGACATAAGAATAGAACAAAATATTTGAGCATGGTGAACATTGTGGAGCAAGCCCAAAATCAAAGAGGAAGGAACCTATACTTGTAAAGTATATCAGAAGGCATCATGCAAATGAGCAAATAATTGGAGATCAGACAGAAGGTATAATGACAAGAAACAAAATCAAAGGTACATGTTTGGTTAGTGAAATTGAACCTAGAACTATGAAAGATGTACTGAATGATGAAAGATTGATAGAAGCAATGAATGAAGAGATTGAGTAGATAGAAAAGAAAAAAACCTAGACTCTTGTACCTAGACCAAAAGATAAGAATGTGATTGTGTTAGTCCAAGTCTGGTACTTGTCCTTATTTTTGATTTCTAGAGTCTCCATATTATTTTTGTGAATCTCAAAGCTGCTTAAGTCCTCATGTCCAAATTCTCAGTGAAAGTGTCGACCTTGTGGTCCATCCGTGTTTGTGGAATTATAAAAATCATTTACTAACATTTTTCTTGAACAGGTTTGAACAGACTTGAACAACCTTGAACTTGGTTCATGGGTGTTCAAGAGTGTTCAAGCCGGTTCATAATTTTTATGAAGGAATAGCAGGTGAATAAAGTCATCACTAAAAAGGGAGTTTCATGTTTGCAGTGTGCGGAATTTTAATTGATCAAAGTTGGGAATCAGTGACTAAGCATGGAATATTCAGTTTAGGGACGAAGGCAGGAGATTAAAATAGGAACAAACTTGAACAGTGATGAACACATAAGAACACCCTTGAACTTAGTTCACCTGTGCTCAAGAGTGTTCAATGATTTTGGAAAGTGACATGTGGCAAAAGAAAAAGATTATAATTGTCACTCAGTAGTGGGCCCTACCTAGAAAGGCTTTTAATGCAGAAAAGTATTGGCGGCAGTTAAGTGTGTCCGAGTTGTCAAATTTATGATGAATTCGTGTGGCATAAAAGTTTGCGCAAGTGGCATTAGTTGTTTGCATGCATGAACAGTCACTTCATTCACCAAGCCTTTATTGCCTTAATGATGGGCAATTAATTGTCAAATCCATGGTATTTATTATTTAAAACCCTTCTTAGCATTCATTAATTTTGAAATTTTGTCAATGTCTGTATGCAGGTAGATTGAAGGTAAGGGTTTTCGGAGCTCTAGTTGCAGAGATTTCTACAGTGATTAAGGTAAGTCAGGCTGCAACCCCTACAATATTTAAATTTAAGAGCTTGTGAAATATGTAGAAGTTTCTGTGACAATTATCAGTTTGTTCTTACAAGTATGAAGTCTGCATTTCACTTGTTTAGAAGCATTTCTAGTCTAGTATGTGAAAATCCCATTGTGACAGACACAAATTTAGAAGGATATGATGTAGAAGGAATTGTTGATAGGCTTACTGAGTCTGTAGAAGAAAATGTTCCTTCTCTCAAAATTTTGAGTAGTGGGTTGTGCATAGCTGCTTCTTTCCCTCCTACAGTAGTCTGTCCTGAGCTAGTTCATGAGTGTATCCACAATTATGACCAACAAACCAAATCAACAGAGAAAATGTTGCTTCGGCCTTCCAAATTCAAGAGTAAATTTTTTTTGCTTTCTCTCCTGCGCAGTCCCTTGTTAAGTTCAAACCAAATGCAGATGCAAATCGCACCTCAATAGCCAAGCATTGGTTATTAAACACTCAGAGGGGAGGTTCCCGTTTGTCCAAAAAGCTCAACAGAAGTCATGTGCACCCATATATTAGTGATGTCATGGTGATGTTGCATAGAGTCAGAGGGTCACCTAAGGCATTTTTCTTCTCAGATTGGTTGTTCTGTTATATTCAAATTGTTTTAGAAGGAAAACAGAAGTTGGATTGGGCCGAATTAATTGCAGACTCTATGAGAGAACAACTTAACAATTCCAAACTCACTGGATGTAGCTTTTTCATGTCTTCTTATCTGATGTACTGTCTGGCCTATAGTAGGAAATGGGATGGGATGATTCATGAGCCTTGGATAGATGGAATGTGTGTTTTTGAGTATTTCCCCATTCTTCGTAAAGACAATGTAATTCAGAACTACAGGAGGGTGCATGGTACTTTTATGGGTAAACTATGTTTTGAGATGACTGGGGATTCAACCAGAAGAATGAATTTAGAAGCTCAACAATTTGTGACAAGATTTGGATGTTTTTACATCCAGTTCCCTAGGTTCACTTATATTAGAATTGGTGGTTTTGAAGATTCCCCTACAAAATTACCTAGGTATGCATTTGATTGCTTTATCTTTGCAGAATTCTGTAGGCAGCTTGCTACTGTACTTAAATGTTTTCTTCCTGAAGATGAATGGGAGAAAGTTTTCCCATTGTAACTAGGTAAATTTTCATGCTTGACTATTGAAGATGTAATAAGTATTGGGAGTGACCTGAGTCATTTTGATTTCAAGTATTACAGGGAGAGGACATGCTTTGATAACAAGAACTTTTCTAGTGGGGATCTAGGCCTTAGAACTCATATGTTTCCAATTCCCCATCTAGAGGATTTCTGGGAAGATTGTGCAAATGAGTCCCAAGTTATGGAGAGAGGTCATAGTAGACACTGCATATCTCAAATCCTATCCATGAGATTGCAGTTCAATATAGAAGGGGTGACAGATGATGGTTCCAACTTAGTCAAACCCAGTTTCAAAAGGCTCCTAGAGAATGAAGAGTTTGATATTGACTGGTCAAGGGAAGAGGAAGAGGACATTAAGTGCAGGGCACAACATGTAATTAAATTAACCGAGGAATGGATGCAGACAAGAAGAAAATAGTCTAGTCCTAAATCAATTGAAGTTAAATCTTCAATTTTATTTTCCTCCTCCTCTATTTCTAATCCTCATAAACCGATTGATAATGCAGGTTCACCAGGTAAGTAGCGGAATAAGGATTCCAAGAAGAAATCTGTTGCTAAACTTTTCCCTGTGGTCTCACCTCAGCGCATTACCAGACCAAGATCCCAATTGCAGCATAGAGGGAAGATGACTCAAGAAAATACAGAAATAATCAATTTAGAGGATGACAAGTTTGGGGATTTAAACTATCAAATTGGGGAAGATGAGCAAATTGGAAAAGATCTTTTTGACCTTGATGATGTGACTTTGGATTTAATGGGTACTCCTGCGAAGACTAGTGAACAATCAACAACAACAAATGATACACCAAGATGGCTAACCTCTTCAATGAATAAGAAATTGAGCTTAGTTCCGGTATCTATTCCAGTGCAAGCTATAGTCAGCAAATATGCTCAAAAGACTCCCAAGGCCAAGAAAGTTAAGAGTACAACACAGATGTTTGCTGATACTAAAATTGGGAAGTGGACAACTGAAGTAGCCACCTACAGACCGAAGGAAGAGAAAAAGGATGTTGCAGTTGAAGACTTTGAAGTCACTAAAATTTAATTAGTGACTATGGATAGAGCGGGAAAGAATCACCTTTTCAAAGAGATGGCCCAGCAGATGTTGATAACATCATGGCACGATAGTAAGGAAAAGAAAGAACTGAAGCAGATGATAGTCTCACTCTCTCAGTTCATAAATACTTTCTGCAACTTTGATGCCATGCCACTGACCCAATCTTCACAGGTATTTGACCCAAACTCGACGGAAAGTAAAACTTTGCGAAATCAAGTTTAGAAGGGTCGAACACTTGTCTCCTTAGTTGATGAGTGGATGTCCCAAGTGCTTAACAGTGGCCAACAATATATCAAAGATTCGCACTTAGTTCTTCATGACACAGAGGCCGTAATGGGAGAATTGCAAACCCAGCGCCAAGTCTGGGATGGACAGGAGGAAAAATGGGTGTCAATGATGACAAAGTTTATGGAGATAGAGAGGTATGGTTTCAACAAATTTTGCACGGAAAAATCCCCAAAAGGCGCTGAGGAATCCATTTTCTTCATCCTTAGGAAGAACATCAGTTGGCATCTTAGGAAGAACATCAGTTGGCGTATCTCTCTAATAAGGGGCACCATTACAGAAAATAAAGAATATGAGTTTGAAGCTAAGCAAATTCAAAAGGCCACCTTGAACGAGTTAAAGGTGATCAATTTCACTTATACTTATCCATCAGTATATGGTGAGTAGGAATTGAAGGGCACTCTAGAAGCTTTTGACTTAGCGATAAAGATTATCAGAGAAAAGATTAATCCTAAAGCCTCTGACTTAACTCAGATGGCAAGGATCAAATCTATATTATATCTGTGTGTAGATCAGCTACCCAATGTTGTAGAAAAGGTGAAGAAATTGAAGTGGAGTAAGGAGGCCTCAATGGCCCAGATAGTGAATTCTAAGATCCTGCATCTGTCATTCGCGAAAGAGATGGTCCAGGCGTATAAAGAATGGAAACCTGCCCAATCAGTTACCGAAGAAGAAGGGAGTCTAGCGGGGAGAAAGGATCGTGCAATGGACAAGGAACCATAATTAGTTAATTAGTTTTTACTTGGTTAGCATGCAAACTCTTAAGGATGTGTGTCCTTTTTCTGCTAGTTTGGTTTTATAACTAAATGGCCCGAGAGGTCATGTTTTTTGGGAGACCTCTCGGTGCTCTGATACTATTTATTTGGCTGCTAAAAATTTTGAGAGGTTCGGGAAAAACTCATCGCTAGTAGATAATAGATTTTGGTGGTGATAGTTTTGTTTTTGGGAGAAGGTTAAAGGAACAAATAGTAGTAATTGAATGTTATGGAAAGAACACATTTCATGAAATTGCCTGTGTAGTAATTTTTGAAATATATTACAGTGAGGTTTATCGAATCTGTGTTATTTGAAAACCAAAAACGAAGTGTCCTGTGTTGACATATTGTTTATCCTATTATGTATATGTCTGTTGGTTCATAATATCTAAATTCTATCTATATTTTGTTATCTTTAGCTGAGAAGTTGTTTATTTTTCATGAAATGCAACCGGGGAAGTAATTGTGATTTTCTTCCCATTTATTATTCATTTTTATTTTCTTTACAATTGTTTAGTAGCATATCATCTAAGAATGATATTGCAGCCTTTATAAGCTTTTGGGTTAAAAGCTAACCAGTTAAACTGTTATCAAATTTTATTGAAAATCAATATTAGGGAGCTGTACCTATAACAAAATTCAGAGGGAAGTGATCATAAAGGATACTTACCCAACTATTAGAGATAGTTTGTCTTTTAAGGGTGATAGGGTAAAACTTAAAAGAGTATTTGTAGAAAGACAAATCTATTCACTAACAAATTGGTACTAAGTGGGTTTTTAGAAACAAGATGAATGAAAAAGGTGAAGTTTCCAAAAACAAAGAAAGATTAGTATGTAAAGGATATGCTCAAGAAGAGGGTATTGATTATGAAGAAACTTTTTCTCATGTTGCAAGACTTGAGGGAGTCAGAACTCTTCTAGCATATGTTGCACATAAAGGATTCAAGGTATATCAAATGGATGTAAAATACACATTCTTGAATGAAATTCTTGAAGAGGAAGTCTATATTGAGAAACTTGGAGGTTTTGTAGATCCTAACAAAAGGAATATGGTTTGAAAATTGCACAAAGCATTGTATGGACTAAAACAAGATCCTAGAGCCTTGTATGAAAGATTACATGGTTACTTGATAAGTATTGGATTTTAGAGAACTAATGACAATAGTAGCTTGTACATCAAAGAAGGACCTTAGAACAAGATACTATTAGCAGAGATATTTGTTTATGACATACTATTTACAGGACAAGATGATCTATGCAAAGCGTTCTCTGAAGCTATGAGTAAGGAATTTGAGATGTCTATATTTGGTGAAATCAAATTCTTTGTTGGTTTACAAGTTCATCAAATGAAGGATGGTATCTATATTACTCAGTATAAATACATCAAAGAGATACTGAAGAAATTTGGGATGGAAGATTCCAGACCAGTTGGGACACCTATGCCTACTGGACATAAGTTGTCTAAGGATGATGATTCAAAGGAGGTAAATCAGACTACCTACAGATCCTTGATTGGTAAACTTCAATATGATGTTCACACTAGACCTAATATTGCATTAGCATTGGTATTGTTGCAAGGTTTTCAGCTAATCCTAGAGAGAATCATTTGATGGTTATCAAAAGGATTCTGAGATATCTTAAAGGTACAGAAGATTATAGATTATGGTATAAGAAAGGAGGAAACTTTGATTTGAAGGCTTTTACTAATGTTGATTGGGAAGGAAGTGTTGATGAAAGGAACAACACCAGTGGTGGAGCATTATTTCTTGGTAAGAGGTTAGTCTCCTGGACAAGCAAGTCAGTCTACATCAGAAGCAAAATATATTGCTGCACTAGTGAATTGTTCAAATATCATATGGTTCAAACAGTTGTTGTTAGGTATGAAAGAAGAAATCAAAGAACTAGTTATTATCTACTGTGACAACACTATTGCTATTAACATCTCAAAGAACCCTGTGATGCATACTAAAACTAAACATATTACAATAAAGTATCATTTCTTGAGAGAATTGGTTCACGACAAGGAAGTAAGATTGGAATATGTGAATATTAAATAACAAATTGTAGAAATATTCACAAAACTGCTACCTAAGGATGCATTATTATATCTTAGAGGAAAGTTAGGGGTGATTCCCCTAACTGGGGCTCACTAATGGACATATTAGTAATGCATCAACCAAGCTACATAACAGATTCAATATGTTGATACAGATTGTCAGAGCTTATTGCATATGAATCAGTACAAACAGGTACATTACAACTTCATTGGATATGTATTGGATGATGTCTTTAGAATTGGTTGTCAAAGAGGGAGAGATTATTGATGTCGTAAATATTATTAAGGAAAGAACATTATTGATGACAGAGGGAGAAATTTTATATCAGAAACATAGATTGTGATGACAGGGATTTTTTCTGGATGAGAATCAGAATGAAGCTAAGGACATTAATAAAATTTGATTCTTGTGTCTGTTTCTCTATAATTCTTTGTCTTATAACATGATGTGTTTCCATCAATGCCAAAGAGGGATATTGTTGATGACAATTATTCAATTGTGTATTGTCATTGATGTTTACACAAATATAATGATTTTACACAAATATCTATACCCAAACTGAGCACAGTTAGTGTATGCCATGTTCTCTCAGGCATTGAAGAAGACCAAAGTGATTTTCAGTTCTAACCGAGTTCACTCGGGCATTACATTATTGGTCGGGCATTGAATAATTTAAGTATTAACCGATTTATGCTTTTAGTGATAGCCGACTAACAAAAATTTATATTTTATGGTTAATTGGTTATATGCAACTGACATAATTAGGTTTTATTGATTATTTGAAAGGTTATTCAGGCCAACTTGACAAGGCTTATCATATATATATATATATATATATATATATATATATATAAAAGGTCAAGTTTGGATTGAATGATTGTAGTGTGATGTGTGTGTTTATGACATGAAGTGTGGAGGCAAAATTAAATGGGATTCTGATTGATGACAAAATATACAGAGTTGCAATAGAATATTTGATCAGTGAGGATCAAGTTTCAAAACCAGAGTAGAGATATGAATCAGCAAAGACGGTTTCTTTGACAAACAGGTCAATCCATTGTTACTCTCTAACAATTGTAGCGGTGATCTAAATCTCTTAACAGAGTAGACTTAACATTATTTTGTAAATCCTCTCACAAGGTGACATTTCTACATTGAAGTGTTTGAATACCTCTAACAAGGCCACTCCTTACAGGGTGATTAAAACCTCTAACAGGGTCACACCTAACAATGTGTTATTGTAACCTTTAACAGGGTTGTCTCCTAACATGGCTCACTTTAGAAGAGTGAAAAACAATGACTAGTTACAATTGGTGGTTTTTCCCATATTGGGTTTCCATGTTAAATATTGGTGTTATCTGTGTACATGTTATTTTCTTTATGCTTTATGTTTCTACATTTAATCATTAAAGGATAATCATAGTTAATGTCTCAAGATTTTATTTGTTAACTGAGTGATAGCAGAATATCTATGTTAACCGAGTAGCAGTGATAAATTTGTTTAAGACATCTAAGGGACTAGGATTTTTTTTGTTGTAACTGATTCACCCCTCCCCTCTTAGTTACTCACCTCATTTCCAATAGTAAGTACTATTGTCTATACATTGAACCAAGTTCAATTGAAGAAAGACACAAATAAGACACCATATGAGCTATAGTATGGATACACACCAAATGTGAGTTACTTCAGAAATTTTGGAGGTCAATGTTATATATTGAAAGATGATAGAAATGGGAAACTTGACTCTAAAAGTGATGAATAAATATTTATAGGATATTCTACTAAAATAAAAGCTTATAAATGTCTGAACAAATCTTCTAACAAAATCAATGAGAGTGCAAATGTTAAAGTGGATGAATTTGCCGAGAGAAAAATGATGAGGAAAGCAGAAAGGAACCTAAAGATTACAATAGATTTTTCTATATTGAAGAACTTGACACCTTGCCCGAGTGATAGAATAATGCAACCGAGCAACAGGTTGCAGACACCAAGAATCACTAAAATGCTCACAATGTTGAATTGAGTGATCAAGATCAAAATGAAGAACAAAGATCTGAACTCATACTTGCTAAATATATCAGAGGACACCATTTACAGGACCAAGTCATTGGGGACAAAAGAGAAGGAATAAGAAAAAGAAGTAAGTCACTTAACAATAGATGTTTGATTTGTGATTTTGAGCCTAAATATGTTAATGTTGCACTTGAGAATCAAGAATGGATTAGTGCAATGAATGAAGAGATTGAACAGATTGAGAAAAATAAAATATGGACATTAGTACCTAGACCGAGTGACAAAAAATTCATTGGCACCAAATGGATTTTTAGAAACAAACATAATGAGAATGGAGAAGTCACAAGGAACAAAGCAAGACTGGTATGAAAAGGGTATGCACAAGAAGAAGGTATTGAATATGGAGAAACCTTTGCGCCCATTGCTAGAATAGGAGTATGAATTCTACTTGCTTATGCTTCTTTTAAAGGATTCAAATTATACCAAATGGATGTTAAATCTAGAAGAGGAGGTATACATCAAACAACCTGAAGGGTTTGTTGATCCTAACAAGAGGAACATGGTTTGTAAGCTACACAAAGCCTTGTATGGATTGAAACAAGCACTGAGAGCATGGTATGAAAGACTTCACTCTTATCTCATTAGTATTGGATTTGTTAGAAAAAGTGACAACTATAATCTATATTTGAAAGGAGATACTGATGATAAGATTTTGATTGTTGAGATATTTGTTGATGATATCATATTTGGAGGTGTTGATATGCTATGCAAGTCATTTTCTAATGAAATGAGCAAAGAATTTGAAATATCAATGTTTGGAGAGATCAAATTTTTTCTTGGTCTACAGATTCTACAAGAGGATGAAAGCATCTACATCACACAATCAAAATACATCAAAGAAGTTTTGAAGATATTCAAGATGGAAGACTCAAAAATAGTTGGAACACCTGTGGAAACTAGATGCAAATTGACAAAGGAAGACAAGACAACCGAGGTAAATTAGACCTTATACAGATCTATGATTGGAAAAATAATGTATGTTGTACAAACTAGACTTGATATAGCACATGCAGTTGGTATATTTGCAATATTGTCTGCTAACCCTAAGGAATTACACATGACTGTTGTTAAAATAATTTTGAGATATCTAAAGAATACTGAAGACTATGGTTTGTGGTACAAAAAAGAAGGCAAATTTCAGCTACAAGTTTATACTGATGTTGATTGGGCTGGAAACATAGATGATAGAAAGATCACTACATGAGGAGCATTCTTTATGGGTGACAGACTTGTCACATGGATAAGTAAAAAGAAAGGATGCATCTCTCAATCAACTGCAGAAGCAAAATATGTATTTGTTGCTACAAATTTGTCTAACATTGTATGGATCAATCAATTGCTGAAAGGTATGAATGAGGAAATTGTTGACCCAGTAATTATCTATTGTGATAATACAAGTGCTATAAACATTTCAGAAAACCCTGTGATGCATGCTAAGACAAAGCACATATCTATTAAGTATCATTACTTGAGAGAACAAGTACAAGAGAAGAAGGTAATACTAGAATATGTACAATCCAAAGAACAACTAGTAGACATATTCATAAAACCATTGCCAAAATATGCTTTTGAATACCTAAGGAATAGACTAGGGGTTTGTCCCTTGTCAACTAGTCACTAATCTGACTAGGAGGATGCACCAGCCTAAACATTATCAGAAGATCAATTGTGTTGATGCAAGTTGAAATATGGACTGCAATGACATATCAGTACACTGAAGGTACTTATCTGAACCACACACCAAAGATATTGTTGGCTACTATAGAGATTTTTTTTTTTGGCATTGCTTTAAAAGGGAGAGAAAGATTCAATGAAATAACCATCCATCAAAGGGAGATAATTGGAGAGAGTTAACACTGCATATCTATCCAGAAAAGGGAGAAGAGATTCTACAAGAAAGGGTGAGATAGAATTAGAAGACGAAATTTCTACACCTATCCATTGAAGGCAATGAAGAAAGGGAGAGAACACACCATAATCAAATGTACAGGGAGAGCGGTATGGTAAACATTTTTTTGTAGTGATTAAACATATTAAATCTGAGCTAGAATAGCTTATCAAGATTCAAATATTTGAATTGGTTATAAAAAATAAGTTTGGTATGTTATGGCATATTTTTATACTGCATATTTCATATTATGTTGCCATCAATGCCAAAGGGACAGATTGATAAACTATAACTGATTGAATGTTTGAAGATGATAATTTGATGATCACCGAGCTACAAAAATGAATGCAAGACATTAAATCAGTTAATGTATTATTTTCATTGATGTCAACTTGATATAGTTTGATTGTTCATACACATATTGTCATAACCTTGAAGATCTAAAGAGACAAAGTTTATGTGGTCAGTAAAACATAAAAATTATGTATACACCTAGTGACAGTGAACACCGAGCATTTCACAGTGTATACTGAGCACAGTAGTAACGAGCATAACAGGAGTTGATGACTGATCATAATTAGAGTTAATGACCGAACAGAAATGGAGTTGATGACCAAACATAACTAGAGTTAAAGAATGACAAAATTGATTAGCTGGTAGAGCTACAATTTAGGGATTGGCTAATTGATTGTTTTATTATCAATGATCAGTTAAACTAAAGCAAGGAAGGAGATTAAAAGCACGTTTTAATCATAGTTATCAATGAGATATTTATGGAATAAAACTAAAGGAGATATTTACGGGATAAAGAAAATCATGGCGAGTTTTATGGATCAAGAAGAGAGACAAAAACAAGGAGATTGAGTGGATAATCACGTCTATATAAAGAGACAAGGAATTCATTATCAAAGAGAGGAATGTTGAATATATTTTGTGTGAAGATAGAACTCTTCATGTAGATCTGATCATATAGGTTGAAGAATAGAGCCAAGGAATTCTGCAGACACCGAGAAATAGAGGACAAAGAATTCACTGAGTTGAAAAAAGAAAGAAAGAAAAGGAATTGAAGTGTATATTGATTAGAGAGGTATTATTGGACTTACAATAGATCTAAATATTTGAAAATCAAAGTTGTATTTTGAACAGATCATTTATTGTATCATTTTAACCATTAATTTAGAAAATCTCTTAACCGAGTGGGATTTAACAGTCCTTATTGTATTGAGATACTCAAGAGTATCAAAAGGTTTTCTTGTTGACAACATAGTGAGTGCTAGATCAAAAGACAAACTGTTGGTTTTAAATCCTCTATCAAGGTCACACTTAATAGTGTGTATTGTAACCTTTACAGGGTTGGCTCTTCACCGAGCTCACTTTGGAAGAGTGAAAATATTTTGGGTTACCAGTCCCAGGTGTTTTTTCCCATATTTGGTTTCCACGTTAAAATCTATATGTCAAATGTGTATATGTTTCATTTCATTGATATTTTTTTTTACACATTATTGAAACTGGATTGGTTGGTTAACACTAAGTTTATTTGTTGCTACTCAGTAAAGTCTAGAAAAGATAAACATTATATCTTACCGAGCAATTTATATTTGTTAAAATTACTTATGGCATACATCTTGATGAAATCGGGATTGTAAGATAACTGAAGGTATTATATTTGAGAGATAAGTTTTTGGTTCAATCTTTTGGAATAATTATTAATGCCACTGATTCATCCCTCCTCTCAGTTATTCTAACAGTACCTGCATCACTAGTTCCAAATTTTTATTCTAGGTTAGATACCATTCTCCTTGATTTCCTTTCAATGACAGGTTTCTTCAGTTCCTTTTAAATTTTAGAAACCACTTCATCATGAGTTCCAAATCTCTATGCTTGTTTGTCTAATGGTTTTGACAAAAACTCATCAACATGTAAAGTTACTAAATCACTTTCATTTTCATAACCCATAGGAGGAATCCAACATGTCCTAGGTTCCACAACTTGCACAATACATGAATCGGGTCAACTAGAAAACAAATATCATTCTTGTACTTCTCTACAATGCTATATAAAATCCTTTCTCATTTGTGCATTCTAGATTGGAAATCCTTGAAGTAACCCCACATGACATTATTGAAATTATTCCCTAGTTCCTTTATGAATTCACTTATTTTCATAACTACCATTTTTTCCTTTGACCATGTAACTCTTCCTTTATAGGGGAAGAATTTTTGAACATATAAAAACATACCTACCAATAGAGATCCATACTTAAATTATTGTCTCTTGTCTCTCTTTATCCTTTCCATGTTCGCCAAGAATTGGATTCTCATCATCTCACATAGATAATATGTTGAATCATCCTCCACAATCTGATAGGCAGCATGAATAGCTCCACTAGGTACACTGTTAAATCGACTGGACTGGTAAACTTTGTAGCCTATTATTGTGGATGCAAGCCAAACTTCCTTGTCTGTAATATAATATATTATCATTTCTCTCCCATCTAGTTTGGATTTGGTTAGTTCAATGACCAAATGAGTAGTCATTATTCTTAATGTACATTCCAAATCCTATGCTCAAAATCATGTAACCATGTGAATCAATGTCTTTGAAATCTTGTGTGGTTTATCCATCCATAAGAATTGATCATGCACTCTTCTTATCACATAAAAAATCCAATTGGGATGGAATTTGGTAGGAATTTCCATAGCATAAGTCAAACCCTTGTCCTATAGATTTTTCTTCTCAACTCTCAACATTCCATTGATGCACATACCCTTGTATTCTTTCTTGATTGTTTCATCTCCCAATTCTTTAATTTTACAATAGATAAAAGACTGAACATCTTCAATCAGCATCACACCATGAGGGATATTGGATAGGGCACTAGACATATCTATTTCAACTACTTTTCTTGGATGCATTTTGAATATGGGTCGAGGTTCCTAAAAAATGTTCACCAGAACAGGTGTATCAATGTTCTCTACCATCACAACCAATTGCAAAAACACACAGATCTAACCACAGACCAAAATGATAGCTCTTAATACATAGGTTAGAGTTCCATGAAAACTCGATATGAAATTAAATCTAGATCTCAATTACAAAAGTAGCCTTTTGCACACACTAGCTCAAGATAGCTCTCAAATTCTCAACTCAAAGTAAAAAAAATGTAAAAATAAGTTACTTTTCCCTCTATATACTATTAGATAAATAGACATTACATACACAAATGGTAGGAATATTTTCATATCACCAGTTAACACTTATCCACCAGTTGGTACTCAACCAATCAGTAATAATTGCTATCAAATAGACATTTGACCTTGAAATCTCAATGCAGTCTACACACAATTTCAAAAACAAAATCATAGAAACTTACACCATAATGTGCATATAGATCTTTAACTCTCTTGAGTCTAGGGGATTGGTAATGGATTTTCTTTAAGTTCTCCCCCTAAGAAAATAATATGCTTAGTTGACCGATGGAACCTCCACATTTCCTTAACTTGTGGAGTTCTCAGTCAACTCAGAAGAATTCAATTCACCTTTCTTTACTCATGTCTTCTTCTTATCACTTCTAACTTAATAAACATTAACAACCTGCTTTTCTTTTCTACTTTCTAACTGATGAAGAGGTTGGTTCTTAAACTAACAATCTTTAGCCAAATGACCTATCTTATGATAGACAAAACATGCAATACATGTTGACTTCCAAGGACCACCATTACCTCTCATAGTTTTCATTTTACAATTCATTGCTAGGTGTCCATAGTTACCACATACAGAACATGTAGTGTTGAATTATCTTTCCCTTCTACTAGTTTCACCAATGTGACAGGTGGCCTAGGTGCATAAACTCTTGACCTCCAATTTTCAACATTGTGTCCATATTTGTTGCATGAAAAATAGTATCCATCAAAGTTACCACCATTGGATCTATTGCTAGATCTATTTCTAGATCTAGATCTACACTCATATGTAGCATGACCATAGTTGTGAAAATTGTAACAATAACCATTAAAAGAGTAAGATCTATTCATCGGTATGCTCCTACACATATTTGCAGTATGACCAAGTTTTCCACAATTATAGCAAGTAGGTTTGTTACATTTCTAACTTGATTTTATTGGATCTACCTTCTGATCTTTTTGTGCCTCCTTAGGTCCAACATTATAGGACTCTCCAACTTTTACTGTTCCTTCTCTAGAATAACCTAGACCAGTTGTATTTCTGTGTCTTCTTTGACTCTTCAGTGTTTCATCAATATTTTATGATCTTTCATTATATTTCTTCAGGTTTTCATTTGTTTCTCTTTCGATTTCTAGTTATTTCCTCAATTAATCTTTCATCTCCCTAAGTATTTCATTCTTATCTAATACTTGAAGATTCTCTGTAATAGTGTCCTACATTTGATTCTGATATAGGGTAAATTCATGTCTTAGTTTGACAAGCTCTTCACCTTTTTTTAGGGCATCATCAAAAACTTTCTTGGTAACTTCTACATTCCTTTTTCCTTCCAAATATTCACACATACTGACCTACTTACTTTCAAGTTATCTTTTCAGATTATCCATATGTTATTTAAGCTTATTGTTCTTTTCCAACATATTTTCTACTTCTTCTTTAGATTATTCAAATGTACTTCCTTTAGACAATTTTTCTATGTAATCTTCACTTTCACTCAGTTGATCAACAAGTTCTCTCCTCTTTGCAAGAGAGTGTCTCATCTTTTCCTTTAGCTCCTTGATCATCTTGTTTGCATTATCAAGTTGTACCTCATACCTATACTCTTTCATGATAGTGGATCTATACCCAAGTTGTTAGACTTATCACCAAAAGGACCTAAGATCTGATACCAATTGTTGGAAATAATAGGTACTAAGGGGGTGAATCAGTACAAACAAATATTGAACTAATTAAACCACTGATCTAACTAGTTGTTGAAATAATTTCCAAACTATTAAACAAGTAACTAATCCAAATACATAAAAGAAATTAATAACAAGCATCTACAAGTTACTCACACATAACACATATTTTTTCATGTGGAAACCCTTGTAAGAGGTAAAAAAAACCACAGTGGGGATGACACCCACAAGCCCAATACTGTAGTATATGAGTTTGCCCTATTAGGAGCTACAAATACCCTTTCTGAGTGTTCACCCTCTTAGGAGTGACTAGTACATTGTTAGGAGTATAATAAGATCATATATGATATACCTCTCTAGAGGATTTAAAACCTCAATAAAGAAGTCACCCTTTTAAAGGATTTACAAAAAGAACTTGTTAGAGTTCACCCTGTTAAAGGATTTTGCTTGCTGCAACTATTAGGAAACAACAAGATAATTGATCTAGATGTAGCATTGATTTCTTGTTAGATCCTATAAGTTCTGTGTACTCTATACTTTGTACTTTGTAACTTCTCTCTAATCTCTTATGATCGCAACTTCAACTTGAAATTACAAAACCCTAATCACCCAAAACAACTCTTCGACAACAGAAACAACTCTCTTTTTCAATATGAGCAGTTCCTATATATAAACAACTTGCACCAACCTAAAAATGATCTTCAAATTATTTTATCACAATAGCTCCATGTTTCATATTGATAATCTCAAAGAAATAAATGATTTACCATGACCGTGTTAGGTTAAGATAAAATCTACAAGATTATATCTCCAAGGTAGTTAACTCATTTTGCTTCTGTAGTGCAGCACCTCAAATCTATCTTAAATTCTTGTATCAATCTTGTAAATACTAATAAATTGGATGTATAAGCTTTATTCCATGTCATCATATATATACAAATGATCACACATATTTTACCACTCATTGATATGTGATTCATCGACCTGTTGATCAAGAACATAAGAGTTCTACCTATCTTAGTGTCTGTGACACTAAAAACTCTATCACCACTCAACCAAATGTGTTGTGGTTGGAACCAAATTGCAATATAAACTATTTGAATCCAAATATGTGACCACTCCTCATAATTCCATTTGAACCATAATTTATACCAAAGTGATGTTTTCACAGTCTACCAATATTCTGGACTTAACCAATTTTCAATATTACCTGCTCACTGATTGTATCTTCACTTTACCTATAGTTTATTATGACTTGTACTCACTTAGTTGCATTGTATTGACTTAGTTTATATCAATGACAACCAAATAAATTACTCCTTTTCACTGCACCACAATATCCATCAATCTCCTACAATAATACCAACACTTAGCTTCTCATATTTAGTCATGTAATCATCATTAACCTGATTAATGATCAACTATGAATCTCCATAGACACGAAAAAGTTTAATTTTTCATTGAACATTTTTCATAAGACCTATACTAAGAGCCTCATATTCTACCATTTTATTAGTGCATTAAAAGTTGAGCCTGCAATATCATGGAATTGAGTCACCTTGAAGTGTGATAAGCAATATTCCAGCCTAGATCCCTTCTATATGTAGCACCCATTAAATTATAAGCATCATTGTGTAGGGGTATCAATTAGGAATATGGCCTCATCCAAAAAATCTGCCAAGATAGGATGAGCTTTTTGTATAGGAGGATTGACCAACATATCTATATTAAATTCCCTTTGATATCTCATATGTAAACATACTCTATATCAAATTCACTAAGGATCATAACCAATTTAGCCAGCCTTCCAATCAGTGCTTCTTTACTGAGGAGATATTTGAGTGGGTCCATCTTAGCCACGAGTAGCATCTTTTGACTAAGAAAGTAGTGTCTAAGCTTTTGAGAAGCGAAAACTACTGCTAGGAATGTCCTTTCTATGGTGGAATAATTAATTCATATCCCTCAAGTGTTCTATTTATGTAGTAAATATCCCTTTCCCTTCCTTTAGAGTCATGTTGTGCTAGGATTCTTAGAGATGTTGCACTTGCTTATTTATATAGTAGTAAAGGTTGTCTTGATTTTGGTGGCATTAAGATAGGAGCTGATAGAAAATAGTAATTTAGGGTCTAAAATTCTTCTTAACATTATCTACCCATCTAAAAGGAACATCCTTATGAAGTAGATACTGGAAGGGATGACACTTGTCTTCCAGTTGTACTATAAATCTTCTTACTAACTATAGCCTCCCTTGGAGACTCCATAGTTGACTGATATTCTTAGGAGGAGGCATCTCAATGATTTCTTTGACCTTTTCTGGATCTACCTCTATTCCACAATGCGAGACAGTGAAACCTAGAATATTTCCTGATATAACTCCAAAGACACATTTCTTAGGATTTAACCTGACTTTGTATGCTTCCAATTTATCAAATATTACAACTATAATTCTTATGTGAAGATCTATGGTAATTTATTTTGACAATATGTCATCCACATAGTCTTCCATGATGTCATGCATGAGATCATAGAAGATCATATTCGTTTCTCTTTGGTATGTTTTTCCTGCATTCTTCAGACCAAATGACATGACATTGCAATAATCCATTCCCCGTTCACAAGTGAACGTTGTCTTATTATGGTCTTTGAGAGGAATGTGGATCTAATTATATCTTGAGAATCCATCCATTAATGATAGAATTTCATAGCTTGCAGTAAAGTCCACAATCATATCAATGTTGGGTAATGGAAATTTGTCTTTAGGACATGCCTTATTGAGGTCTCTAAAATCTATGAATATTTTGATGCCCCCAAAGGGTTTGGTGATTGGTAAAAAATTCTATATCCACTCTGCATAATCTATAGGTTAGATAAAACTGACATCTAACAGTTTCTTGAGCTCTACCTTGACTAGTAAAAAAATCTTTGGATACATTTTCTAAAGTTTTTGTTTGATAGGTTTGACTCCTGGGTTGATTGGTAAATGATGTAGGAATAATTTTGGATCTAGCCCTAGCATATTAGCATAAGACAATGCAAATTTTATATTTATGTCCTTGAATAATTTAATGAATTATTCCCTCTCCTCTAGAGAAAATGAGCCTACAAGGTGTATGACCTTCTTGGTCTCTTTAGTGCCAAGGTTTATCTCTTGTGTCTCTTCTACCAGAAATATTGATCTTTCCTGATTAATGGGAAGTGTTTGAAACCTTCCATCCTCTGGCACCTTGGGGAGGTTTTCACCAAGAGATACATCTTTTTTTTTACTCTTTTATGATCTAGAGGTGCATTTCAGTTTTAACCTAGAGATCTATCATTTTTTCATTGCTTTCATTTTTTGACTGGAATTTATACACGACTCCCCAAATTATGTCACACAATTGAGATCAATAGTAAAAATTTCCTTATGGTCCCCTATGGTATATGACCTCAAATTCCCATGAACTCAGCAATAGCTTTTTTATTCTCAAAAATATCTAAGTGTGGAGGATCTTGTTCTTCCAAATCAATAAGCTTAGGGTACAATAGGGAAATGGCATCATTGGTGTCTGTGCGTGCTAAAAGTGGCCTCTATTTAGCAGAACACTTCAACATAGTCATTGCTCTTTAGCTGCATATAGGAATGAATATCGATTCATTCACCCTACATGTCTTAAAGAAATGACCTGTTGCCTTCTAGAAGGCAAGAGTATGAGCTTGCTCTTAGGTCATTGCAAGCTCAGTGACTACACCGAAAACCTAAATGAAGGATTTAAATCTATATGCTGAAAGTAAACTATTGCTTAATCTAAATGATTATGCAACTTTGTTGTTCATCCAAGCTATTTAAGATTGATTTTAGAAGCACCAAATTGAAAGTGAAAGATTCTTTTTAAAACCCAAATTGAATGTGCTCTAATGATTAGATTTGCATGCTTGAATAAAATAAACAACAATATTAAATAAATGCTAAGAATGCAAGAAAGCTAAGACGAAAATGTAGCATAATAACATTAAGCAAAAATTAGGATCCTTTGTGAAGGAAAAGAGTTTCTCTTTTATAGAAATCTCTCTCGAATCGACGGTCGAGATTGAACAAAAAGAGTGGCTCAGATTTGATTGAAGAAACACAATCCACGTGCAAGTGATTCGATTGGTCGAGAATGTCAGTTGACTGAACTGACTGATCAGTTATTTTGGAAACTTCCAAAATCAGTTCACAGTTAACTGAAATGTTTCCAAAATGATAAACAGTGGAGAATCAGTTAACTAAGTGGAACTGGATTGTTTCC
>MU228097.1:956903-971168 GCA_018584345.1 Thuja plicata
TGAACAGATAGATAAGTTAAATTACAAACTGATGACTAAGGGTTAATGGGCTAACCAAGAAAAGTTTTAGAGGTACTGATTCACCCCTCCCCTCTCAGTACAAATTATCTCAATATAATTCCAACATGATAGTCAGTGTTAACTTAACATGAAGACAGAAAAAGGTTTGGTGTATTCAAAAGAGTAATAATTTCATATAACGCATCTTGGAGTGTGTCAATAACATACTCATGTATACTCAACTCACATGGTTTATACTTCAGAGGTCCGCATAGCATATTTTTGTTATCTTAGAGCCTTCCAAGTAGTGTTCTTAAGGTTCATTAAAGAAATGTGGCTAAATCCAATGGTTGGAATGGATTTAGATGTTAATGTGTTATTCATGATGTTGTAGGATATTTGTAAAGTATGTGATTTATGATTTGGTGATCCAAATGGATTTGAAGGACCTCATTAGTTGAATTTTTGGTCAATGATAATATTTTTATTTTTATTATTTGTTCTTGGTTGTTATGGATGAAGGCCATAATCCAAAAGTCAAAGATAGATTAGGTATTAAGAATTGGTGATTTGATTTTAAGAATTGGTGAATTAGGTTTCATCGACCTAGTTATTTATATAACATGATGAATTGGGGAAAATTTACAAGCATGGAAGTGGAAGAATGGTTGCACATGTTAGGGATTTCTTGTAGAGTAGTTATTGAAATCTCTTGAGGTCCAGATTGCTCATTTGAAGGAGTCAAAAAGGATTTTAACAGAGATCATAATTGAGCTTCAATGGAACTAACTTTTGCATAAGGTAGATGTTTTTATATAGTCACAAAATCTTTAGATCATTGTAGTGATCAGTCTATAAGGAAGTGAGCCTTCCTTAGGGTTGAAGCCCAAGGCATTTTTATTTAAGCAGTAAGCTCTATGTAGTGATCTTGAATTCAAGTGCATTCCCCATATATAATGTAATAATATTTTACTTCTAACAAGGTATTTATTGTGGGTAATCAACCCCACCCTATTTTTTCCCCTAACGTGGTTTCCATGATAAAAATATGGAGTCAAGCATTGTGTATGTGTTTCATATTTATTTCTTCCATACTTATTATTTGATTACATAATCAGATCTGAACATTAGTGTTGTATGCTTGATATAAGTTAAAGGGGTTTAGAAGGTTGAAGGGTTTTTAGATTTGGATTATTGGGAACAACTAATCCCCCCGCTCTTAGTTTTTATTTCCATAGTATCAACAATTGGTATCATATCAGTCCCTTGTAAAAATCCTAACATCTTGAGGGAGATCAATTATGGAAACTTGTAAGGACATATATAGATCAAAACAGAGTAAGAGATTTTTAACAAAAAATTCAAGATGTGAGAATTAAATGAGAGAACTTATAGAGGAACTTGAAAAGGAACAAAGAGAGATTCAAAAGTTGGAAGCATTGATTTCTATAAGGGGACCTGCAGTTTCAAAAGGTAGATCTAAAATCACTAATGCAATCAATAGTAAAATCACACCAGATCCTATTAAAGAAGAAGACATTGAGCCTAAAATTCCCATACCTACTAGTTCATCCATTGAGAAATAAGAGAAAGGTACTAAGTCTGATGTTTTCAAGATCACTAGCTCTTCCATTGCAATAAAGGAAAATGATTTCAAATCAGTAGACTCTATACCTACTTTTTCTACTAATGGTCCTAGTAAATAAAAGGGGTCCTTTGCTGCAAATATTATCAGAAGAGATGAATGGGTAATAGATAGTGGATGCTCTCACCATATGACTGGTGGTAAGAGTAAATTTTTAAGCCTTTAGAAAGTTGATGTAAGTATGGTAAGATGGGGAGACAATACTGGAGGTATAATCAGAGGTAGAGGATTTGTTTTTCTTGATGAAAAGAAGAATGTAGATGATGTGTTGTATGTAGAAGGTTTGAGACATAATGTTTTTAGTGTAAGGAAATTGATGAATAATGGATATAGCCTGTATTTTGAGAATGATGGATGCAAGATTGTAGATAGTTATGGAAAGATGATTGCAACAAGATCCAAGACAAGAGGTAATGTATTTCATCTGAACACTAATTTGAGAATTTTCTCCATCATTCAAGATTATGAAAGATGGCTATGGAAAAAGAGGCTATGTCATATAGATTTTGATAATATTATAACTATAAGCTCTACCTCTATTGTTAGAAACCTTCTTAGATTGAATAATCGTACAAATACTTTTTGTAAGGAATGTCAGTTAGGTAAGCCAACAGGAACTACTTTCAAGTCTAAGGATGAAAACTCAAATGGATTGTTGGATCTTGTTCATAGTGATTTGTGTGGTCTTGCAAAGATAAGAAGCATGCAATGAGATAGATATTTTATTATATTCATTGATGATTACTCTAGAATGATTTGGGTAACCTTCTTGAAAGGCAAGGTTGAAACTTTTGAAAAAATCAAAATCTTTTTCATGATTGAAAATGAAATAAGAAAAAGGCTTAAATGCCTAAGATCATATGGAGAAGGGGAATTCACATCCAGAGATTTCAATACTTTTTGTGAAGAACGTGGAATTAATAGAAAATTATGTGTACCAAAAACTCCACAACAAAATAGAATTGTGGAAAGAATGATCAGATCAATCCTTGAAACTGCAAGAACCATGATGATAGAAGGATATTCTCCATAATTTTTTTGGAGAGAGGTGGTTAGCACTTCAATATATACATTTAACTGAGTTTATATTAGAAGAGGAATAGGTAAGGCACCTTATGAACTTTGGTATGGAAATGTTCCTACTATGAAGTATTTCAAAAAAATTCTAGCAAGTGTTATATCAAGTGTGATGACGACATATTTATTGGATACTCTACCAAAATTAAAGCATACATGTGTTACAACAAAAGGTTAAGGAGGATAGTAGAAAGTGCAAATGTCAGATTAGATGAATACATTAATAATCTATCCAAATCTAGTAGAAACACACATGTTGATCAGAATGTGAGAAGAGATCTGGAGGAATATCAAAATCAAGTGCAAGGTAGTACAATAAATATAAAGTATGAGACTTATATAAGTAGAGAAAAAGAAGCACAAAAACCAGTGGTAAAGTAGATGATACACAAGTGCATAAGACTAAATCAAAATTAGATAAACAATGTCTTGGGAAAGATCAACGATGAATATAATCCAAGAAAAGAAGAGGGAACAATGCTAGAGTTAAAAGTGAAGCAAATAACATCAAGGTATTAAAAACATATCCATTTTCAAGATAGATACCTAATTTTTCAGAATAATAGAAGTCAGTCTGATTCATGCAAGGGCAAGATAGGTGAAAAAAGTGTTAATATACCATTTAAAATGTAAGATAGGAATAAAATCAGGAATAGTTCAAAAGGGTCAGTAATCCAAAAGGAAGTAACGATTGATACAGATCAATCGGTTAAAGAGAAGGGATCCACAAGTTGTAACAACCCAAATACTCAAAATCAGGAGAAGACTGGTATGAAGCAACTTAAGGATTATAAGAATCAAAATTCAGTTAAAGGAAATTTCATCTCATAGTGTCAGAGAATTGTAGAAGATCAATTTTTTCTAATCTCTAAAATTGAAGCCAGAGAAGTGTACAAAGATTGCATAGATGATCAGTGGGTTAGAGAAATGGAAGAGGATATTATAAAAGCAAACGATTTAAAAAAAAATCTCAAGATTAGTTCAGCTAAGCTTGAGGCATTTCTACTTTAGAGAAGGTCAATGAACAAAAATGATATTGGATTAGAGGAAGGAGAGTACTCTAATTCTAGTCACAAAAATCTTAACTCGAAGAAGAAGAAGAGAACCAAGAATGCATCAGCAAGGAAGGCTAAGAAGTGCAGAGCTAAGTTTTTTGTTTGCAATGAGATTGGACATAAAGAAATGGATTGTAGGAAGAAAAATCTATGTTTTTATTGTAGAAGGGATGATCGTGATCCAAGCATATGTAGTAGTATGAAAAAGATGAATAATGCTATTAAAGGTGACAAAGTTAGATGTTTTGCTTGCAAGAAATTTGGTCATATTGCAAGATAGTGTACTGCTAAAACAAAACATAAAAATAGGCAGGGAATTGTTCTACTAATCAGATACAACTTTTCTAAATGTACTACTGAAGATAGTAAAGGGAAGAAGGTGAACAAAGATGACACAAAGGGATAAAAAAAGAACCCGTGGAAGAATGATCAGATTAGGAAGAAAGAAAGGAGAAGAAGCACAAGAAGAGGACAATAAGGAAGAATAAAAAAGAGACCACATATATAGGATCTAATTTTCTAAGATCCAAAGGAAAGTCAAAAGGACTTGCTTCTCCTACTCAAAACTAAGATGCAAAAAGATGCATCAGTCCAGATGAGCCATATAAAAATATCATTAAAGCTAGATTGATGTATGAAGGCTACTACTCAGGGGAGTAGTAAGCATGGAAAGGAAAAGCCACCTAATTAGAAAGAGAGTTTTTGCAGGATGTTACAAGAAAGTACATAATCAGGAAGCTAAGTGCTTGATCAGTGTATGGATGTCACAAGAATGTATATGTGCAAGAAAGAAAGATGAAGTTATAGAATATGAAAAGGAAAGGGAAGCTAACATTGATTTGAGAAGGACAATTTCATGAGAACAGTTAACAAGCCTTTGTCATTGATGTCAAAGGGGGAGAAGAGCATGTGAAAAACAAGTACAGATTGTAAGTGCCAAAACATGAGCTTTAGCTAAGGAGAAGAGTACATATTCAAGGGAAGAATCTGATGAAAATAAGAGAATGTAATCAAATATAATTCAAGGGAATCTTGCTTCCAGAGGGAATTTATTATCAGTAAAGAATAATTAGAGAGACTCTGAAAGATAATGAAGGATATTGTTGGTAGTACTGTTGATTATCTTTCTTTGAATGAGACTATTGGTTTCTACTTGCATTACTTATTTTTCACATCACATGTTTCCATCAATGAAAAATGGGGATATTTTTGGCATAATGGAAAAGTTGGAAGTTGAATGTATTGGCATTGATGTCAACATAGTAGAGAAATTAATCATAGGAATTGATCAGAAGACTAGATTGGTTATTGCTAACTTAATTGTTACAGGATAGTCAATGGAGAAGATTATTCAAAGGTATGGTGAGAAGAGGATATGAAAGATATGGATTTGTGCATGTAGAGGAAGGATGTTGAAGGTTTTTATCATGTTCACCCAAAGATTTAGTGTGTTTAATGTAGATTTGGACAGGTAAAAAGGTTACAAAAGATGAATGGAAGAAAAGGTGGCAGTCAGTGTTAACTTAACATGAAGACAAAAAAATATATGGTGTGCTCAATATAGTAATAATATAATGGAGCACATCAGGGAGTGTATCTGGGAAATACTTATGTATACTCAACTTAGAGGGTTTAAACTTTAGAGGTTTGTATAGCATATTTTTGTTCTCAGAGCCTTGTAGACAATGTTCTTAAGGTTCAGTAAAGAAGTGTGGCTAAATTTAATGGGTGGAAAGGATTTAGATATTAATGTGTTATTCATGATATTGTAGGATATTCTTAAAGTATTTGTTTTATGATTTGGAAATCCACATGGATTAGAAGGACCTGATTTGTTGAATTTTTGGGCAATGATAATATTTTTATTTGTTTTATTGTTCTTGGTCGACCTAGTTGGTAAAAAATGTTGCGCAAGTAAAAAATGTGCTATTAAGGATATTTATGATCTCTAGGTGGTTTTTTATGGATGAAGGCCACAATCTAACAGAAAAAGATAGATTAGGTATTAAGAATTGGTGTGTTGATTTAAAGAATTGGTGAATTAGGTTTTTTTGACCTAGTTCTTGGTATAAGATGATGAATTAGGGAAAATTCACAAGAGTGGAAGTGGAAGTATGGTTATGCACACCAAGGATTTCTTGTAGATTAATCTTTGAGATCTCTTGAGGGCCATATTTCTTATCTGAAGGAGTCAGAAAGGATTTGAGCATAGATCATAGTTGAGCTTCAATGGAACTAACTTTGGCATAAGGTAGATTTTTTTATCGAGTCACAAAATCTTTAGATCATTGTAGTGATCAGTCTGTAAGGCAGTGAGCCTTCCTTAGGGCTGTATCCCAAGGCATTTTTATTTGAGCAGTAATCTCTAGGAAGTGAGCCTAAATTAAATTTCATTCCTCATATATATTGTAATAAGTTTTTACTTATGACAGGGTATTCACTTATTGTGGGTAATCATTCCCACCATGGTTTTTCCCCTAACAGGGTTTCCATGATAAAAAATGGTGTCAAGCATGGTGTATGTGTTTAGTATTTATTGCTTTCATGATTATTGTTTGATTACATACTCAGATCTGAACATTAGGGTTGTATGCTTGATAATTTACTATGATAAAGGGGTTTAGAAGGTTGAAGGGTTTTGAGATTTGGATTATTTGGAACAACAAATTTACCCCCCCCCCCCTCTTATTTTTTCATATTCATAGTATCAACAATTGGTTGATGGGGTTTGTGAAAGGAAGTCCTTGGACATTAATCTTGGATCTTCTAGTAGTAATTGTACAATCATGGTTTTAACCTTGGACAGTGATAACATGGACAGTGTGATCAGGTTCATGTTGGATATGATTGATGTCATTAGCATTGTTGTATTTTCCAAACCTAGAGGATTTACTTTTGTCGTGATTATGAAGTGGATCATTAAAGATAGTGTGGTCAGTATTTGTTGCTCTCAGATTATCTTTGACTTCTATCTCTCACCTTTCAATAGGATCTTGGAAAATATGCTTAAGCTGAAATAAATTGCAATTTTTATGTCCCTTCATATGATGATACTCACAAAACTCATTGTCATTATACCATGAAGGATTAAAAAGACCAATATCATAGTGTCGTACCTCTGGTAATGTGATAGCACTAGATTGGATCATTTTTTTAGAACCACCTTAAGTGGCTCAGCTAGACATGTGAAAGTGTGTCGTGGGTTTTATCTTCATTGTGTACGTTGTTGTTCATTGTTTGCATTAATTGATTGAGTATTTTTTTGGTGAATATTATTGTTGGTGTTGATCATGTTAGGAGGGAGTGCTCCATGTAGATGTATGAAAACTTGTGAAATATGGATAACCTTAGTGTCAACAATACCATCATTTGTGACATTCTTGTTTTGAGACCAATATTTAGTTTTTTCAAAAGATTGGTTGTATTGGATGGTCTCAGTTGTGTCTTTATTACCTTTCTTCTTGCTTTGAGAGTGATACCTCTTTCATCTTTCATACCTTGTTCACCAACTTCAATAAATGTGTCTATATGTTGGGAGTGCAAAGAACACATAATATCATATTGGTAGTTCCCAAAGAACATTTGGATCTTATCCCTCTCAGGAATAGGAAACGGTGGTTTTCTATTTATATTCCTCCATTTTTGTAGGAAGGATGCAAAAGGTTCCCCATTTTTTTGTTTGGCGTTACATAGATCCATGATTGTGACTTCTATAAAAATGTTATGAGAATAAATATGAATTCTATAGCCAATTCACCCCATGAGCGTATTCTTGATGGTAGACGTGAGAACCACTCCATGGATGGACCACTAAGACTTCATGAAAAGAGGCACATTAAATAAGTGTCATTGTGAGAATTCTTGACACAATCCATAAAGAATTCTTGAATATGATCCCTTGGGTCACCTTTCTCCCTATATCTATCAAATTTGGGTGTTAAAAAATTTGGAGGAAAGGGTAGCATGTAAAATGTTTTTTCAAAGGGATAGGGACATATGTCCTCCACAGTGTACGTCTTCTTTGACTCACTAGTCTGCATGTTGGTTATTTTTGTTGGAGGGTTTGCACCTATTGTGCTAATATATCGGTAGGCGTTGGAGGCATATTTGTATTGGAACCAAGATTAGGATCCACAAATGGAGTTTTATGTTGATACATGGGTGTCTGATTATAAACATAAGTGTGTTGAGCTCTTGGATATATGTTTGAGGTGTTCATATCAGTATGGACATAGGTGGACACACTTTGCAGTGTAAAATATGGAAATGTCATATTAGGTTGAGCAAAAGGATTTGTATGATGAAATTGAGGTATTGCTCCGACATTTTTTTCACTTGTATTTTGATTAAAAGAGGGCCCTTGAAATGTGGTCTTCATACCGTTAGGGGGTTTATTGGAAGGTCCTCCTTGAAATTTGACATTTGGACTGCTAGCATTCTGGTTGGAAGGTACCCCTTAAAAATTGACATTTGTACTGCTAGGGGGTTGATTGGAAGGTCCTCCTTGAGTCATTGTATTGGTCATAGCACTCACACTAGAGGATGGTGGTATTGGTGTGTTAGGTGTCATAGTAGTCTTTGGTATAGTTTTCATTATGGTACTTGCATTTGTTTGTGATGTACTAGAGGGAATACTGGAATTATAATTTTTAACCATTGTCTGGTGATAGATGATGGTATTGTATTGTAGACTAGGTTTGTAAACTAAATTCCAAATGATATTGCTGAAGTTGTAACTTGTGCGGTAGCATGGGTTGTGTTACTAGATGATAAACTAGTAGACACTTGAGATAAATATGATTTTGTAACCCCAGTAGAGATCATTTGGTTACCCTCCATGATGTTGGAGGTGTCAAAACCTGGTGGTATTTTGGCTCTATTTTTTGCAAGAAGATGGAAGTATCTATTAGGGTATGCTAATAATAAGGCATTGATGACAGCAAGGACACTAGGGTCTTGTGATGTATTTTATATCTCTTCTAGGGTGGAGTGTTCTTGAATGTTTGCCAAGGAAAATTCATCACTAGGAGATAAGGTATTCCCACTCCTAGGTGGTCTTTTTGAACCCATCGGTGTGTTGAAATTGAAACTCATATTACTTGTAGGATTGATTGTAGGGTCTTGATTTGGGTCCATCTGTCCCTTTCCCTTTGGCCGAGTAAATGGCATATAGAAATGCAAGGATGAGACTAGGACAATGCAAGGTGAGACTAAAATGACTTGATTATAGTAAAACCTAAGAAGGAAACTATTTTCTGGATTTTCTAATTTTTGGAAATAACACTACAAGACTATCTATATGATTTGACTATAGTAATGACTTAGGAAGGAAAATATTTCTTTTTTGGAATTTCTGAGTTTTGAGAAAAATAATCAAGACTAGATATGACAACTAAGGTTGGAAAAATAATTTTTTAAGGGGGGAAATGAAAATTTCAATATTATGACATCTTAGGAGAAACCCTAAATTATGGTGAGAAACACTTTAACCTCCATGTAGTAATGACAAGACAATGACAATGTTTTGATAACAGGACTTTTTTTATAAGAGAGGTCAAAAAGAATCTACCAACCACTTATAGAAAGATCCAAAAGAAGATATATTCTTTAATGTTCAAAAGATACCCTAAAGATAAAGATACACAAATATAGTACATGCAAGACCTAATTGAAAGATATGAGGCATGCAAGGTAAACCCTAAAATGAGGACATGCAAGGTAAACCCTAAAATGATTACATGCAAAGATGACCAAGACCTAATTATGAAACAAGCTAAGGTACTCTAAAATAAAAACCCTAGATGAATGATAGGTTTTTTGATGCCAAATACCAAAAAATGTGTGTTTAGAAAGTGTGTAAGTTTGTGAATTTACCCTAGTTTTTCTCTGAATTGGCTAATTTGAAAACCCTAATTTTACCAATCAATTGTGTATAATAATTTGAAAGCGTGTCATTTAAACTAAGACTGGTAATTCCTCTAATTTGTTAAAAAAAAAAAAAAGTGTTCTGGTTTGATCAAATGGCAGGCAATTACATCATACAAGTAGGTCGATTGTGGTTCTTTAATTGGAAAATATGATGTAGGATATTATAATTGTGACCCAAAATATGACAATTGTGTCATTTTACCAACAGTTGCAACATTTTCAAGAGAATTATGTCATTTTCTCTATGTAATTGTTTGATGGTCAATTTTGGATTTTTCAAACACAGAAAACACACATAAAATAGTATGGTTGTTTGACAATTTTATTGATTTATGTATGTTCAATGAATTTTGCAAGCCACAAGATTTTCATTGGTCAGATTATAGATGAAAACAAAAATAGTCAGTTATTAGCCGTAGGTCACAGCTTCATTAGTGAAATCGCCACCCACAGATTGATTTTTTTTTTTTTTTTAATCTCAAACAGAAGTGTCACACCTGAGGGTGTGCCTATTTTTTTCCTTTTTGGATCTTGATCAAAAAGGATTTCTCTCCAATTGAAACAATTTCTTGGGAAACATATGGTGAGTTATCTTGCGGGGAGATTATTCCCTCCCCTTGCACTTTGATTTTGTAATATTTAAAATTTAGAATGGGTGGCCTCTAAATTATGGTTTTTAGTTAGATATGTGTTGTCTTCCCAATCAGATAATAGGTACCAGACACTAAAGTATCTAATTGGTCATGTCGGTTCCTTAGGCACGTAGGCCCGATCTGAGCTATCACCAACATCTCTTCCCTAGCTTAGTCAAGATAAGACATTCTGGAGTTTACTCATTATCTTATTTATATATTGACTGAAGGGATTTATCAGTTTGAAGTCATCCCCTGAGGTGATGAAATACCCAGGCAGACCTCTCTAAATAAAATGAAAAATGGGGTTCTAACACAAATTGTGCAATTGAACTAAACACACCAGACAGATTGGTCAATTTTGAACCAAAATTGAAGTATGATGTAATCTATTTACAGACACAAAAAAGGGTTAAATTTTAAGCACCAATGAATGTGATTTACCCTACTGCAAACAAAAAGTGAGCTAAGAGACATACTTGAGAGCTTTTTTTTTTCCTTTTCAATTTCCAAATTTCTCCATGGCACACACTGAAAATTAGTAACCAAACAAAAACCCAATCTAGATGCTGAAAAACACATAGAAAACTAGAAACTAGAAATAAAATACAGAAATTTGAAGAAAACTGCAAAGAATGTATGCATGTACTTACTAGGTGAATGGATCATTTGGATGGTACTTGTATTGCAGAAATCAATGATTGCATCTTTAATTAATTGATTGCATTTTTTAGCCAAGAAAATTAGTCACTTGAATGGTGCAGTTGTGTAAAATCCCTATCAAATAGATAGAAATTAAAAAAAGACACACAAAAGTGATGAACTAAAACTAATTATATGTTTGAATTCATTTGTTGATATTCAACTGAGTTGTAGAAGTGATGATAAACATTATCAGTTAATGTATTGTCATTGATGTCAACTTATTTGAGTATTATTATGGTGGAAAACATTTGTTATTTATTGAAGATCTGGAATAAACAATTTTTATGTGGTCAGTAATGAAGAGTTTTGTATCAAGTGACAGTGTAAATTGAGTAAAACAAAGTGTATACCGAGCACCAGTGATAATCGGGCAAGGGATTTCCAACACAACTATTGACTGAGCAATTAATTCAAACTAAGGCCGACTAAGATGCTAAGCTGGCATTTGATGATTTTAAGGTAAAAGACAAATTTTTTTATTTGATCAAACGGCTATTAGAATTCAAGGAAGATCGGATGACAAATATTGAAACATGTTTTTAACACAACTGTCAAGGAAGGTTTAAATGGTTAAATCAACGATGGAGATTAAGCAAAAATATTTGAAGGATGAAAATTAAATGATACATGATATATTTTTAAGGGACAAGAGATTCATTTTGAATGACACCTGATGAGCACACATGTGAATTTATGCATTACTGATCAAACTGGTTAAAGACAGAACTGAGCATTTCTGTAGACATAACCGAGCAAATAGAGGAAAGAGTGTCACCGAGAAGAACAAGTATGAGATGAACTAAAGTGAACAAATTGATCAGAGGTATTATGTACTTATCATATATCTGAATATCTGCAAATCAAAGTTGTGTTTGAATCAGATCATTACTGTAACAGTTTAACCATTGCTACAGATAAAGCTCTTAACCGAGTAGGATAGTGAGTCCTTATTATAACATTTAGAGAATGTTGATTGTTTTCTTATTGACCCCATAGTGAATGCATGGTCAAGAGAGAACTGTTAGTTTTAAATCCTCTAACAAGGTCACATTTAACAGTGTGCATTGTAACCTTTAACAGGGTTGGCTCTTCACCAAGCTCACTTCAGAAGAGTGAAAATATTTTGGGTTACCCGTCCCGGGTGGTTTTTCCATTAGCAAGGTTTCCACGTTAAAAATCTATGTGTCAATGTGCATGAATGTTGTGGATTGTTATTTTACTTTACACTTTATTTTATTGACCTATATCGGTAATCAGGGTATTAATTTACTGATATTTGGTAAACACTATTGATGAAAGTTTAAGATTACATAATACATTTTCACTGAGCTAAATTATTATGATTGAATTTTTTTTGTTATACATTTGGAGGAATTTTGGATTGTAGGATAATTTTGTGAGGGCACTGAATCTAACTGATTCACCCCCCCCTCAGTTATTCTAACAATTGGTATCAAAGCATCCAGTGCTTATCAGAGCATATAGTGCTTATCAAAGAGCATACATTACTTATAAGTTTGAAGGACTTAAGCTAAAGATCACAAGATGTATAAGAGAGACACACCGAAGCTAAATAAGGATAAATTCTTGACATTGAAAAGAAGAATGAGACTATACCTATCAAGGATTGGAGATGACATTGAAATTTACTTGGATAATGAATTCATTCTACCTACTGGAGCTTTAACCATTAGTCAGATGAAATAAAAACATGAACACAATCTTATAATGGTGAAGATTGCTTCTTCACTTACTAATGCATAATTTGAGGATATCAAGACTTGTATTACTTCCAAGCAAATGTGGGATCAACTTACACTAGTTTATGGAGGAGATGCAAATGTGTTGAGAGATAGAGCTGAAAGTCTTCGAGGAAAGTTTGATGATATGAGAATGAAGGAAGGAGAGAACATCACACAATACAGTACCCAACTTAAGGAAGTTTTGAATTATATTCAAGGATCTGGTGGAGCCATTGATCAAAACACAACTGTGAGTAAGATTCTTATAACTCTATTGCCTATTTATTCTATAAGAGTCTCTGCAATACATGAAATGAGAGTTGCACCTGGAAATAACATTATTGTTGATAATCTTGTTGGAAGATTAATTTATTTTGAGTTGAATAACTTTGATAATAGTATTGTACCATCTATGGAGTCCACATTTATGTCTACTTTGAAAATTGCTAAATCTAGTAGCAAACACATAATTAGAAATAACAGTGACAGTGATAGTTATGACAAGGAACTTGATGAGCTTGAAGCCTTAATGGTTAAGAGATTTCACAGAGATAAAGGAAGATATAAAGGTAAACTACCTTTGATATGTTTTAACTGTAAAGAGATTGGTCATTTTGCTGCAAGATGCCCTAACAAAAAGAATGATGAAAGAAATGATAGATCTAATGACAGAAAGGATGACTGAGAATTCAAAAGAAACCGACAGTATGATAGGAGAGATAAACAAGATTACAAGGATAAAGGTAAGAAAGCTTGTTACATTGTTGAAGATAATAATAATAGTGGATCTGAAATTGATGAAGATATTGAGACAGTGTTTGTAGCTTTAAAGGATGATTTGGATGGAGATGAGAGGTATGAAGATGCAACACTTATCTCTAAAGTTAGTAAACATGATATTTGGGTTATTGATAGTGGCTGTACACATCACGTGACTAATGATAAAGGAAAATTTGAATTTCTTGAACATTATGATGGAGGATCTGTAAGAATGAGAAATGATACACCCTATCAAGTGAAAGAAAGAGGTACTATTATGCTAAACAATCAAATCAAATGTGAATATGCTTATTGGGTAAAAGGACTTAACTACAATCTGTTGATTGTTTCACAGTTGAATAACACAGGACACTGAGTTGCATTTGAAAATAGAAAATCAAGAATCTATGATGGAAAAGGAAAATTGATCGATACTGGTGAACAATATAGAGGTAACCTATTCTATCTTAACACTGCTGAAACTACTTGTTTATTGGAAAAGAATGAAGATATATAGTTATGGCATAAAAGACTATCATGTAAATTTTGGCAACATGGTTAAGATTAGTAGAAAAAGAAAATTTAGAGGTTACCGTGTATGCACCCTAAAATGGTCGCCTAGACTTTGGGCCCCATTTATCATTTTATCAATTTTCTGAATCAATGCTTTGAAACATTTTCAATTCAAATCAATTTCCTTGATCAAATTGTAATTAATTCAA
>MU228097.1:980523-1026687 GCA_018584345.1 Thuja plicata
TTTAATTAAATTCAATTTCCCCCATTTAATTAAATAAAATTCTTCTAATTTATTTAATTGAAAGAAAACCTCTTTTTTAATTAAATAAATAAAAATCCCCACTTAAAGCACTTTATTTGTTGAAAAATGAAATAAATTAAATTAAAAAGTAAATAAAATCCCTTTTTCCTCACATCTTTCTAAGTGGTGGGTTTTTGCCTCTTAATTGTAGCCTTTGATTTTTGCCTCTTAATCTCAATCATTCACTTTTCTTTAAAAGGAGACCTCTCCTTATCATTTTCATATTAGGTTTTCATAATATTGTTATGCTACAGGTTTGGAGAGCAATTTTGGAGATGAATTTGAGCACTCAAGCTCTCTTTTTGTTTTCTTTATTCTTGCATTTAATGGCTCCTCATATAGATTAGAATCATGTTTATTCCCATAGATTAGATTTGCAGTCATATTTCCTTTCATAAACTAATATGCATTGTTATCATATAGAGTAGATTTCATTTTTATGCATTTGAATTTCTCGTTTCATGGTGTATTTGCAATAGACACAACTAGGTCAATCTGAGGGTCTTCATTTTACATTTTTACACATCCATGACTAGAGAGCTATGGATCGATATTTGAGGCCTCATTCTTGAGAAACCTTGAATGAAATGATTCATAGAAGTGTGACACAATTATAGCACACATACCGAGCTTATCTAAACCAGACCATGAAATGTGCAAAAATTGTCAAATGGGAAAGATGTCAAAATCTAGTTTCAAGAGCAAGAATTTTTCATCTAATGATATTTTGGAGTTAGTTCATACAGATCTATGTGGACCAATGAGAACAAAGAGTTATTATGGGGACAAATAATTAATTTTATTTGTTGATGACTACTCTAGGATGATGACTGTCATGTTCTTAAAAGAAAAATCTGAAGCATTTAAGATGTTTAAGTGGTATAAGGCTAAAGTGGAAAAAGAAACTGGTAGAGATCTGAAGTGTTTGAGATCTGATAGAGGAGGTGAATTTATTTCTGATGAGTTCACTAACTTCTTTAATGCGTATGGAATCAAAAGACATGTTTCTGCATCGAGGACACCATAGCAGAACGGAATTGCGGAAAGAAGAAATATATCAATTTTTTATTGTGCCAGAACACTGATGATTGAACAAAAAGTTGCACAAAAATAATGGAGAGAAGCAAAAAGCACAGTTGTTTACACACTGAACCGAGTACACCTGAAGAAAGATTCAAACAAAACACCTTTTGAGCTATGGTATGGTTATACACCTAATGTGAGCTATTTTAGAATATTTTGAAGTAGGTATTATATTCTGAAAGATGATTGAAATGGACAATTTTATTCAAAAAGTGATGAAGGAATATTTCATGCACATTCTACTAAGAGTTAAGCTTACAAATGTTTGAACAAAACAACTAACAAAATCATTGAAAGTATATATGTGAAAGTTGCTGAATTTGCTGAGATAAATGATGAGGACAACATGAAAGAACCTGAAGATTACAGTAAATTTGTTTACTGGGAAGAATGGGATACTATACTGACTCATATGCCTAGCGTTACCGTGCAACAGGGTAATGTCACCGGCAATAGGTAGCATATACCGAGCATCAGAAAAATGTTGAAACTGAAGATAATGAACCAGAGGACAATGAGCCTATAGAAGAAGATAACAAAGAACCAAGAGTTGAACCTATACTTTATAAATATTTAAGAAGATACCATCCACAGACTCAGATTATTGGAGAAAAAAGAGTAGGCATGATGATAAAAAGTAAGTTTAGAGATGACACTTGTTTAATTTGTGAATTTGAGCCTAAGAATGTTAGAGATGCATTAGAAAATGAAGACTGTATTAATGTTATGAATGATGAAATTGAGTAGATACAAAAAAATAAGACATGGACATTAGTACCGAGATTGAGTGATAAAAATGTCATTGGCACCAAATGAATTTTCATAAACAAATTGAATGAAGATGAGAATGTAACCAGAAATAAAGCAAGATTAGTTTGCAAAGGTTATGCACAAGAAGAAGGAATTGATTATGGAGAAAATTTTGCACTCGTTGCTAGACTTTAAGGAGTAAGAATACTACTTGCATACCCTGCATATAAAGGATTCAAGGTATATCAGATGGATGTGAAGTCTGCATTTCTAAATGGAATATTGGAAGAAGAGGTATACATTGAACAACCTGAAGGATTTGTTGATCCTGATCAGTTACACATGGTATGTAAGTTACACAAAGCTTTATATGAACTGAAACAAGCACCGAGAGCATGGTATGAAAGATTGCACTCTTATCTTATAAGTATTGGATTTATTAGAACAAGTGACAACAATAATTTGTATTTAAAAGGAAGAAATGATGATAAGACGCTTATTGTTGAAATATTTGTTGATGATATTATATTTGGGGGTAATGATAACTTATGCACTTCATTTGCTAATGAAATGAGGAAAGAGTTTGAAATGTCAATGTTTGGTGAGATCAAATTTTTTCTTGGATTGAAAATTTTACAACAACCCACAGGCATCTACATTACTCAATCAAAATACATCAAGGAATTACTAAAGACATTCATAATGGAAGAATCAAAACCTGCCGGAACACCTATGGTGACAAGATGCAAACTGACAAAAGAAGACAAGACACCTGAGGTAAATCAGACTTTTTATAGATAAAAGAATTGGTAAATTGATGTATGTTATACACACAAGACCTGACATAGCACATGCAGTTGAAATAGTTGCAAGATTTTTTGCTAATCCCAGAGAATCACATATGACTATTGTGAAAAGAATTTTTAGATATTTGAAGAATACTAAGGATTATGGACTATGGTATAAAAGAGAAGGAAAGTTTGAATTGGAAGTTTATACTGATGTTGATTGGGCTGGGAATATAGATGACAGAAATAGCACTACTAGTGGAGTATTCTTTATTGGAGACAGACTAGTTACTTGGATAAGAAAGAACAAGGGAAGCATATCTCTGTCAACTGTAAAAGTGGAGTATGTTGTTTCTGCTGCAAATTGTTCTAACATAGCATGGATAAAACAATTGTTGAAAGGAATGAATGAAGAGATCACTGATCTAGTGATGATTTACTATGACAATACAAGTGCTATAAATATTTCAAACAAACCTATGATGCATGCAAAAACAAATCACATATCTATAAAATATCACTACTTGAGAGAACAAGTACAAGACAAATAAGTAATACTAGAATATGTACAATCAAAAGAAGAACTTGCAGACATATTCACAAAACCCTTACCGAAGGATACATTTGAGTACTTGAGAGGTAGACTAGGGGTTCGTCCCTTGTCTATTGACAACTGAGGTGATTAGGAGGTTGCATCAACCTACATGAAATCAAAATATCAGACATGTTGATGAAAAGATGAATTGGACTGACACAGACATATTAGTACACTGAAAGGTACCTAGTGCACCGAATATTAGAGATATTTTATTTTGGCTACTGTAGAGCTATATTTCTTTTTGGCATTGTTGTCAAAGGGAGAGAAATTAATAAAATATGATGAGAGAAATGATCAATAAAATATCTATCCATCCAAGGGAGAAAAGAGAAAGGGAGAGACATATCTAATCTATAGAGAGATTCCAGAACTGAAAATTAAAAACTGCAGGGAGAGTCTGCATGGTGAACAATAATTTTTTTACTAATACTGTTTATATTCAAGTTAGGGAGAGCTAATGAATTATTGCAGTTGTAGAATAGATGTTTGGTATTTGTTGTATGGCATTATTATATTGCATATTGCATATTGCATATTTTTTTTCCATCAACGCCAAAGGGAGAGATTAATGAACTACAACTGATTATATGTTTGAAGTCATTTGTTGATATTCAACCGAGTTGCAGAAGTGATGATAAACATTATCAGTTAATGTATTGTCATTGATGTCAACTTATTTGAGTATTATTATGCTGGAAAACATTTGTTATGTATTGAAGATCTGGAACAAACAATGTTTATGTTATCGGTAAATGAAGAGTTCTGTATACACCGAGTGACAGTGTAAACTGAGTAAAAAACAGTGTATACCGAGCGCCAGTGATAACTGAGCAAGGGATTGCCGACACAACTATTGACTGAACAATTAATTCAAATCGAGGCTGACTAAGATGTTGAGCTGGCAATTAATGATTTCAAGGTAAAAGATAAAAGTTTTTTATTTGATCAAATGGCTATTAAAATTCAAGGAAGATTGGACGACAAAGATTGAAACATGTTTTTAACACAACTATCGAGGAAGGTTTAAACAGTTAAATCAACGATGGATATTAAGCGGCAAAATTTGAAGGATGAAAATTAAATGATACATGATGTCTATATAAGAGACAAGAGATTCATTTTTAATGACACTTGATGCGTACACATGCAAATTTATGCATGACTGATCAGATTGGTTAAAGACATAACTGAGAATTTTTGTAGACATAACCAAGCAAACAGAGGAAAGAGCATTACCGAGAAAAACAATTATGAGATTAACTGAAGTAAAAAAATTGATTAGAGGTATTATGTACTTCGCATAGATCTAAATATCTAAAAATCAGATTTGTATTTGAATAAGATCATTATTGTAACAGTTTAACCATTGCTACAAATAAAGCTCTTAACCGAGTAGGACAGTGAGTCATTATAACATTCAGAGAATGTTGATTGTTTTCTTGTTGACCCCATAGTGAATGCATGGTCAAGAGAGAACTGTTAGTTTTAAATCCTCTAACCAGATCACATTTAACAATGTGCATTGTAACCTTTAACAGGGTTGGATCTTCATCGAGCTCACTCCAGAAGAGTGAATATATTTTGGGTTACCGGTCCCAGGTGGTTTTTCCCTTAGTAGGGTTTCCACATTAAAAATATATGTCAATGTGCATGAATGTTGTGGATTATTATTTTACTTTACACTTTATTTTATTGACCTAGATTGGTAATCATAGTATTCATTTACTGACATTCGGTAAACACTATTGATGAAAGTTTAAGATTACAGAATACATTTTCACCAAGTTGAATTATATGATTGAATTTGTTTTGTTATACATCTAGAGAAATTTGGTACTGTAGGATACTTTTGTGAGGGCACTGAGTCTAATTGATTCACCCCCCTCCCAGTTATTCTAACAAAAAGGACTATAAAATCCAAAAATAGATGTGTATTTAAATCATGCAATTGTGGATCATAATGTAACGAATGTGTCATTTGATCCTCAATCACGTCGTTTGAATATGGGTCTGCATAGAACTAAAAAAAAGCACTCCAAAAAAATCAGCAAAGATGTGTTCACATTGAGTTCACCATTTGTAATAGGGGTAAATATTTGAGTTAGTATACCTACAATAATAAAGGTTAGATAGAGGAAATAGAATGGATCTCGATGGTCTGTGTTATGGCTAGGGCACACGTGCCCTAGCCTTGTTCCTTGGTTTCTTTTGCGCGCAGGGGTCTTGAGTGTTTGCAAGTGGCTTTTGGAGGCATGAGAGTCCCTCCCCTTTTGTCTGACTATGATTTTTTGTTGAGATTCAGTGACTTGCGGCTAGGGGTGATTGTTTGAGGTAAAAGGTTGTGCTGAGTAGGGTGGTTTTTTATTCTTGGTGCCCCTTTCACATTCCATTCTGTTGGGAATTTTTTCTAGTAATAGGTTCAAGGCTCTTGTGGGGAGATCATTTTTTCCCTATGGTTACATAATTTTTCATGACTGACCTCTAGGTTTCTCAGAGTTCAGATAATAATGAGGCTATGAAAATTTTTGATCTGGCCCTTACTCTACATGCAAATGTGAAAGATGAGAATAAATTTTTTGGAGTTGATGATATCTCCTCTAAGGGAATTTTAAAAATCAAGAAGGTGAATGGATTTTTAGAAAGAAGCCAAGAGTGTCCAATTTTGGTAATTCAACCAGAATTAGTTTCAAATAATATTAAATATTGGAGAAATCATGCCCTTATATGGAAATTTTTGGGGCTTCTTCTATCTTTACCAGGTCTAGAATCTTGGGCTAGAAAATTTTTGAACCCCGAGGGGGACATCAAGATAGTATTGACAACCTTTTTTTTGTGATCTTTTCTTGCATGGAAGATAGACATAAAGCTTTTGAAGGAAGCCCATATTTATTTAATCAGGTTGGGATCTTTGTTAAACCTTTACATTTGGGCTTCAACTCAGTGAAGGAACACCCCTCGCGCATTCTTGTTTGGATTTTTCTTCCAAGGCTTCCCTTGGATTTCTGGCGAGATGATATTCTTCACAACATCGATCTTTTTCTCGGCAAACTTGTTGGTCCTGCTACTCAGGCTTAAGAAAGAAAGGTAATTTCTTATGCTCAAATTTGTGTAGAAGTTGATTTAAATAATTCATTACCAGATTCTATGGAAATATGTCTTGGACCTCTTCTTGGATTCAACGGATAGACTATGAGATATTTCCATTTAGATGTAGAATATGTCATGAATATAGACATTTACAAAAGAAATGCCCTAGATTCAGGCCATCTACAACGGCTAATGTCTCTTCTATTTTAGATCCTAGAATGGGTAAGGGGAAGGATCCATTGTTGGATGGTATTACGGATAAATATGGATTCATTCCTGTCAAAACTCATAATAAGGGGAGAGGACTTGGATGGATAGACAAAATGATGGGATATCTAATCGGTTTGAAGAATTAGATAACTTGATTCAAGAGGAGAGAATTCAAGTTGAATCATCTCATGGTTATAAACTAATGGGAGTGATATTGGAATAGGATAAAGGAAATAGTCTATAGAATGCAGCCATAGAAGAGTAGAGGGATGGGCAGATGGACATAGATCTTCCTCTGAAATATTTAGTTATGGAAGAGCCTAGTGAGACTCTAGTCTCTAAATTTGAGGGTAATGTGGTAGCTTTAGTGCCTCCTTCACAAAAGGAATCTTTAGAGCCTAGAAAGAGTAATAGGGTTGTTCTTTCCCTAGGCCTACAAAAAGAATCCCTTAAAAAGGGGACTACAGAGAAACCTTTGAAGAGTGGATGAAAGACAAACTAGGAGAAGGTGAAGATTGTTGGGGATACCCTGGGTGAGTCTGGGTCTGTAAAACCTAGTGATTCCCACTTTTCCCATCCTCAAAAATGATTGTTTTATCATGGAATGTGAGGGGGTTGAACAACATACCCAAACAAAAGGTTGTTCCGTATTTAATTGCTTCTCATTCTCTTGACGCTGTCTTCATTCATGAGACTGAGTTGTTGGTGGAGGATATTGAAACTAAAGTTTCTAGGATTTGGTTGTGTGGATCTTATCAGTATGTTGGGGCTCAAGGAAATTCAGGGGGAATGGATTATTTATGGGATCCAATAAATATTGTCCCTAACTAGTTGATTACAGGTCATTCTTCTATTTATATGGTTGTCTCTTGTTTGGATTCAAGTAAAATCTGCCATTTTTCCAATATTTATGCTCCCACAAATCTCTTTGGAAAATCACAGCTCTAGGACCCTATTAGATATGTTCAATCTCTGAATACTTTTCTCCCTTGGGTTTCAGTTGGGGACTTCAATGTTTTTTTCAACTTGGAAGAGAAAAGAGGGGGTGTTGTGAGGCTAAATCCTTCATCCATACTACTCAATGATAATATTGAGCTTCTGAATGTTATTAATGTGAAGCCAAATAATAGCATGTTCACGTAGAAAAATTAGAGAAGTGGATTGGATTTAATATCTGAGAGGTTGGATAGATTCATGGTATCCTGCTACTAGGTGGGAGACAGATGGAATAATAGCTCTGAAATCTTGGATTGGAGAGGCTCAGATTATTGGCCAATCAAGTTAACAATGGATGCTTCAAGAACTTAAAAGGGGACCTCTTCTAAGTTTCACCTCATGTGGTTATGAGACCCATATCTTCAATATTTGGTCACATATTGTTTTTTTGAGGGACAACCCTCTCATGATACGACCATGTATCTTTTGCTAAAAAATTGCAATATGTGAAATATAAGTTTAACAGGTGGAATAGGAAAAGTTTTGGGAATTTAAAATATAACAAACATGTAGCCTAGACTTAGTTGTATTCTATTACTCACTTGATCAAAGATTAGAGACTTACTCTGGAGCTGAGTCAAAAGGAGGCTATGGCTATCAAGGAACTGAAGGAGTGGGAGCTTTGAGAGGATATTCTGGAAATAGAAGGCTAGAGTTGAATGGTTATAGGAAGGAGATAGGAACACATTTTTTTTTTAATTATGTTAAGGAAATGAGAACAGGTAATCTTATTTCATCCTTAGTGTCCTTGAGGTGGCCTAGCTTTCCTCTTTGAGGGACATATCTTAGGAATCTCATTAGTACTTATCCGCTTCTTTTAAGGAATACTCTCTTTTTTCTAGGGAAGTTGATGTTTCTATTTTGGAGTATATTCCCCTTCTTTTATCTAGGGAAATGAATGAGGCTTTAATTCACCCTATTATGCTACAATAATTGGAGAATATTGTCTTTCACATGAAAAATGAAAATATTCTTGCCTGGATGGTTTCTCGGTTGAATTTTATTAGGATTTTTGGGAGGTCATAAAATGGAACCTTCTAGAGGTGGTTCAGGAGTCACATAATTATAAGCAGATGTTAAAATCCATGAATTGGATATTTTTGGCCCTTATTCCTAAGAAGGAAAATGTGAATAAACTTGATCAGTTTTGACCAATTTCTCTTTGAAATGTGGTTTATAAGATTATTACAAAACTTAAAGCTGAAAGACTCAAGATGTCTCAGAACTATTATCTATAATGATAAGGGCGGCTTTGTTGTTGGAAGAAAATTTTTGTATGGAATTATGATTTCTACTGAGGTCATTCACTCCATAGGAATTTCTAAAGAGAAATATGTGTTTCTCAAGTTTGACATGGAAAAGACATATGATAAAGTCAAATGGGTTTTCTTTGCAAAATGTGCTTAAGGATTTTAGATTTAGTAGCAAATGGGTTACTTGGGTAATGATTTGTGTGGTCTCTTCCTCCTTCTTGCTCTTGGTTAATGGAGAATCTTCTGAGTTGTTTAGTAGCTCTAGGGGTTTTTGACAGGGACACTTGCTATCTCCTTATTCATTTATCATTTGAGCAGAACCTCCTACAGCAATATGGTGAGAATGCACGAAATAACAGAATATAGAGCAATAGCAGAACTCAGAGTGAATCTATTGATCATGGGCCACTTCGAGGGGGTAACCTCCTTTGAGCAAGCTCAATACAATAAATTCATCGGTGCCCATCAAAGGCCTCAACATACTCTTATATACTAAGTACGATCTAGAAAAGTAATACTACCTATGCATGTGGGATAATAAAATATACTCACGGGATGACTTACAAAGCATATGCGTCCAACAACACTACACTAACAAAATAAACAGAAGGAACACACAGGTTCCTAACATCCCCTCTCTCTTAGAAAAAAGCTTTATCCTCAAAGCTTAAGGTGTGGAAATTGTTGCTGAATCTAAAGAAGGGGTTCCATGTAGCATCCTCTGGTTGCATTTCGTGCCATTGAATCAAGCCCTCAGAGATGGAGCGAGAGCAAAGCTGACGAGTGTGCCGGTCAAGGATTGCCTCAGGCTCCAGGATAATGGATCCTTCCTTATCCATTTCAGGGAGAGCAGTTTGTGCTCTGATGTTGGTACCAAGAACTTGCTTGAGACAAGAAATGTGAAATACTGGATGAATGCGGGAAGAAGGAGGAATTTCCAGTTTATAAGCAACTGAACCAATCTTCTGCAGAACCTTATAAGGCCCATAATATTCTGGGGCTAGCTTATGATGCCCTTTAAGCTTCAGGGAGGATTTCTTGTATGGCTATAGACGAAGAAAAACCATATCCCCAACTTGAAATGAGCGCTTAGAACGGTGTTGATCTTCTTGTTGTTTCATTCGATTATGGGCCATGTGAAGATTATCCTGTAAGGTGCGAAGAATCTGATCCCTAGTGCGGAGAACAATGTCAACTGCCTGGACTGGTGAGATGCTGGGAGTGTAGGGAACGAGCACTGGAGGTGCCTGACCATAGACTGCTTCATATCGAGTCATTTTAGAGGCAGTGTGGTAAGAGGTATTGTACCACCATTCAGCTAAAGGAAGCCACTTGGCCCACTGATGTTGTTGTTCGAAAGTGAAGCAGCGTAGATAAGTTTCCAAGCATTTGTTGACAATTTCGGTTTGACCATCGGTTTGTGGGTGATAGCCCGAACTAATCTTTAGTTTGGTGCCAGTTTTCTAAAACAGTTCAGTCCAAAAATGACCGGTAAAAGTTGCATCACGATCTGAGACAATGGAAGAAGGGAGGCCATGAAGATGAAAGATCTGGTCCATGAAGATTTGTGCAACTAAGGAGGTAGTATAGGGGTGGCTGAGGGCACAAAAATGATTGTATTTAGAGACGATCAACCACAACCAAGATCATTGTCTTGCCGTCTGATTTAGGAAGCCCTTCAATGAAATCCATAGAAATATCAGTCCAAATCTGTGTAGGGATGGGCAATGGTTCTAGCAAGCCAGGAAGGAGGGTCATTTCACCCTTGTGGCATTGGCAGGTATCACATTCAGCCACCATCTTTTGAATCATCTATTTCATTCCTTTCCAAAAGAAGTTTCGCCTTACCCGCTCATAAGTTTTGAGGAATCCCGAGTGCCCTGCCGAAGGAGAAGCATGGATTTCATAAAAAATAGCCTGTTGTAGATCTGGGTTCTGAGGAAGCACTAGACAGCCCTTGTATCGAAGAGAAGCACCATCCCAAGAGTAATGCGGTACAATAGAAGGATTATTGGCCAGCTGGTGAATGATTTGAGATAAAGAAGAGTCACTGACATAGCCTTGCTGAACAGATGCTAACCAATTGCGAATTGGTATAGAAATAGCTGAAAGGGAAGCTTGATCATCAAATGTGTGAGAAAGAGCATCTGCCACAATATTGTCCTTACCCTTCTTGTAGGTGATCTCATAATCATACCCCATGAGTTTGCTGACCCATTTATGTTGTGTAGGGGAGGATACCCATTGTTCCGTGAAGTATTTCAAACTTTGGTGATCGGTCCTGATGCAAAAATGACTCCCTAGGAGGTATGGCCGCCACTTCTGTACAACATGCAAAATAGCCATCATTTCTTTTTCATAAGTAGAGAGGGCTAGATTCTTAGCAGAAAGGGCTTTTCTAGTGAATGCAATAGGATGGTCATCTTGAAGGAGAACAACACCCAATCCATTTCCGCAAGCATCACTCTCAATAGTGAAGGGCTTGGAAAAATATGGCATAGCGAGAACAAGTGTACTGCACATAGCTTGTTTCAATTGTTCAAACGCATTCTTAGCAACATGGGTCCAGGTAAAGGCATCCTTTTTTAACATAGTTGTCAATGGTGCTGCAATCTTCTCGTAATTCTTGACAAACTTGCGGTAATAGCCAGTTAGCCCCAAACTACCTTGAAGTCTCTTGAGAGTTTTAGGATGCGGCCAATTTTTCATGGCATCTATTTTTGTACATCCACCCGAACCCCTTGGTGTGCAACAATATGCCTGAGATAATCCACTTCCTCCTGGCTAAACACACATTTAGATAGTTTTGCACAGAGTTGATGATCAGAGAGAAGTTGCATTACAAGCTCCAGATGATGGAGATGCTCAGCCCAAGTTTTGCTACATATGAGGATATCATCAAAGAAGACCAGAATGAATTTCTGGAGGTATGGCCGAAATATTTTATTCATCACTGCCTGAAATGTTGAAGGAGCATTAGTGAGGCCAAAGGGCATGACTAAAAATTCAAAGTGACCATCATCTGTGTGGAAGGCTATTTTAGGTATATCCTCCTCATTAACCTGAATTTGATGATACCTAGAACGAAGATCCAACTTAGAGAAAAAATGAGCCCCATGAAGCTCATCAAGAAGTTCATCAACAACCGAAATGGGGAACTTATCCTTTATAGTGAGATGATTAAGTGCTTTAAAATCAATGTAGAGTTTCCATGACCCATCTTTTTTGTGGACAAGCAGAACTGGAGAAGAAAAGGAACTGGTACTAGGGCGAATAATACCTTGCTTCAGTAAGTCACGAACGAGCATCTCGATTTTGGTCTTCTGATGAAATGGGTAGCGGTAGGGCCTGATGTTGGGTAGAACATTGCCAGGAAGGAGTTGAATACGGTGGTCCTCTGGGCGAGAAGGGGGTAATCCCATAGGTTCAGCAAATACACCTGAATACTTATCCAAATTTTTTTGGAGATCTACAGGAGTACTAGAGACCGCTGATGGTTGCATTTGAATGGAATAGAGTTGAGCGATGACACCATGTGAATTATTCTTAAGAATTTTTTCCATATGATGTGAACTGATGATGCTGAGAGACCCCAGTTGTAAGCCTTTCAAAGTGTGTTGTTTCCCATTGGCTGAAAACTGCATCCAAAGTTCAGCAAAATCCCATAAAATGGGGCCAAGAGTGCGTAACCATTGGGCGCACAAAACCACATCACAGCCATCTAAGGGCAAGGAAAACATGTCAGAGCGTAGGTTATAATCTCCAATAGAGAGACACACATTGCGAAATTTCCCTTTGCAAGGTAAAGTTCCCCCATTGGCAATCATGACTTCAAAGCTAGAGCAGGGATGGACAAAGCAATCATCCTGTTTGGCTATTCGGGAGTCAATGAAGTTATGAGTGCTACCAGAATCAATGAGTATAGTAAGAGGGATCTTCTTGAAGAAACCCTTGAACCGCATGGTTTGTGGAGTAGCGACTCCTGCCAAAGCATGGACAGATATCTCTGGTTGAGCTTCTGGCGAAGGAGGTTCAGGCTGTTGAGGCTCAACCTCATCGTCCACTGTTTCATGAGCATCTACATATTCTTCCAGTTTAGGTGGAGAATCCACATCCAAGAGATAGAGTTTTTGTTGAACACATCTACGGCCCCGGGACCATTTCTCATCACAATTATAACAAAGCCCTTTTTCTCGCCTGGCCCGCATCTCTGTTTCAGATAAGTGCTTGATAGGAGTAGTTCTGGGAGCTGGCGTGACTTGAGGGTTGTGAGAACCCGTATTTCTGAATGGAACAAAATTGGATTTGGAATGTTGTAGAGCACTAATCTTGTCCTCCGCTAACTTAGCTAACCCAAGGGCTTCCATCATTGTAGTGGGTTGGAACATTTTGACTTCAGAGCGAAGTGCATCCTTCAGACCACTGACAAAACAACTGCGGAAGAATTCATCAGACAATCCCTCTATGTGATTAGCTAATTTTTCAAACTCTGTCTGGTATTCTCTTACAATGCTTGTTTGGTGCAGTTTAGTGAGTGCTCCTGTGAAGTCATCAAAAGCACTAGGGCCAAAGCGCTCCAAAAGGAGTGTGCACAATTATGTCCATGTTGGGTCTACATTAGCCTTGATGTACCGACGGAACCATTGAAGAGCTTCATGTTCCAAATGAAAAGATGCAAGCGGGACTTTGTTGTTATCTAAAGTATTATGCAAGCTGAAATACTGTTCTACCCTATAAATCCATCCAGTCGGATCAGTACCATCAAAGTGAGGAAAATCAAGCTTTGGTCCACAAAAATTGCCAGAAGAGAACCCAACATCTCTAGAATGGTTTCGGTTCATGGCTGAATGCTGAAGGGTGAGGCTGAGAAATTTGTCATCCAGATCTTGAAGTTTGGTTTTGACGGATGCAAGTTCTTCCTCCATGATTTTTTCTCCTGTACGTGTAACAACCATAAAGCTATTTTTTTTTTTTTTGGAAATTGGTAGAAAATGAGAAACATAAAATTTTTCAGTTAGGGAAAACTTGGATTTGGGCAAAACTCATATGGGAAATGGGTGTTTGTCGAGTGGTTGGACACTTTCTGATGAAAAGGGAAAAATAAAAATTAGGGTTTCAGGGTTTTGATATGTAGAATTTGGGGTAGGGTCGTCAAGGAAGGAAGTATGCGAAACAGTATTTTTGGGGTTCTGAGGAACTGTGAGAGGAAATGGGAAGAAAGAAAGGAAGCTATTGCTAAAAAATGAAAAAAAATTTACTCTTTTTTTTTTTTGACACAATCGACTCAGGGAAAATCACTCAAATACAGAATAACTGAAAAGAAGTATTGCAATAACAAGAAATATTGGAATTGAAAGGAACCTGAAGGCCACGACGGAAAAAATTTGACGTAATTTCCACCCAGCGAGCCCAAGAAAGTGCTCCAATACCATATGAGAGGAACCTCATACAGTAATATGGTGAGAATGCACAAAATAACAAAATATAGAGCAATAGCAGAACTCAGAGTGAATCTATTGATCGCGGGCCACTTCGAGGGGGTAACCTCCTTTGAGCAAGCTCAATACAATAAATTCGTCGGTGCCCATCAAAGGCCTCAACATACTCTTATATACTAAGTACGATCTAGAAAAGTAATACTACCTATGCATGTGGGATAATAAAATATACTCACGGGATGACTTACAAAGCATATGCGTCCAACAACACAACACTAACAAAATAAACAAAAGGAACACACAGGTTCCTAACATCATTGTGGATAAGTGGCTTAGTAGACTCATCAAATCCAAGGTTGTATAGGGCTTGATTCAAGGATGGAGCTAGTGTGAGAATTTTCTTCCCTATTCTCACTTTTAGTTTGTGGATGACAATACTTTGATGGGGAGGTCCAGAATCAATGAAGTTGTTTTATTAAGGAAAACTCTGGACACATATTTGGTTTCCTTGAGATAGATAATTAATGAGGATAATTATTTTATTTATTTCTTTAATACTCATCATCTTATTCAAAATAGAATTTCCCAAATTTTCAGATTTCCTATTGGCTCCCTTCCTCTAGTCTACCTTGGAATTCTGATTGGTGTGGGTTCTTAGTGCAGGGATTTTTGGCAGAAAATTCTAGATAAGTTTTACAAGAGGGTTATCCATTGGAATTGCAAATGGCTATCATCAGTGGGTAGAGTTACTTTGTTGAAGTCATGTGTTCATGCTTTACCTATATACATATGTTTTGTATAGGTGGCTTTGTCTAGTTTTGTAAAATAATTTGATGCTCTTTCTCAACAATTTCTTTGGTCTGGATAATTTCCTCTCTTCCAAGTGGAGAAGATTCAATTTTTAGAATGAAGCAAGATGGAGGTCTTGGTCTTAGGTCTTCTGATTTAATGATTTAGGCTCTTACAACCAAATTATAATGGAGATGGTGCATGTGCCAGGATCAAGACTAGGCCAAAATCATCACCCATAAGTATCTCATAATTTTTGATAGTATTGATGTGCCTTGGTTCAACTTTATGGGGAGAGGCTCTATGATTTGTGACACTCTCAAAAAATGGGCAAAACTCATTAAGGAGGGTCTTTTTTGGATCTTTAAGAGTGAATCGAATGCTCGATTCTAGTATGATTCTTGGGATGCTCATCCCCCAATTATTTACCATTTCCCACACCTACAATCCCTTTATGATGTTTTTGATGTTGTTGGATGGTGTAGAGTAGTTGATTTTAAAACAATTATTATTAAGAGGCAAGTTCAAGTGACTTGTTGGAAAACTTCTCAAGAATTCCCTTGTGGTGGCACTAAAGAGAATCGTTAAGAGTTAGCTAAGATTCTTGTTGGGATACTTTGTAACTCTCTTTAATATAGATATTTTATGGCTTGGGTTCCTAATCCATAGGGTAAATTTACAGTTGCTTTTGGTTACCAAGAATTGGATAGACACATGCATGGCAGGGATGGTGTACCTTGGTGGAAATAGGTTTGGAATTCCTTCTCCAAGCCCAAATGCAATTTCTTTCTTTGGTTAGCTTTCCAAAGTAAATTTCTCACTTGGGAGAATCTAAGAAAAAGCAGCTTCCAAGGCTCGTCTAGATGTTTCCTTTGTAAGATAAATGAAGAAATCCTTTCCCACCTTTTTCAAAGTTGTTATGCCAGATACATTTGGCACCTATGGTGGGGAGCATGGAATAATGCATGGGTTCATCTCACCTCTTTAGTGGAGTTTTGGGATAGACTGGGACACCCTCCAACCAAATCCTCTTTCATTCAGATTGTTTGCATTCTTGGTCTAACTTTCATAATCTGGAATTTATGGTTGGAAATAAATAGGAGAATTTTTCAAGATTCAGAAATGATTAGTGTCCTTCTATGGGGAAAAATTTCTCACAGACTTTAGGAAACTATTCTTGCAAAATGTGATGTTAGTGGTTATGTGGATCCTAGTGATCTTATTATGATTATGAATTTGAATCTTGGTGACAATGGAGATGGCCCTCTGCTAGAAGAAGGTTGAGATGGGTCAAGTAGAAAATTCAACGAGATGTAAAATGGGTCCCTCTTCTTGAAGGGACATTAAAGATCAATAGTTATGGGTCCTCTAGAGGGAATCCTGGACATGCGGGAATAGATGTTGTTGGTAGGGATTGTAGGGGAAATGTTGTTTTCATCTTCTCTACCTATAAGGGATGTCCCTCCAATAATCTCATAGAGGCTATAGCTATTCTTTGTTCAATAGAAAAAGGGTGCTCTCTTGGTTGGAAGAGGATTTTCTATGATTCAGACTCTCAGGTTATGTTCTAAATGTTGAATACTCAACAGTTGGAGGAGGTTAGTTGGAAATTGGTAGTGGTGGTTAAATATATTCTTAATCTTTGTTCCATGTTGTATCATATTTCATTGTGTCATATTCTATGAGAATCGAATAGGGTGGTAGATTATTTGGAAAAGTGGGATTCATAGAACCCATGTGGATGGAATATAGATGATTTGGGCCCCCTGGGACTAGAACATAAGGAGATGTTGGATAGTTTAATCATGGAAGACAAAGTTATCTAGTTGTACCCCTTATGGGTTTGGGGTTTCTGCAAGGTGTCTGTTTGTCTCTGGTTTGTCCTTAGACCCTTGCTTTGTACTCTTTGATTTGATCTGAATAAAAAATTTACCCCTCTTTTTCAAAAAAAAGGTTAGATTCAACCAGAAGATCCATATTATTGCAACCAATCTAATCATATTTAAGAAAGAATGACATAATTCAATAAAAACAATAAATTATTCAAATGAGTACATCTCCATGGAGGAGCAATAGTCATGATGGACATGGTCAATTTTTTGACACCACAAAAGATGGATTTACAGAGATAATGTGGGTTCTAGATGGCCCTTCAATAAGAGAGGTCTGCACAACTAGGGTCAATATAGGAGTTCACAATGCTTTAGGAAATGGAAGGCTCTGGGGAATTAGAGAAGTCATTATTTCAAGGTGAAAATTGGAGGCCAAAACCATAAGGACCGGACTAGTAGAGGCTTTGAAGGTTTTTAGAGTTTGGTTGTTGGGCCTCGTGTGGATTTTAACCAAATTCATGCAAAGTTTTGGTGGCCAAAGACAATTATTCCAACGGGGAAAACAACGCAGGTAAGCCCTATCTTACTGCATTGTAGTGTAGTGTCTTTATGATTGAAAATGGTGAATGGGGTGATTTTTTTTTATTTTATAAAGAGAAATCTTTCTTCATGAAATGGGGTGGGTCATGGCCGGCTTTTTTAAATATTAGGGCTTGGTGTGATGTACATTGGGGGATAAATTTTGAACTAAAAACCCTGACAAATGGTTTCTATATTCTTATTAGCCCCATGGCTAAGGATAAAGCCCCGGTCTTTAATAGTGGTCCATTTTTATGGATGGTAAATATTTTTTATATTAAGGAATGGAAGCCAAATTTTAACCTATTTGAGGAATCTGTGAGCTTTATTCCTATCTGAATTAAACTACCCAATCTCCCTTTTGAATATAAGGATCAGGAAACCCTTAAGAAAATTGGCAATAAACTTGGGGAGTTTATAAGAGTAGAAGAAGCAATTGCTAATTTTTATTTCATCATGTATTAGTGAATTTGTTTGATCTAACAAATCATTCATGAACTCCCTGGCATGATTGAATTGAGAAAAGGGGCTAGAGTGTGGAAATAAAAGATCGTCATTGAAGAGGTCATGGAAACCTTCTTGAAATGCAAAGATAGATTGCACCCACTGGGGACTTGTCAACCGAAATTGAAAGGAAAATGTTTGGTGCAAAAATCTTTGATAGATGAGATTGTAAGTCTATCTGAGTGTAATCACTATGAAACCCAATGGAATGAGGTGGATTAGGCAGTCTTACGCACATAGGTTGGTGGTGGGTCTCTTCAGAATAGGGTGTTGCAAGATGTCAATGGAGGTGACAAAAAGGGGGTTATAGATGATATTTTTGATATTGGGAGTAACGTTTCTAGGTAGAATAAAGTGTTAGAATAATTGAGAGGGGGGGGTGAACCAGTGGCCTTAAAAATAATTCCAAAAACTCAACCAAAACTTATATCACAAATATAATATCCTCTAATTATATTTCAGTCCATCAAGATGTATGCCTTAGGTAATTCTAACAAATATATACTTCTTGGTAAAGTATATTGTTTATCTTTTTCTATCCTTTACCGAGTAGCAACAATTAAACTTAGTGTTTCCCGACCAATCCAGTTTTAGTAATGTGTAAAGAAAACTATCAATGCAATGAAAGAAATACACATTTGACACATTGATTTTAACGTGGAAACCCTGTTAAGGGAAAAACCACTTGGGACCGGTAACCCAAAATTTTCACTCTTTTGAAGTGAGCTCGGTGACGAGCCAACCCTGTTAAAGGTTACAAACACACTGTTAAGTGCGACCTTGTTAGAGGATTCAAAACTAACAATTTGTCTTTTGACCTAGAATTCGCTATGTTGTCAACAAGAAAACCTTTTGATACTCTTGAGTATCTCAATAATTTAAGGATGGTTAAATCCCACTTAGTTAAGAGATTTTCTGAATCAATGGCTAAACTAAAACAATAAATGATCTGTCCAATAATACAACTTTAACTTGCAGATTTTCAGTTCTATTGTTATTCCAATAATACCTCTCTGATCAATGTTCTCTTCAATTCCTTTGCTCCACTTATTTCTTCTTTATGCTCGATGAGTGCTCTGTCCTCTATTGCTCAGTGTCTGTAAAATTCCTTGGCTCTGTTCTTTAGCCTGTATGATCAGATCTGCATGAAGACTTCTATCTTCACCAGAATTATATTCAGCATTCCTCTCTTTTAATAATGAATTACTTGTCTCTTTATATAGACATGATTTAGCCGTTCAATCTCCTTGTTTTCATCGTAGAACACTTCTTGATCTGCAAATCTCACCATGCTTGCTTTAATCCGTAAAGTTATCCTTCAGTTTTATTCTAGGAATCTCTCCTTGTTATCTGTGAATAAAACGTGCTTTAAATCTCTTTTTTCTTTAGTTCAACTGATCAATAATAATAAAGCAATAAATTAGTCAAACTAAATATAGCTCCTGCCAGCTAAGTGTTTTTTTTGTTCTTTATCGTCAGTTCTAATCGGTGATCAACTTCAATTAGCTCGTTCATTGACTTCAATTACGCTTGGTAACAAATTTAGTTAGCTCGGTGACCACTCCAATTATGCTCGGTAAATAGCTCTTGCTTGGTAACCACTTTCTCGGTTACTACGGTGCTCGGTATACACTGTGAACTGCTCGGTGTTCTCTGCCCGTCGGTGTGCATTGTTCATAGGTGATTACTATCACTCGGTGTATACTAAACTTTTATCTTTTACCGACCATATAAACTTTGTCCCTTCAACTCTTTTAATTTTATGACAATGTGTATATTACTAATCAAAACATATCAAATTGACATCAATGACAATAAAATACATTAATTGATTTAATGTCTTGCATTCACTTTTGCAGCTCGGTGATCATCAACTTATCATCTTCAAACATTTAATCAGTTACAGCTCATCAATCTCTCCCTTTGGCATTGATCGCAACACAATATAAAATATTCCATATCATACCACACTTATTGTTCTATAACCAATTCAAATATCTGAATCTCGATAAGCTCTTCTATCTTAGATTTGATTCTTGCAGAGTGCTTTCCCTTTCTTCATTCCCTTCAATGGATAGGTGTAGCAATTCTATCTTCTTCTGTCTCTCCCTTTGTTGTAGAATCTCTCTCCCTTTTCTGGATAGATATGCAATGTTAACTCTTTCCAATTCTCTCCCTTTGATGGATGGTTATTTTATTGAATATCTTTCTCTTTGTCATCATTGGATCTTTCTTTCCCTTTGACTGATGTTCTTCTCCCTTATGGATATTTCATTTCTCTCCCTGATGGATATTTCATATGGATATATTCCTCTCCCTTTGACAGCAATACCAAACAATATCATTCTCTCCATCAACAATATGACTCTATAGTAGCCAACAATATCTATGTTGTGTGGTTTAGATAAGTACCTTCTTGCTCTGATATGTCATTCCAATCCATATCTCATCTTGCATCAACATGATTAATCTTCTCATAATGTGTAGGCTGATGCAGCCTCCTAGTCAGCTTAGTGACCAAAAGACAAGGGTCGAACCCCTAATCTATTTCTCAGGTACTCAAATTTGTCTTTTGGCAATGGTTTTTTAATATGTCTGCTAATTGTTCTTTGGATTGTACATATTCCAGTATCACCTCTTTCTCTTGTACTTGCTCCCTCAAGTAATGATACTTAATAGCTATGTGCTTTGTCTTAGCATGCATCACAGGGTTCTTTGAGATGTTTATAGCACTAGTATTATCACAATAGATAATTACAGGGTCAAGATTTTTTTCATTCATACCTTTCAACAATTGCTTGATCCATGCAATGTTAGAGAAATTTGTAGTAGCAGCCACATATTCAGCTTCTGCAGTTGATTGAGATATGCATCCTTGATTTTTACTTATCCATGTGACAATTCTGTCACCCATAAAGAATGCTCCTCTTATTGTGCTCTTTCTATCATTTATGTTTACAGCCCAATCAACATTGGTATAAAATTGTAGCTCAAATTTGTCTTCTTTATTATACCACAAACTATAGTAATTGGTATTCTTCATATATCTCATAATTCTTTTGACAACAGTCATGTGTGATTCCTTAGGATTAGCAAAGAATCTTGTAACTATACCAACTACATGTGCTATATCTGGTCTACTATGTACAACATGCATTAGTTTTCAAATAATAGATCTGTATAAGGTTTGATTTACCTCGGTTTTCTTGTCTTCCTTTGTCAATTTGCATCTGGTTTCCATAGGTGTTCCAACTGGTTTGGAGTCCTCCATCTTGAATATCTTCAGAACTTCTTTGATGTATTTTGATTGTGTGATGTAGATGCCTTCTTCTTGTTGTAGAATCATGCTCGCAGTGCTTGTTTCAATCCATAAAAGGATGTGTGTAGTCTAAAAACCATGTTCCTCTTGTTAGGATCAACAAACCCTTCAGGTTTTTCAATGTATACCTCGTCTTCTAGTATTCCATTCATAAATGAAGATTTAACATCCATTTGGTTTACTTTGAATCCTTTAAAAGCAGCATAGGCAAGTAGAATTCTTACTCCTTCTAGTCTAGCAACGGGTGCAAAGGTTTCTCCATAGTCAATACCTTCTTCTTGTGCATACCCTTTTCATAACAGTCTTGCTTTGTTCCTTGTGACTTCTCCATTCTCATTCAGTTTGTTTCTGAAAATCCATTTGGTACCAATGACATTTTTTTCACTTGGTCTAGGTACTAATGTCCATGTTTTTTTCTTCTCAATCTGTTCAATCTCTTCATTCATTGCACTAACCCATTATTGATTCTCAAGTGCAGTATTAAAAGATTTAGGCTCAAAATCACAAATCAAACATCTAGTGTTAAGTGACTTACTTCTCGTTCTCATTCCAGCTCTTTTGTCTCCAATGATCTAGTCCTGTGGATGGTGTCTTCTAACATATTTAGCAAGTACATGTTCAAATCTTCGTTTATCATTCTGATCATCATTTTGACCTTCATTTTTATTTTCATCTCCCGGTTCAGTATTGTGATCGTTTTCCTGATTCTCGGTGTGTGCAACCTAATGCTCAGTTGCATTGTTATGTCACTTGATAGCGTTATACTGTTGCTTGGATAGAGTGTTAGGTTCTTCAATGTAGAAAAATCTATTGTAATCTTTTGGTTCCTTTCTTCTTTCCTCATCATTTTTCTCAGCAAATTCGTCCACTTTAACATTTGCACTTTCAATGATTTTGTTAGAAGATTTGTTTAGACATTTATAAGCTTTGCTTTTAGTAGAATATCCTATAGATATTCCTTCATCACTTTTAGAGTCAATTTTCCCATTTCTATCATCTTTCAATATATAACATTGACTTCCAAAAATTCTAAAGTAACTCACATTTGGTGTGTACCCATACCATAGCTCATAAGGTGTCTTATTGGTGTCTTTCTTCAATTGAACTTGGTTTAGTGTATAGACATCAGTACTTACAGCTTCTCTCTAGAATTTTTGTGTGATGCCTTTCTCAATCATCATTGTTTTGGCACAATCAACAATTGATCTATTCCTTCTTTCAGCAATCTCATTTTATTGTGGTGTTCTCGGTGCAGAAGCTTGTCTTGTAATTCCATGCTCATTACAAAAGTTAGTGAACTCGTTAGAAATAAATTTTCCTCCTCTATCTGATCTTAAACATTTTAGTTCTTTTCCACTTTGCTTTTCAATTTTAGCTTTTTACCATTTGAACATCTTAAATTCTTCATATTCCTCTTTTAAGAACATGGCAGTCATCATCCTAGAATAGTCATCAACAAATAGAATGAAGTATCTATCGCCATAATAGCTCTTTGTTCTCATTGGTCCACATAAGTCAGTATGGACTAATTCTAAAATAGCATTAGATGTGTAGGTTTTTCTCTTGAAACTAGACTTGTCATTTTTCCTTTTTGACAATTCTTGCACATGACAGTGTCGGGCTTTGACATACTCGGTAAGCCTCTTACTTTTATTTTCTTACTTATCTTAACCATGTCAACATTCACATGACATAACCTTTTATGCCACAACCAAATGTCTTCATATCTAGCTAATAAACAAGTGGTCTTAATATCATCGAGATATAATAGATTACCTTTTGTTTGTTCACCAGTACTGATCAAATTTCCTATTCCATTATAGATCTTTGCCTTTTTGTTCTCAAATGCAACTCGGTGACAAGTGTTACTCAGTTGTGAAACACTCAATAGATTATAGTTAAGTCCTTTCACCCAATATGAATTTTCACATCTAATCAAATTATTCAACATGATGGTACCTTTTCCTTCAACTGGGCAAGGTGAGTTATTACCCATCCTAACTAATCCATGGTTATAATATTCAAAAGTTTCAAACTTTTCTTTATCTCTAGTCATGTGATGAGTACAACCACTATCAATAATCCAGACATCATTTTTTCTAACTTTAGATATGAGTGCAGTTTCAACATACCTTTCTTCTTCGTCTGAATCATCCTTCATAGCAACAAATACTACCTCAACATCTTCATCAGAATCGGTGCCAGTATTTTCATCTTTGTTCTCAACTAGGTAACAAGCTTTCTTGCCTTTGTCCTTGTAGTCTCAGTTATCTCTTATGTCAAAGTGTCAATTACTTCTGTAGTCTTGGTCATCACTTCTATCAAACTTCTTTTCATAAGATCTATCATTGTTTCTTTCATCCTTTATCTTGTTAGGGCATCTAGAAGCAAAATGTCCAATCTATTTGCAATTAAAACAGACCAATGGTAATTTACCTTTGTATCTCCCTTTATCTCTATGTAATCTCCTAGTGATTAGTGCTTCAATTTCATCAAGTTCTTGTTCATCACTATCACTTTCACTATCATTTCTAATAGATTTTTTGTTACTAGATTTTCTTATTTTCAGAGAAGATTTGAATGCAGACTCAATTATTGGTAAGACATTGTTGTCATAGTTGTTCATCTCAAATGAAATAAGTCTACCAATCAATCTATCAAGAGTAACATTTTTATTTTCTACTGTTCTCATTTCTTGAATTGCATATACTCTAATAGCATAAACAGGCAGTAAGGTTCTCAGAATTTTACTTACAACTGTTTCTTCCTCAAGCACTCCTCCTACTCCACGGATAACATTAACAACTTCTTTGATTTTGATACTATACTGAGTGATGTTCTCTCCTTCTTTCATTCTTAGGTCATCAAACTTTCCTCTTAGGCTTTCAGCTTTAGCTCTCAGCACATTGGTGTCTCCTCCATGTACTAGCTTGAGTTTGTCCCACATTTTCTTTGCAGTGGTGCATGATTTGACATCTTCAAATTCAACATCGGATAGTGAAGAAGCAAGTTCTATCATCATAGAATTGTATTCATGTTTCTCTCTCAATTGGTCAATAGTTAGAGGTCCAGTATGTGCAACATATTCGATATCCAAGTATTGTGTGACATCATTTCCAATACCTGATAGATGAAGTCTTATCCTGCTTTGTCATGATGCAAATTTGTTTTTGTTCAACTTAGGCACATCCCTTTTACTCATCTTGTGATCTTTAGCTTAAGTCTTTAAAGTCTCTTCCAAGCACCAAACCTCTGATACCAATTGTTAGAATAACTGAGGGGGGGTGAATCACTGGCCTTAAAAATAATTCAAAAAACTCAACCAAAACTTATATCACAAATATAATACCCTCTAGTTATCTTTCAGTCCATCAAGATGTATGCCTTAGGTATTTCTAACAAATATATACTTCTCGGTGAGATATACTCTTTATCTTTTTCTAGCCTTTACCGAGTAGCAGCATTTAAACTTAGTGTTTACCGACCAATCCAGTTTTAGTAGTGTGTAAAGAAAACTATCAATTCAATGAAAGAAATACACATTTGACACGTGGATTTTAACGTGGAAACCCTGTTAAGGGAAAAATCACTTGGGACAGGTAACCCAAAATTTTCACTCTTCTAAAGTGAGCTCAGTGAAGAACCAACCCTTTTAAAGGTTACAAACACACTGTTAAGTGCGACCTTGTTAGAGGATTCAAAACCAACAGTTTGTCTTTTGACCTAGAATTCACTATATTGTCAACAAGAAAACCTTTTGATACTCTTGAGCATCTCAATACATTAAGGATGGTTAAATCCCACTCCGTTAAGAGATTTTATGAATCAATGGTTAAACTGAAACAACAAATGATCTATTCAATAATACAACTTTAACTTGTAAATTTTTAGATCTATGTTAGTCCAATAATACCTCTCTGAAAAATGTTATCTTCAATTCCTTTTCTCCCCTTCTTTCTTCTTTCTACTCGGTGAATGCTCTGTCCTTTGTTGCTTGGTGTCTGCAGAATTCCTTGGCTCTATTCTTTAGCCTATATGATTAGATCTGCATGAAGACTTCTATCTTCACCAGAATTATATTTAGCATTCCTCTCTTTTTATAATGAATTACTTGTCTCTTTATATAGACATGATTTAGCCATTCAATCTCCTTGTTTTCATCGTAGATCACTTCTTGATCTGTAAATCTCTCCATGCTTGCTTTAATCCGTAAAGCTCTCCTTCAGTTTTATTCCACAAATCTCTCCTTGTTATCTGTGAATAAAACGTGCTTTTAATCTCTTCTTTGCTTTAGTTCAACTGATCGATAAGAATAAAGCAATCAATTAGTCAAACTAAATATAGCTCTTGCCAGCTAAGTGTTTTTTTTGTTCTTTATCTTCAATTATGATCGGTGATTAACTTCAATTAGCTGAGTCATTGACTTCAATTACGCTCGATAACAACTTCAGTTAGCTCGATGACCACTCCAATTATGCTTGGTAAATAGATCTTTTTCGGTAACCACTTGCTCGGTTACTACAGTTCTCGGTATACACTATGAACTGCTCGGTGTTCTCTGTCCATCGATGTGCACTATCCGTCGGTGATTACTATCACTCGGTGTATACTAAACTTTTATCTTTTACCAACCACATAAAATTTTTACCTTCAACTCTTTTAATTTTATGATAATATGTATATTACCAATCAAAACATATCAAGTTGACATCAATGAAAATACAATACATTAACTGATTTAACGTCTTGCATTCACTTTTGCAGCTCGTTGATCATCAACTTATTATCTTCAAACATTTAATCAGTTATAGTTCATCATAAAGAGGATCAGGTGGGGAGTCAGGATGACTGTGACATGGGCAAGTGAATCTTAGATTTCCACTCCCAATTAAGAGGATAGGAAGATATTGGGGAAATGAGTTTGTAAACTTGGATGGGAGGTTTGACAATGAAGCGTCACCTAACATCACAATATCTAATGAAGAGCCTGATAAGCTTCGTGGAATATCTATCTTCCGTGGCATAGAATTAGGTAAACCAATAAAAATAATTGGGTCTAAGAAAGGGTTTTTAGTAGAGGACATGCTCAGAAGAGAAACTGTGGGTGTCTGAGTCTAGTGCTAAATGCAATATTTTGACTCTGACTGGGAGGAATGATGTGGAGCTGAAGCAAGTTTATAAAAATAACAATTAGACTTTAGAGGAGGAGGAACCAGTTTTTAAAGACATTCAGATCTCCCATATTCAAAATTTAGAGAGGTATTTTGAGGGGGTTAAGGACGGTGATGATTTATTCTCTGATTTAGATTTAGAGTATGAGTCAATTGATGATCTAGCAGAGGAAGATGTTTTGGGCCTAAATGTGAAGTTGGGGATAGTTGAGAAGAGGAATTTGGAGCAATCTTCCATGTCTTAAACTAAACCTAAGGTTGGGGAGAAGAAGAAGTGGGGTCACAAATCCAACAAAGACATGTTGGAATTGGTTGGGAATGTTGCTAGCCAAACCAAATTGAGATCAGGAAAAGGCTATACCTTTTTCTCAGAGGCAATGAGGGGCCTATTGTGGAATGTCATGGGCTGGAATGCCCCCGACAAGATTTGCCTGATCAAAAGGTTTTTTGATCAGGTGAGACCAAATCTCATTCTCTTATAAGAAACCAAAATAAAAGTTGAGGAATTTGATTTTTCAATACATGCTTTACAAAATGGAATTTTTGTTTAGTGGTTGGGTGCATCTGGGGGGATTTCTATCCCTTTTAATGATGTTGTTATGGAAGTGGATGTCATTAGAAAATAAATATATTGGTAGTGAATTAGAGTTACTTCAAAACAATTATAGGTTTTCTTTTATGCCATCAATATCTATGGGCCTAATAATCCAAATCAGAAGACATTTATTTGGCAGGAAATTACTTCAGTTTTACTGCAGGAAGAAGGAAATGTATTCTTGTTGGGAGTGAATTTAATGTTTTATTGTGACCCTCTGACAAAATGGGAGGAGCGGGATGGAATGGTCGGAGTCACAGAGATTTTAGTGGTTTTGTTGTGGAAAATGGATTGATAGAACTACCTTTCATACAACGAGAGTTCACCTAGACAAATAGGAGTGGGTTCTTAAATATTGCAGAAAGGTTGGATCACTTTTTATTATCATGAGATTAGGCTAGGACAAATTGGAAGTGTTCATATAAGATTCTACCCATTATAGGTTCTTATCACTACCCTATATATGTTAGAATACAAGAGGAATTGACCCCAGGAAGATACCCCTTTAAGTTTGAGACAATGTGTCTCAAAGAGACAAACTTTAGAAACCTGGTGGTGGAATGGTGGAGATTTATTCCAGAGAAAAAAGGTAAGAAAGCTTTTATATTTTAAAAAAAATTATAGTTCTTGAAAGAACAGATTAAAAGGTGGAATAGGGAATCTTTTAAAAATGTCTTCTTGGAGAAAAAAGGCTGAAAACTGAGCTAAATTTGCTTCATGAATGCATCATTAATGAAGGTATGGGGGGGGGGGGAATATTTTGCAAATAAAAGGAGTTAAATTATAAGTACTCTGAGGTTCTAGCTAGGGAGGATATTTTTTCAAGGCAGAAGTCCAAAGAAACATAGTTGAAAGATGGGGATAGAAACGTGAAGTTCTTTCACAAATCAGTAAAAGTGAAAAGAGCTCATAATAATATCTTGTCTTTTAAAGACAGAAATGGAAATATATTTAATCAGGCAGAGAAAATTAATAAGGAAGCGATGAGGTATTTTCATAATATTTTTAACAGTGAGAGTTTTGAGCCTCTGGACTATCATCACTTTCTAGAAGGCATTCCCTCCTGTGTGACAGAGGCTCAAAATAAATTACTGGTGGAGCCAGTTACAATGAAGGAAGTTAAAGGGTTGTTTTCAGCTTGGGGGGGTGGGAGAAATCCCTTCGCCTGGATGGTTTCCCAGTCATTTCCTTTCAGAAATTATGAGATATTTTTGCCAAGGATTTATGGGAGGTGATGGAAGATTCAAGTAGGGGTTTTATTTTAAGAGACTTCAATAACTCTTTTATTGCTTTGATTCCAAAGAAGGTGAATGTTGAAACGTTCGATGATTATCGTCCAATCTCTTTATGAAACACAGTCTACAAAGTGATCTCTAAAGTTATTTCGTTTAGATTGAAAATATACTGGATTCAATTATCTCAAGTGAACAAAGTGGTTTTGCCCCAGGCATATCAATATATGAGGGGATTATACTAGCACATGAGGCAATTCATTCAATTAGAGTGGCAAAAACTGAAAGGATGATGGTAAAATTAGATATTAAAAAACCTTATGATGAGGTGAATAGGGATTTTATGTTAAATATTTTATTAAGGTTTGGTTTCAGTTCTGAATGGGTGGACTAGTTTAGAAGCTGCATTTGTACTCCTAAATTTTTAGTGTTAGTTAATGGGAGTCCACAAGGTTTTTTTTAGTCTAATAAAGGGATTGGAAAACGGGATCCCTATCTCTGTTCTTGTTCATTATAATGGCAGAAGATTGGGAAGGATGATTTCTAATAGGTGTATGAGCGGAGAGTGGAAAGGTATAAAAATTATGGATGGCATCGATCCCCTCTGTCATCTTCAATTTGTTGATGACACTTTTTGGGTAGGTGAAGCCTTAGCTAGGGAAGCTCATGTCATGAAGAAAGTTTTAGATGAGTATGAAAGAGCTTCAAGACAAAAGATTAATTGGAATAAATCAGAAATTTATTTCAACACTACCCCTACTAAACAAAGGGAAATTTGTAGGATTATGGGGGGGAGGTAGGTTGTTTACCCGGTATGTGGGAATTCCTCATTTTGGTGGGGCAAACAAATCAGACATGTGGAAAGGTCTTGTTGAAAATTGTTTAAATAAAATGGATGGTTGGAAAAGTAGGTGATCAACCTCTACTAGAAGGATAATGTTGTTAAAATCAATCATATCTGCCAACCTAATTTTTTCAATGATGTGCCTAAATTTTCCTAGCAAAGTTGTTAAAGCAATTACACAGAGGATGAGGAAGTTTTTCTGTAATGGTGCTAGTGAGAAAGAGAAGATCCCTTTACTGGCTTGGAAGAAAATATGCAAGTCCAAACAATATGGGGTTGTTGGTCTGAGAGACTAGTAGAAGATGAATGATGCTCTTGGGGCCAAACTGGTTTGGGAGATGTATTCAAAGCCAGATCAATTATGGGTGAGAGTAATGAAAGCAAAGTACTTGGATTCCCAAGATAACCATAGGATTCTAACGGTTCTAAATCTCTCGAAAGGGTCATCAATTTGGAATTTTATTGTTATTTGCAGGAAAATTTTCACTGATCACATCTATGGCAAGTTGGTGATGGGGCCACAAAAAATTTATGGGAAGATTCCTAGGATGGTTTTCTAGTATTAAAAGATGTGGAGGAGATAAATGGCGTGAAAGAGCTCCTAACCCAACTATGGGGGGATAAGGTGAGAGATTATATTTTTTGTGAAAAATGATGTCCTTGGGGATGAGTGGTGTTGGAAATATTTTGGCAACATAGAATTATTGGATGATCAGCAGAGATTAATCACTAGGGAGGACGATAAAATTATTTGGTGTAAGGCTTCTGATGGAAAGTATTCAATGAAATTGGGATATCAATTAATGGAAAGGGGGGAGGAGGATCCTTTGTGGTCGAAAAACTTATTCTAGTTGAGACATTGCCTTCTAAAGGCTGGAGTTTTTTCTTAGCTTGTAGTGAAAGGAAGGATCCTTACGGGGGAGAGGAGGAAAAGGTTTGGTTTTTCTAGGCCCTCAAAGTGTGTTATGTGTGGAAAAGAGGAGGAGAATGTGGATCATCTTTTGCTCCAGTGTAATATTGCTTCAAGATAGTGGTCAACATTGCAAATAAAGCTAAATTGGAAAGGACCTCTCCCGAATTCTTTAAAGGGGGTTTTTGAGTGTTGACCTAATCCTAAGGGAAAGTCTATCTTCTCAAGCATCTAGAGTATCATCCCTTCTTTAGTTATTCGGGAAATATGGAAGGAACAAAAGTGAAGAAGAGAGTAGAATTCTAATAGGATTAATCATGTCATTAGGGAAGTTTTAGGGGCAACTGCCTCCCAGCCAGATCAATCCCAAATCTCATTCACAAAGGAAGATAGGAGGATTCAAAATTTATGGCCAGGGACCAAAATCCGAACAGGAGCTTGGACTAAGAAGGATGGGGGAAAGGTTGAGGTGAGGGCAGTGATGCGGGCTCCACCTATGGTGGGTTGGTTTAAGGAAAATTTTGATGGGGCTGCTTTAACCAACCCAAGTCCTACTGGTGCAGAGGAAATTGTCAAAGATTTGAAAGAAGAGACATTAATGTTGGGAGCAAAGAAAATCTGCAAGGGAACACATATTTTTGCGGAGGTCTCAGCCGCGTTATTAGCAATAAAGATGGCAAAGAAGATTGGGGTGAGAAAGTTTCATCTTGAAGGTGATTCGATGATCATCATCTAGGTGATTAACAATGGCAGTATCAATGCTTGGCATTTGCAGGGTCTATTATCTTCAATTATCATGGAACTCGAACATTTCCAGGAATATAAGATCAGCCATATTAAAAGAGAAGGTAACATGGATGCTGACAAACTATCAAAAAGGGCTCTTAGTTTTGATAGAGAAGGTGAAGTGAAATTGGAGGATTTTAGGGATTCATCCTTTAATGAACTTGGCGAAAATCTAGCCTAGGGGAGCTATTTTAAAATGATCTTGGTTTTTGGTAGGCCTAATTTATTATCAAGGGTGTTGGCGGCGGGGTTAGTGATGGTGTGGTTTTTCAGAATTAATAATGTGGATGGATTTTTTTATGGCTCTTTATTTCTATTGGTGGTGTTGTCGGTAGGTGGAAAATTTAATTTTTTGATCTGGCTCTATGGCGGCGGCTTTTTTAGTGTATTTATTGGACCTCATGATGAAATGACCCTTTGAATATGGCGACTTATATTATCATTATTTTACATGGAAATGATATCCATAAAATTTTGCTTTTGTCGTTAACGCATGGGAGGTGACTCGTTGGCAAACGGAAAGGAAATGTTGTAAATGATGAAAAGACGAGTTGCATGCTCTTATTGTTATAAAGCCAAGGAAGCGAGGCGGGTTTTTTAAATTAAGCTTTGGTTGAATTTTGTGTGCATAGAATTTAGTTTAAGAGCCTTGAAGGGGTGTGATTAGGGTCACAGTGGTAATTATGGAAGCCACGTTTACTGTTAAGACATCAAAACAATAGAAAGATTTTTATGGACCTGTGAGGGAGCAGAGGTTAAAGCGTCTATTAAAACTTAATAGTGATGAGATGGTGGGAAGGTTTTTAAGGTGCTAGGTGACATGTTCATGGGTGTGAAACATAGGTTTTGAGTGAATATGGATATAATCTCGATCATTATGGCGTGGGGTCTGGAGTTGAATGAAGAGGTGGAAGAGATTACGTGGGTTTTTAACTCATTATTTGATGAAGCTCTGTTGAAGGGGTTGGAATCTTTGTTTGAATGGGCAGTGTTTGGCAGAGGTTTTGATATCTTTGAGTGCTTCAAATACTTGGAAGACGTGGAGGAGCTTGGGATGGTGTTGTTTGTTTGGTGGTCGCAGCGCTTTGACAAGGACAATCTTGGAGGTCTGGGATGACCTGAAGTTTTCTATTTGTCGTCATGAATATGCATTCAATGATGCCATGCTAGCATTTCCTTTGAATTTGCCAAGACGAGGACGATCCTGGAGAACATTTTGTGTGAAGAAGGTGAAGGTGAGAACAAGGTAAACAGGTTCAGAGAGAGTCGGTTAAATCTTTTTGAATGACAACTTTGAAGGATATAAATTTTTCGACAATGTGGATGATAATGGCTAGTTTCTTTCTCATTCTGGAAAGCATAGGGTTGTTTGAGGTGGTTTGTTGTTAAACCTTTTATTTCTGTGAAGAATGTAAGGATTGGATTTTTTAATGTCAATTGTTTTACTTGCGGTTTGGGCTAGGCTCCGCGGTCAGCAGAATTTTGTAAGTGTTATGTAATTCACTAATAGACTCTTGAAAGCTGATGGTTTTTTGTCGGCAAGGGAGTAGTTTAGGTAAAGTCTTGTTATGTGTTTTGGTCTTTGGAGTGATAAGGTGGTTCTTAGCATGAAGGGTGTATCCATTGTAAAGCTTTTATACATATTAATAGAATATAAGTATCTTACAGATCAAAACAAAAAAATCAAATGAATAAACATGCATCAAACCATAAATCCTTGCTTGTCTTTTCTCCTTCTCTTTGCAATTGTGAGCTCTCAGATTTGCTCCAATTATGATAACATGAGAATTTGAAAATTGTGGTTGTGAATAATGAAGAATCGCCTTCATTTTATAGAATTTCCTTGGATTTTAATAGACACTTCTGATTGATTGATAATAAAGAGTCGAGACTCATTTAGACTAGACTTGATTGAACTGATAACTCGGATTGATTAAGAGTTAACTGACTTAATTGAATGCATGACAGGATTGATTGATTAGAAGACTAATTGATAGACCAATTAAGTGAGACTAATTCACACTTTAACTGATTTGATTGAATTGAGAACTAATTAAATTGATCAGTTAGGATAAGTGATTAGACAGATGACATAATAGATGGGTTAGTCAGACTTAAAGTTAGTATTAGTCATGGAGGTGGAAGTAGAAGAATAATTAAGTATTAAAATAATTTTAGATTTTATTTAATTGTGCATGATTGGGAATAAATAAATTGCATAATTTATTTATTTTAGAAGACTTAGTTGACATCCTGGAAGTGGAAAAATTAAATAAAATAATTATTTTATTCAATTATAGAAGACATTAAATTAAATAATTAGAATAATCATTTAATTATGATGACAAGGTGAGAAATACTAGTTTAATTTAATAATAAGAATTATTCAACTAAAATTAGAAAAGAGGCATTAATTAAATAATAAATTCATTTATTTAATATTTAGAAGAATTATTAGACGAAATTAGAAAATAATTAATGAAGTAGACGTTAAATATTTAAATAATTCTTTAAAATCATTCAATTATTATTTTTAGAGGGAAAAGGCAAATTTTAATTTTAATTAGGAGAATGACACAAATGAATTAAATTATTAAGATTGTTAAATTAATCAAGGCAAAATTTAGTGTTAACATTGTGCATAGGTGAAGACAATTTTAGGTGTCTACACTTGATAAGGAATTTGTTTACTATTTTTTAAGGGAGGAGGTTAACCTAATTTAATGCTAGTCGGCAAGAGTTTTGACCATAGGTTGTAAGTCAAGGATAACTTTGTTTTTAGTACAAGTATATTATAAGTGATTTCAGTAGGTGGCTTTGTTTTAATTATTTCTTGTAATTTTTTTAATGAATTTTAATGTACGTGTTTTGTGAAATCTACTTTAAAATAATATTGATATGTTAAAATTTGTAGGTATGAAGAGTAGCGCATGCATGCAGATGGTGGTGGTGGTGGTGGTGGTTATGAGATAAGAAAAAATAATTGCATAAACATAGTATACATTTTATAAAATTTTGATTATTTATTCTCTTCAATTTTTTTTAACTTCAAAATTAATTGTAGTGTTAATGTTGTTGCCTATATTTGAACTTGCGATATGAATTTTTCATTTTAAACAAACGTGTTATGGGGAAGAACAAGAGTCATAGGATGTATCCATGGAATTGGGGTAAAATAGCACCAGCAAATTTATGTCAATTGTATATATTATAAGGGTTATGAAATCAAAAGCAATTATAAAAAATGTCTTTTATTTTTGCAAGTGTTTGTGTATTATTTTAAATTTTAATCACCATTACAATTTTTAATGTAATTTATACGTCACTTCAAAATCACATGGTTGCAATATTGTTAACCTATAGCTGATTAGAGGAGTAACTATGTTCCAAGAAGGAATTCTAGCAGTAGATTGAATCCCAAAAATCACTAGAGAAATGAAGACTAGGATGAAAATGTATAAGAAAATAGAACATTGAATCAAATCCACCGTGTTAGCAACAAACAAGGTGGAGGCATCCAGAAAATATGATATAATCAAACATTATAAATTGTGAAATAATCTTGAATACTAAGAATTAGTCATATCAAATTTTGGTATATATAACATTAAATAGGCAAAACCTTGTATTAGTAATTTGTATTTTAATTTTGGAAAATATTAAAGAAAGAATTTATAGTCAAATTGAGATCGTTGAGTACAACAAAACTCAAATCTTCAAATTGTGATAATGAAAAGCAAAAAGCATTCTTATCCCTGCTCAAAAGTATGGCATTGAAGTCTTCACCCACAACATGGAAATCATTTGGTCTTTGCTAAAATGAAGTTTCCTATTTCTATCTAAGTTGCCCTTTTGCTAATGCAATTAACTCGTTCATAATGTTTTTAAGTAGAAATTGAAGATTGGAAATTAAGTTCCTTATCTTTCAACTCAACCAACATTTTCCCTCTACTCTTCTCTCCACCGCTATTGTTTGAGCTTTCCAAAATGTCCCTAAGGGTGGGGTCCTATGGAGGGGGGATTCCTAATGAAATTCAATGGTTGTTGCTGAGATTTTTTAGGATTATTTGAGTGTAGATGGTCCCATGAGTTTTATAGTTCAATATTTGCTTAAAAATTTAAGCTCCAAAATTTATGGAAGTTGGTGGTCTTATGGATTGTATTGTTTAGCATGTTAGGTAATAAATAGAAAAAAATGGATAAATTTGAAAAACTCAAGATGATTGACAAGTGGCAAAAAGAAAAGAAAAGAAAAAGTCTAAGTTGGTGGGGCAATTTCTAGCCCCCCACTTTTCAACCTGCTTAAATTTGCAGCCCTAAAAAGTAGGGGCTACTATTTTTTAGGAAAGATTCTAATTAATCTTATAACAATTTTATTTTTTTGTTCTAGGAGACCTCCTACTTAAAAATGGATTATGAAGCCCCTCCATGAGACCCCACCCTAATCCTCTAAAACCCCATACAGAAAAGGAAGGACAGAAGTGTGAATTACTCAATCAAACAGAAAAGTTAGAGAAGTTGATTAGGAGATCCTACATCTTTTCATATTTTCTCTATGTTTGTTGCAAGACAGTGTGCTCTCTTAGTAGCATTGTGAAGATTTGTATTTGTTTTACAAGTTCTCATTAGAACAGTGAGTTCCTTGGCAATGTGCCTAAAGCATCAAGGACAATGAGTTCCCTAGTTTTTGGCACAAAACTTTGTAATCAATTGCTTCATATAGTGAGTAAGATTCTCTCCATGATTTGTCCCACATTAGATTTTCTTTGTAAATTTGGTGCTCGTATGTATGTGCTTTTATTATTGTGTTTTGTTGATAGTTAGTTGGATCAATAATCAATAACTAAGAATTGTGACAGAATTGTTAAATATTTGTTTGTCTGAAAGGGGGAGAGAAGGGAAAGTATTTAGACTAGAAAAAGATGCAAAGAATTTAGACTAAAAAGATTGCAAAACATGAGATTTTGAGTTAATTGGTTGCGAGTGTTGGACAAAGAGACACAAAATGTGTTTGGCTTGGGTTACAAAGTACACCCAAAATTGTTGTGTTCTTAGATTGCTCAAGCTGAACCAAGAATCCACTCGCAATCTTACGAGTCTCAATTTGGACAAAAAGTAGCATAATTTAATTATTTTTATTGTTGCATAGTTTAAAAGTTCATTCATAAATTATTTATTATTCAATTAATTAAAATAAATGTAATCACTATATATTTCAAGAACATTATAAATTGCTTCATTAATTGGAAAATATACAATTTTCATAAGCTATTTCCATTTATTTTTCAAGTACAAATACGTGTTTTAGAGTCATAAGTTGGCTGTAACCACCCTTTTAAAAACTATCTTTAGTTCAATTCATTTTAATTTACTGAAATAACATTACAGATTATCCTTATGTGCTATTTGCACCTACGCATTACATGCATTATTATATTTTAAATTTAAAATTTTGTCTTGCCCCAAAACAATACCATACTTCAGAACATTATCACTTTGAATTTATACCTTATACCAACTTTACATGTGTACCTGCTTGGTGAATGGTGATAAGTCTTTCAGATTTGGTCTTTGTGGATTTTCAAACTTTCGCTTCATCTAGACTACTATATTGGCTTTTCTGGTGAGAGGAAACAAAGTGGTTGGATTTTTAGCCATCTGGTAAAGGTTACTGAACTGTGTTTGCAGATTTTTAGCTGTACTGCTCGACTCCCTTAAATTGGTGAAAAACAAAACAAATGTTGCAGTTACATATTTATGCTAGCCAATAGAATTAATCCTTAAAAAGGTATGATATTAATGTAATAATTTTACGTATATAATATTTAATATATAATTAAATAATTAAAATTTAATAATAATTTTTTTTTTTTTTTGGGAGATTCATAATCTCTTTGGCTAAGAGCCAAGGACTGAGGGGTATCCATTCCGCCAAAATCTACCTGGGGCACGATCCCGGCCTCATCCCTTATGGTGTCTAGAGCCATTGCAACAGCAAGACTTGATCTCTAGTAGGCTCATTGAGAACCAAATTTCACAAGCAGACCAAGGGCTCATTGACAATAATAAATATTATATATAGATATTATTCATAATTGATATTATAATAAGATTTTTTGTCACTTAGTTAAAACTGAAAAATAGACAAAAAGTTATCACTCCAAAATCTTTTTGAAAGTCCTGCTCTTGTTTGTCCAAAAAATATATTTAAATAGCCCGAGCTATTCATTCATATACACAAGTCAATATGTACATAAAATTTGCAACTTAAGTTTGAAGCATCTGATATATCAGTGCCCTCATGCTCCCTCAGCAAGTGTCCGCTTTGAAGTACTGATGTATAAAACTGCTCCCAAAACAGACACAAATTAAAGGGGCTCCAAAATAAAAAGAATGCTAAAAACATTTACAAAATCCTGAAATAGATGCAGAACCACAAATATAATTACGAAATAATAAAATATGAACCAAGAAACAAATTCTAAGAGGTGAGCATCTTACCGTTATTTCCTCTTATAAAAGCATCCCCATATTTGTTCTTTAGCTGACCATTAACATATTCTTCAGTCTGTTCCATTGCTATATTCATATAGCCATCCAAACAAGCTAATATGCCTGCACACATAAAAAGACAGCTAATTACACAATGGAAGCATATTGCCTCAGCAATCCAGTTTATCAATTTACTACTAAAGCTGACAACGCTCGAAATTCTTTAAATCATGCTATGCATGATCAAAGTAACTATGATTCTTCTTTGATGTTTTTACAGAACCAATGGTTACATATTTCACAGTTGGATATTTTGTTGCATACATATGTAGCTAGTAAAAGTGATGCAGGAGCATCCACGGCATGGGCAATCCTGCACACCCAAAAACATCATTCAATCCATTTTTGTTTTCTCTTTCTAATCTTTTTGTTGCAGGTCCTATTGGTTTTAATTTTGTTCTTGGCGTATGACCTCTAGATGTGTGTAGTCCTTAGTCTTCCTATCACTGTGCTCCGGTTTTCCTTCCTGCTGGGCATTGTGTGGCATCATCTGTGATAATGTAATTGTTGGCAATTTCAAATTCAAAGCCTAGTCAGGACAATTAATAAGTATGTATGCCTTAATGCTGGGCATGGAAATCATACCTTGCACTCTGGCACAGCATTTCTTAACTGCTCTTGACTGAATATAACCAAGGTCATGCCTGATACTGCATCCTATAAACAGAGGTGGGCATTTTCAGACAGCAGTTACGAAATAGGCTGGAGTAACTGGACAGTTACAATATTTTGCCTGACACCAATACTATCAATGGCTGGTAGCTGCAGTTTTTTTTAGACCCATTTCTTGGCTTACAAAACTCCCTACTAACTGGCAGCACTCTTTAAAAATAGCTGGGTGCTACAGTTCACTTGCTGAGGCTCAAACATTTGCCCTTTGCACTGAATAAGGGTAAGGTCCCATGGGGGGCTTCCACATCTATTTTCATGGAGCAGGAGGTCCCTGTGAAACATAAAAAAACTATGCTACAGGATTCTTTGGAATCTTTTTCTGAAAAATAGCAGCCCCTACTTTTCAGAACTCTATATTTCAGCGAGTGAAATTGGGCTCAGGTTAGAAATAGCCCACCAGCTTAGGAATTTTTTTTTCTATTAGCTTAGAGAAAATTTTCTGCCACTTGACAATTAGATAATTTTAGATTCCCACCCAAAAAGAAAAAGAAAGAAAATAATGTTTATTATGAACTTTTTATTCACAACATTCTTCATGAGATAATCTTCCCTAGATTTTGGAGCTTAAACTTTCATGCTGAACTGCACAACTAAATTCATGGGACCACCAGCTTTAAAATATTTCTAAAAATTAAAAAATCTTAGCAGCACCTACTGAAATTTTTAAGGGATCTTACCCTAGGATTCTCCTGCTGGCTGATCACCATGAAACCCACAAATCTGAGCCCTGCAAGGAGAGTACTAAAATCTAAAACTTGGGGATTTCCTTTCAAGCTGTTTGCTGTGGCCCACTTACCACACATTCCTTGCCGTGTTATTCTAATGACATCATCGAGTCAAGGTACAGTTGTCTTCTTTACTGGTAGCGGTTACTAACAGTCAAGATTGTGGAGAACAACCATTATATTATCTCTAATGTCCAACAGGCATTACCTTACCTTTCAGGCCATTCGTAATTTGCCAGTGACAGCTCCTTACTTACTAGGCAACTTGTTTTCTTTGTATAAAAACAATAAAGACAAGTAAGAAGGTCGCAGGAAACAGAATCGGACTTTTTTTTTTCTTTTTGCTAGGTATTCATAAGACTGACGTCCAGAGAGACTTTTTTCTTTTTCCTTTTTCTGTTATGTTTTGAAAGTCAGAATATTTTGCTCAATTGAGAATGGTGATAAAAGCTGAGCAGTATCCCTGATCATAAAATTGGAAATGCTGAAAATGTCTGTAAATTCTATAAATCTTTGTGATACCGTTATGCACAGCCATGATTTATGGGCTGCATCAGTTCAAGTGGACTTCGTAATAAGTATACATTGGCTTGTGGTTCTCCAATAATGAGATACTGAATTACTGTGATTTACTGCTGCTGTTGAAATCCTATGTTTGTGGGCGAAGCTGCATGGACTGGTCACCAAACATCAGGCCCCCGGTCCTTGATTGCCTCAAAAAGACTGCTGAAGAAAGATAATTTGTGTGGCTTGCAAATTCAACTCACAAATGAAAAATTAACATCTCCTAGAAAGTTCAAAATAGCATATTCTATTGAACAAACAATCATCGAAAACAACATACCCTTACTAACAAATAGTCTTGATACAATATAACCTATGTTACCAGATTTGCTCCCAGAACCCTTGAAGTCAGGTTCAATTCTGTGCAAAGTCGGGTCCCTGTCAAATTCAGTCTAAATTCGGTCGCAGTCACCAAAATTCTGACAGACGGACCCGGGAGGAATTTGGACGAATTTGCAATGACTTTGGCACCCTGTGGTAGAACCCAGGCCGAATTTGGGCTCAAAACATTTTTTTTTACTTTTTTAAAGTTTTTTTTCGCCTAATTTGGCCTATTCGACCCTCCAACCCTAAAGGTTGTTTTATATGTCATTTGTGAATGAAAAGAAAACTTATTGCCTCCATTGCTAAACTTTCTTGTTTGGTTGCCATTGCTCAAGGAGTGTTGATAGGTGATTGTTGCATGCTCTAAGCTTGTTTGTGAGTTGTTCCTACGCGGTTGCAAGTGTGGAGAACTCCTCAAAGACATTGAAGAGGAAGATTTCAACCAAAGAGGTAGGGTTTTCAATGATTTTGCTTGTTTTTTAAATTTTTCTTTGCATTTTTTTACAAAATGAAATAAACTTTGTTGTTTTATTTTATTTTTTTATTTTGGTTTGTGGCTTTGTATGTTGTTTGTAGATTCATAAAATGGCAAGTGTTTCTAGCACGGGGAAATCCCGGTTCAAAACAGACCCATGCTCTCCACTATGGAAATATGTGAAAATGGTTCAACAAATGCCAGGTGGAGGAGGTTACGTTTGGATTTGCAGCGATTGCAAAGAGGAACATAGTAGCTCTTATAGTTGAGTGGAAGAACAATTGTGCTTTATCCCTCAAAAAGGCATTAAGTTTTGTACAGGGAAGCCAAGAGTTGATAGGATACTACCTAAAACCCTTCTTGCAAACCATATATTCAAGAGCAAAAACATGTTGATGAAGCAGCTGGGAATGCATATGCTCATCCTTTGCAAAAGTCTAGAAGTAAAACTAAAAAAACATTTGTGGCTACAGTTTCCGCTTCCAATGGACAACCCGTAGAGCGCCAACCATTCATGTGTGTTCCTCAAGAACCAGTGACAAATAAGAGAGCAAAGGGACCCTTGGAAATGTTATTTCAGAATGAAAATAGAGACATTGCCGAGTAAGACATTGTGAGATGCATCTATGCAAATGGATTAGCATTTAATGTTGTTCGCTCACCATATTGGTAAAAAATGGTGAGATCAATTAATGAAGCTCCAAGGGGGTTCAAGGGCCCAGGTTATAAGAAGGTGTGCACCACTTTATTGGACAGAGAGGTGAACCATGAAGCGGCTTTCCATGCAGCCTATCAAGGATTCATGGATTGAAACAGGTCTGTCCATAGTATCCAATGGATAGAAAGATGCAAAAATCGCCCTTTGGTCAAGGTTATTGCAATGTCCACAAGAGGTGCAATGTTGTTGAGAGCTATGGATTGTGAAGGTGAAGTGAAGGATGGTCCATTCATTGCAAACATTCTCATCCAAGCCATTGAGAAAGTTGGCCCTCAAAATGTAGTTTAGGTAATAACCGACAATGCCAAAAATTGTAGGGTTGTCCGGTTATTGGTTGAGGAGCACTTCAAACACATTTTTTGGAGATCTTTTGTTGTCGACTCACTCAACCTAATGCTGCAAAAAATTGGCAATAAAATTGAGTGGATCAAAAAAATGTATGAAGATGCTCAGGAGATCCAAATGTTCGTCACAAACCACCTTACGACACAAGTCATATTTAGACAATTCTCGAGATTGGAGCTCTTGAAGGTAAGTTAAATTATTTAAAATTTAAATATGTTTAAGACTTTAGTTTAATAAAAATTGTATGTTTTAATTTTAATTTTAATTTTGATTTTAATTTATTATTGTTTCAATTTTAAAATAGGTTGTTGAGATCTGTTTTGCTCCAATACTATTGTTTTGAGACGCCTTGTGAAGGTTAAAGAGGCATTGTCTAGAATGGCAATCAATGCTAATTGGAGCATATGGAGGCAACCTAGTAGTACAAGGGAAGCTGTCATTAAGGCAATGATACTAGATGACTCTTGGTGAGATCATGTTGAGTACCTCCTGAGGTTCACTGAGCCTATATTGAGCATGATCTGATACACTGACATGGATAGGCCTTGCTTGGGTGAGGTATATGATGGCATAGACTCCATGATTGAGGATATTAAAAAGATCATAAATGAGAAAGAGCAAGATCCTGAAAAAACATTCTTCAAGGAACTACAAAAAATCATGGTGGAAAGATGGAACAAAATGACTACCCCTTTGCATCTCCTTGCCTTTGCATTGAGCCCCAGGTACTATAGTCAGTCGGTCCTCAAGGAGAGTACCACTAGAGTTGCCCCATACAGAGATCTTGAAGTTGCTCACTGGTACAAGGCAGCCCTTCATAGACTCTATCCCGATCACATACGGCCTACGGTGAGGTCTGAATTCATGAGTTTCGCAAGCACCGATGATTGTGATCATGAGGCTCTTGAAGACAAGAACAATGTTTATGCTCATAAATGGTGGTACTTCCATGGAGAGATGTACCAGCACCTACAACCTGTTGCCATAAAAAGTTTATCACAAGTAAGTTCTTAACTCTTAAGATTCTAATTTCTAAATTCTTGTTGATAAATATTGAATTTATATTTTTAAATTTTTTATTCAAAACTCGTAACTCTCTAATTTAAAAATTGAAAATCTTGATAGGTTGTTAGTTCATCATCATCCGAGAAGAACCGAAGCACATACTCCTTCATCCACTCAATAAAACGCAATAGACTACATTCCAAGAAGGTGGAAGACTTGGTCTATGTGCATTCAAACTTAAGGCTCGTAACACACAAAGACAATGCCTACAAAAAAGGGCAGGCAAAGCATTGGGATGTTGAACAAGAGGATGCGGAGTTGGAAGACTCGATCGCCTACCTTGATGCACTAGCAGTTGATGATGATCACGAGCTACCTATGTAATGTCTCCTTCCTAGTAATGGTTAACAGAGAGGAAATACTTAGCCTTTTCCATTCCCTGAGGCTAGAAAATTAATTAAATAGTAAGGGAATGAGGGAATAATTAAATATTAACCCAAAAAGCTAAAGTTACTTGCAATATATTTAATTATTCATTATAATGTTGGGGCCACACTTAAGTTATAACATTATTACACCTAGTAAGAGTCATGGTGGAGATTTAATTAATATAAAGTGAGTATTAATTTATGCCTAAGTCTAAAGGCCAAAAATAAAGAAGGGGTTTGAATGCTTTTTGTGGCTAAAGATTTATTTATAAAGTCATCGATGGAGAGGAAAAGGATTCATTCATTCATCTTATGGTATTGTTTTCTCTGCTATCGAACTTCTAAGTTTTTTTTCAAGATGTAGCCCCTAGTAGCTCTAACTTGGACGAAACCCCAAGTTTCTCTTTGCGTAAACAGCATTAATTCTGATCACATGCACAGGATCTCCATTTTCAGTCACTAAATTCAGGAGGAAGAGGCGACTCCATTAAATTCTGAAGCAGCTAATCTGATTTAACATGTAAAGAATTTGAAGCTAGGACTCCAGTTCATAAACGCAGCCTCCAATAAGAATCGCAGCTCCTAATGTTTGCATAGGAAATCGCATGCATGCACAACAACCAATCAGCGTTTTGGTCGCAGCATCTCAGATTGTCGATGATGGTATTCATTCAGAATTATAATGTTCTGCAGTAAGCTTGTAATCATCTCTTCAATATCTAAGATACCAATAAAGGTCAGATCGTCCCAGTTCTTATTTAGACACAAATTTCATGCATATATCAGTAGTACGTCTCTATTATGTTTCTATTGTAAAATTCCAGCTCTTATTATTATATGCACTCATTGCTCATGATCAAAATCAAATATTTGCAATCAATTAAACCAAACACGCAATCAAATTATTGTTAAACTTTGGCAAGGATATTTTAACCTAGTGATCTTGAGGCTGCTCCCGATGCCAGTGGCACTATTTGTGCTTCTAATTTGCAACAGCCAGATGATGATGATATGTTTGATGATATTCAATTAGTGATGGCTGATTGTTAATGTTGACATTATTATTTTTGAACTGAAACATTGATATGATGGTGAATTTTGCTATGTTGTTTTAATATTACCATAGTAGTGTATGAACTTATTTGCTGCATATATATATATATATATATGGATGAACCCAAAATGAATTCGAACCCACCCCCCAAAAAAATTGAACAAATTTGGACCCTGAATCCCAACTAATATTCATCATTAATGTCAGAAAAAGAAAACACATAAACACAAGAAATTGGATTAACTGTCCATTATTCTCCTTCCATTCTGCTTTTACAACTGAAAATCAACCCTTATATCTACAATCTGAAAGTCGCCCTTTTCGGCAAATTTTTGCAAGATGTATAATTTGCCATTTTTGGTAATTTTGCATGCCTATCCGTACGAAAGCTACTGGTTATTCAAAGCTAACTAGAGTGACAATATTTGTCAACTAACTATACTAATTACATGCAGGAATTATCAGTGTTACCCCAAGTTTCCGGGACGGGGATGGCAGGGGACAGGAGAACGGGTTTCCGGGACAGCAATTTTTTTTGCCAAGTTTGGGGACGGCAAAGGGGATGGCTATATAAATATAGGGAAATTTTAAAAATATAAGGAAATTTGCATATATACATTACATTCATATGAAAGCATGGATAACGTGTGCCATTTAAACATCATACTCATAGAACCTTAACATACAACATTTCAATATTCAAACTCAATACTCAATATGCATTCATAATTCGGAATTCATTGTCATATGCATGTAATATTAAAATAAAAACATACAAAAATTGAAATACACCCAAGAACATAATTCGTCATTCGGAGTTCATTGTCAATAGCAACAAGAACAATAAGCCACCTTCCAAATTGAAGCATACTACTATTAGTTAAGTTTGATATAAATTATCGATGTACACATTATAGGCATAGGGTTACAATGCTTTGGAAGATAATGCTTTGCACATTAGTGCTAGTCCATCAAATAACATTCCTATGAAATACTAACATGAAAAACTTAGGAAACTGTGTAGGAATTGATTGTTGCAGGTTTGACATTGACTCCAGAAAGGGCTACTACAGATAGTGGATCAAGTATATGTCTCCCAATGCTCTTCTCACTCTAGACCACGTTCTCCAATGATCTAAATTGGGGTTACACCGTTACTCCCCTAAAACTACACCTCCAATTCATTGTAAGTGGACTGATATTAATACGAACAAGTTTTCTATACAATTCCAATCATGATATAGGTCTGTTACAGCAAGATGACACCTTCATGCAACCTCCACTTTTCACCAAATCTTCTACGAAAGACCCAAACCAGCACAAAACAACCTAGCACTGATATATTGCCACAAAATGACATAAAGATGCATGTTCCAGATCTTTAATGCACTTTTCATACTTTCCCAAAACCTTGCAAACAATCTGCTATATGATTTTGAGTGTGTAGCATGACTGTAACAACATTCTTAATTTAACAATTCTTAATGTAATGTTGCCAAATACTAATCAGAGGACCCCAAATAGTAGGAATTAACTACCAAACAATAATAAATATAATAGAGCAAACCTGGAAAGAGGGGCCCACTTTAAAATTAAAAAAGAAAGGGTTTTATAAAAGAAAAATGTGTTTTTTAAAGTGTTGATGCAGCCTATACTATTGGGGACTTCCAAGGCATCCCCAGCCATCCCGAGGACTTCCAAGCCGTCCCCAGCCGTCCCGGAGACTTCCAGCCGTCCCCCCAATTTTGGGCAAAGTCCCCGAGTTTCCAAGACGTCCCCTGCCATTTTTTGAAAATTGGGGACGAGGTGGGGACGTCCCCTAGCCGTCCCCCTGTCCTGGAAACGTCCCCGTTCCGGAAACGGGGGTTTTTGGCCGGAGACGTGTCCCCGAGTAACACTGGGAATTATAGATAATTGAAATTAACAAATTGGGAAAATCTCGAAAAAAACACAAAGTCCAATTTGAGGCCTCATATGATGAAATTTGGCCCCAGAAAAGTGTTGAGATGCGGTCCAATTAAATAACATTTTATTCAACTCTTTGAGAATCCATATAAAATTTCAGCCCAATCAGAGTCACAAGTCAAAAGTTATGACTCCGGAACTCCCCACATCAAATTCATTTCAGAAAAAACACACTAATTTTCTAATAAGAGATGAGAATCCCAACATCTTCTGCATGCTCATAATGCAACTTTTAATTTTCTGATATGAAATTAATACAAAAGAGATTATCTGAATTAAAATCTCTAAACAATAACATTATTCCGGATCCTATCACAATAAAAAATGAATAAGTTATGTGTTGTGAGGTCTTTCACACATCGCCCCAATTCTTGGGGACCCCCCTATTTTCTTGGGATTTCGATTCGAATTTGGATGAGGAGATCAAGCTTTTTTTCCCCTTGGCATGGCGACCTTGGAAGTCATCCTCCCCTTGGCTTGGGTATTTTGAAAGTGACAAGTTTTGTTTTGTGA
>MU228097.1:1034855-1049297 GCA_018584345.1 Thuja plicata
TTTCATTGTTGGTCTTCATGGTGAATCACTTAATGTTGCTTTGGTGTATTGCATGTTTCTTCACATCTCTCAAATTAAAGTAGGATTTCATTTCATATTGTTAGAGTAGGAGTAGATGGCTAGTTGTTTGGTGATATTGGTAAATGTTTGATAGGGATCTATATACTAGGCCACTAGCATCCTAGCGGGTGGTTAGGAAGCCTTGTGTGGAATCTAGTCCAATTTCCGTTGAATCATTGCATCTATGGAGGTAACACCGCTGGCAAGCTTTCATTAGGTTTGATCCCCGTCCATTTGCTAATCTTTCCATTCCATAGGAGTAGTAGTGAAGCAGCGAGTAGTTTAGTAGTCAGAGTTTGATGAGCAAAGTTGGAAGTGATATAAATTAAGGAGACAGATCCATTGAGTATACATTGCAAAGCTAAGTCCCATCATCATCATGGCAAGAATCTGATATCCTTGAATGAACAACGTAAGCCCGGCTACGTGATTAACCAGCAAATCACATTAATATAACTGAGTTAGGATCCACAGGTGTAAGGAACCTTGGAGTTTTCTCATGTCCTTCATGAGTAATTACTTTTCAAGAGAGGGTTGAGTGTTTGATATCCTGTATCAAGTGTTCAATTCCTATATGTTGTGTAGTGGTACAAAACTCACATCAACATTATGCCCACTAATGTGCATAGTGGTAAAGCAAAACGTTCACCATTACCATGACCCGGACACAATGCTTCCTTTTGTAATGCATCTGTCATGGTGCCCTTGTAAGCTGTGCAGTCTTTATAAGATGTCAGGAGCAAATGTTTCCCATTTCATCAATAAAAAGTATTATTAAAAATTACTAATTTGTTAAGAATGATTGAAAGCCGCAAAACTGTTAGATTTGGTTTCATTCTTAATAATTCACATCAATGATGTTTTGAAATCTCAAATCATTACTCATTAGTGCGCCAGCAAGCCCATTAATGTTTATAATTGATCTCGCAATTATCAAGCCTAGAATCATTTTGGAATTTGGTGTGGCTTTGAGAGTCATGACTTCACCAAAAGTTGATGACTAGAATATGGCAAAATGAGTCCAAAATAATATGAATGACATGCCTACATTATTGCATTCTGTTTGCAGAAAAGGCTTGTCTCAGTTTTTTCCTATGTTCCACAGCGACACGTTCCTGACCCTGAAACCAGTGTCCCCCTCCCCCAGCACATTTCCAAGACTGTGGGACAGCCAGGGGTTGACATGGATGTCCTCAATTTAATTTTTTTTCCAAAAAATCCAAATAGACTCTAGAATGGCTTGAAATAAGGGGCAACATTTCTAATACAAAAGGGGGTGTCTGAAATGTCTCTTGACCATCCCGGAGATGTCCAGGTGTCCTGGTCAGAAAATCACATTCGCAGGTTTCCAATTTTTTAAAACCTGGTCAGCCCTTGCTAGCACACAATCCTTCATAGGTGTTATTTAATATTTTTGTTTGTCATTTTTTGAGAACATTGTCCTATGGCGCATGATTATGTACATGGCAATAAAATCTTGGAGCCTCGAACTTGGTCCTCTCTAACTGTCAGTGTTCACCTTCCTAAATATTTTTAGCCTTTGAACAATCTGGTTTTCCATATATACCAGCACATGAAGGTATATGCCATTCAAAAATGTTATTTAAATTTATGGGCACACAATCATTAACAAGGCTTACATTTTTCTTTTTCTTTTTCTTTGTTTAAATTGTGCCTATGAGAGCATGATATTTCATAGTTCTTGTTAAGTTGACTACTCTTTTTTACACCATCTACATATACTTGAGTATATTATTATCTTACTACTAATTTGAATAGCATTGTATTACTATTATGTGATATCAATAATCATAATATGTCATACTTAGTCAAGCCTAACAATACTACCCTCATGGTTCAGGAAAATAAGAGTTCTTAGCATGCAGATTCTTAAAAAATTGTGCACCATCTATAAAAGAGTGATATGTGAGGTAGCATAGATGAATAATGTCTCATTATTTATGCAACTAGAACAGCACATTTATCATCAAACCATGCTCAGAATAAATACCTAATTATGTTGTCATTACTTCTAAAGCTCAAAAGTTGAATTCACCTAGCTAGTGTAACGTCACTTGAAAAAATCTATTGACAATGGAGTCTTAACACAAATTCTAAAAGTCCCAGTATTCATTTCAAAAACATCACATTACTTAACATGATGTGTATAGTTAAAAAGCACTGGACAAAGAGAAAAAAATAATCACCAGCACAACGGCATTTATCACAATTAGTACTGGCTTTTCATTATTTAGTAGACAGAGGTAACTACAATTAGGTAGCATTATTGCTGTTGTCACTGCTGTCACAGTCTTACAGATATATACCGCTGTCACTATCTTAATTTTGATGCCGCGAGTCCTGTATAGTTAAAATTTTAGAATTTGAGTGTGTGTGTGTGTGTGTATTCTGCTGCCCCCAAAAAAATGCTTAGTCTGCCATTCCCAAAATGCATCCCCTCCTATTCACAGTGTACCCTTCCCCAAAACACCACAGAACATAGGTATTTTTGGGTTCAAGAAGTCAAAAATATTAAGGCCATTATGGTTTACCGCTCCAATCTGGATTAGGATGCCTTGTACAATCAAAGAACAAGCTACTAATGCACTTTCTTCAACAGATACTACATTGATGGTAACTATAGCATCATGTGAAGCAGCAGCAACACTCAGAAAAATCCTTACTCATTTATAAATAAAATAAATTTGATGTCAGTTCAGATAGGAAAGTCTGCACAAGTTCAGTGTGAACATGTGGAAAGATTCAAAAGGTTTGAATTAGTCTATTTTGCATTTCACTTTGAAGGACTAAAAATAAATTACTTTATTTAACTAAATAGGTCTAAAAACATGTAGATGTGCATTAGTGATTCACACTCGTTTTTCATCTCATCCTTAAGAGTGATAAGGATGTCTTTTTATTAGAACTGATTTTTGGAAGATTAAACTTAGAGCTGAATTGATATAAATCTATGTTACCAGGTCCTTCCCCCTGACCCCCCAGGTCCCAGTCTGGTTTACACCAGGACCAGGTACAGAGCCAGTACGCTTTGGGTTCGGTCAACCTAGTCAAATAGCTGTTGACGGATGTGATTTCCCGTGCGCTAGCCATATTTCCTGTTTCTGATTTCATCGCCTATGCCACCCCTGCCTCTGTTCTTCATTGCTACTACACTAAATCAGCTCGAACCCCAATGAGATTCAAATATGGAATGGAGCTTGACTGGGGATGAAAAAAGGTGGTTATGGTTCATTGACCAGGTAAACATTGACCACTGCTTCTGCTCGTTATGAACCCTACCCTGAGTAATTGATAAATCAAAGGAGGGCCTTGACCGTCTCTTATGTCACACAAATGACCTGGATTTCTGGGCATCGACGTTCCAGGTATTTCGTTTGCTATGGTTGTAATGACAGTATTTTTCCGATGCTATGGTTCTTCTATAACATCCATCCTGATTGTCTGACTCTGTCAAGCCCCTGGAGTGAAGACCCATCTGTCTTGTTTTCCCCATGAAAATCTAAGGATAGATGATATTGAGGGCATTGGATTGATTAAGGAACAAAATAGTATCAAGGATAAGTAACCACTACAGACATAAGATACTATTCATTAAGTCAATAAATGATTTGTTAAAGGCAACCAATAGATAGGGAAGCAGTGATTAAGTAAAGAGGAGACACTACATTTCAAGAGAAAGGTCCACCTCAAGCATCACATCCCTTCAGTGATTGAGAAGGGTATAGCGACAGACCGGATGGTGGAGGAGGTAACATCAGAAAACAACTCAAATATGTATATGTATCCTCAGATTATAGCATCGATCATTATCAGGCAGTCAGCAATCGTATGTTCAGGAGATATCATCATCAGCATCAAAGCATAAAACAAATCTTCATATAGCCACCCAATCATCAGCATCAAACATTGAACAAGCACTCAATCAATTCAAAGCATATCTTCAGATATCAGCAAACAATCCAAATACACCTTCAGATCCGAGTATCAGATCATTCAAACGCTCCTGCAGAAATAAGTATCATATTTGCAGTGGCAGATCGGGCTTCCAAGCATACTATCAGGCTTCAGCAGTAGATAGCAGATCAGTCCATCAATAGTTGACAGTGGAGGAATTGCAATACAATATCTTGGTATAAATTATCCTCTTGTCAATTTTATATATATATATATATAAATATAGTGTGTGAGATTAATGCTTAAGTGTATGCTTCTTCATAGAAATAGATAAGCATACTATCTTAAACCCACCTTGTGAGGAAGAGGACCTGAGGTGTAAGAGAAGAGTAGCGAGCGGGCTCGTAAGTAGGTCATTGGGCTTAGGACAAAGAGGGCACTTACAGAGTCAAGTAACCACTTACAACCTCCGCCCAATTCCACAAGATGGCAATAGAAAATAGATATAGATACCATTTAAAATCCACCTTGTGAGAGAGAGGACCTGAGGTGTAACAGAAGGGCAGCGAGCGGGCTCGTAAGTAGGCTGTCTGTAATGTCCCCTCTCGTTTACTGTAGTTAGTAATAAATAATAAATTGCTAAGCCTTCTTGTTAATTAAGTCCCCAAATGCTAAGGCAATGATTTAATAAAAGGGGACGATCAGTTTTTCTCAATCACTTAAGTCCTATTTTTCAGTCATGAGTTGTGGGGCCACTTTTATCTTGCATCGACTAGATCAGTCGCTTCCTTGTCAAGGCATGTTTGAGTGTTTTAGCAACTTGCAAACGATTGCCTTCTTTGATAGGTAAGAAAGAAAAAGTGTGTCTTTTTTGAGGCGCTGGGGTTTTTATAAGGAATCGCATGAGGAGGGAGGCATTCTATTCTTATCAACTTGTTATTTTATCTCTCTGCAAGAAGGCGATCTTTTTCTCAAGACGAAACCCTCGAGGAAAGAATTTGGACGCAACCCCAAGTCACTGTTCTTTTTGCAACGAGTCTGATCACAAATCCACGGTCTGCAAATCCCTGTTATCAACAGAAAGGAAGGCTTTTATCTACAGGCGGCTGTATACTTTCCTGTAGATGTTAAGATCTAGACGCATTTGCAGCAATCTTGGTTGCAAAGCATAATCAAACAAAGTGTTCTGTACAGCTGGTTAAATCGCAGCCTCCAAAGGAATTGACACTAAAGGCAATGGATCTGCTTTTTCATCAACAAACCTAAGATCACCTGTAGATATTTGATAATAAGGTTAGTGGGAATAATACATCCAAATCTGATATTGAATAATGCAAAAAGCTGTCCTTCCCTCTTTTTGAGAATCGCATGCAAGCATTTGCTTCTGTAAATTAAATTGTGTTGAATGGTAATAGTTATAATTGCATAAATCTCACAAATAGCCCAAGGAAGAATATTTCAGTGGTATCAGAGCCACAAATCCTGCCAGCCTGTAAGGGTTTCAGTTGCAAGTTTGCTTTTGTCTATTGCGTGTCAAAATTTATGTTTGTCTTTTGCTCCTAATCCAATGCATGTCGGTATAAAGTGGTTCTATGCATTCTAGAGGGTTTGAACCGCATAGATATGACACAAGAAGTAGGTCAGGGCAACGAGAAGGAGCTGAAATTAACCCAGCTGAAGCAAAGATGGGTGAAAGAAGAGATGAAAGTCCACCAAGGGAACTAAATGATTTCCTGACAGTTTTTGCCCAACAACAACAGCAAATGATGCAACTGTTCCAGGACCGTATGATCACAGCTATTGGGAAGATGAGAGTTAATTGTACAAGGTCAAGAAGGTCTAATAGTCAACCAGGACAGAGCAGCCTCTAATGTCGTAAGAACAGCAGATACAAGGTTTGATAGACCATTACGTCCCACCTTTTTACCTCATCAAATTGAAAGAGAACACATTCCGGAGGTAGAGGAAGAAGAGACACACATCACATATGATATTATGGTGGCTCGTGACGAATACATGCATCTACCAGCTGATGTAAGGCAGCTAATGAACTTAAATCAGTTCATGAACCAGTGTAAGGACAAGGCTAGAAATCGTCCGGAAAGGCCAGACAAGAGGCCTAGAGGACCAGTTTGACAGGGCACTCAACCTATGGAGTATAAAGATGCGTTGAACAAAATAACTATACCAACCTTCAATGGAACTGAAGGAATATCAGCAAGATCATGGGTTCACAAGTTAGACACCTTACTGGCACTCAAACCCATGGAAGAGGAAAAGGCAATACAGTTTGCTACCATGCACCTGGAGGGAGTAGCGTACGACTGGTGGCACCACGGATACACTCATACGAAGAATTTGTTAAAAGGCTGATTACTCACTTTGATAGAAAAGATATAGAAGTTTATTACAGGGAATTGGCCCAACAGAAACAAGTAGGACAATTGGAAACCTACATCAATGAGTATCAGAAGATTTTTGTAATGGTTCCTGATATGCCACAGAAAAGAGTCACAATGCTCTTTGTGGAAGGTTTAAGTGACAAACTGAAGGGTTTAGTTAAGGCTCACGGGCCTAGTTCACTGGATGATGTTATTGGGTTAGCCCTTGACTTAGATGTCACACTCTCTTCTCAGCCACAAAAGAAAGATTTCAGCTCATGGAAAACTGATAAGAAAAATTTTAACCAGCGAAAGACCATACCTTCACAAGCTGAACAGGAATCAAGAAATGAACTAAGGAGAAAATTATGTTACTCTTGCAAAGAGCCGTGGGAACCAGGTCATCGTTGCCTTGGAAAAGGCAAGATACATTTGATTGAAGTCCATTCTGATAGTGAGGAACAGAATGAGCAAGAGAACAACACTAATGAGGATGTTGCACAAGAGGTTCAACCCCAACAGATTGAGTTGGAATATACTACAATCAGAGAGACTCCACACATTGCCACTTTATCTGGAGTACCTCGCAACCGTCCTTTCTAGTTGAAAGGTGTCCTTAAGAGACAGACGATGGTATGTTTAGTGGACAGTGGAGCTACACACAATTTTATTGATGAGGAACTGGTGAGCAAATGGGGACTTTAGGCTAAGGAGTTCCCCGGATTTAGTGTTATTGTTGCAGATGGTTTCCCACTAAGTTGCAACCGAGTTGTACCACAACTGCATATACAAATTGGAGAGTACACGTTGACAGGTGATTTTTATGTGCTTGGGTTGAGCAATGTGGATGCTATATGAGGAATACAGTGGTTAGAGTCACTTGAACAAGATGTTCAGGACTTCGAGCAGATGCAGTTGGAATTCATGGTTGATGGTAAGAAAACGGTGCTTAAGGCTATGGCAGATGGCAGTCTGCGAGTGATATCAGCAAGGAGGATGGAAGCTTTATTGAGACATGATGATGTAGAGTGGGCAGCTCAATGTTTTGTATACAAATCTTCGACCAGCAATGAACTGCATTATCACATAGATATCCAGACATTACTGGAAAAGCACAGTGCAGTGTTTTGAGATATTCCTCCTGGTCGTCCACTTGATCATGGGTTTGAGCATGTCATCGAGCTTGAGGGCGCAAAGCCGGTTATTACCACACCCTACAAAATCCCACACCATTTTAGGGAGGAAATCGACAAAACAATCAAGGAATTACTGAAAATGGGTCGCATACACCCTAGCTTCAACCCTTTTGCTTCTTTGTTTGTCTTGGTAAAGAAGGATGGGACATTGCACATGTGCATAGACTACAGAGCCTAGAACAAAAAGACCAAAAAGAATACGTACCCCATTCCCAAGATTGATGTGCTTCTAGATGAGCTACACGAGGTTGTGTATTATTCTAAGACTGATCTTCGTTCAAGCTATCATCAGATTAGTGTTCAGGAAAAAGTTATACAAAAAACTGTTTTACGTTGTCACTACGGGCACTTTGAGTTCCTTGTCATGCCCTATGGACTAAAAAACACACCAGCAACATTTCAGTCTTGCAAGAATCACACTCTCCATGAGCAGCTACATAGGTTTGTTTTGGCTTTTTTTTATGATATTTTGATATACAGCAAGATGTGGGATGAACGTTTGCAGCATTTGGATGTAGTCTTGGGTATCATGGAGACAGACACTATTTGCAAAGGCCTCCAAATGTGAATTCGGGACGACAGAGATTCCCTACCTATGACATGTGATTGGAGTTGATAGTGTTAAAGTATACCAAGAGAAAATTCAGGCAATTCTAGATTGGCCACCTCCGAAGAACATATCTAAATTGAGAGGATTCTTGGGTTTGTGTTGTTACTACAGGAGGTTTGTGCGAGGGTTCTCACAGTTGGCATCATCCTTGGCTGATCTTTTACTAAGAAAGGGGGGGGGGGTTCCAGTGGTCTAGTGATGTACAAGTTACATCTGACAAACTCCAGGAAGTTATGAGCACATGTCCAGTATTGGCACTACCTGACTTCCAACAGCCATTTGTTGTTGAGTGTGATGCATCGGGACAGGGGATTTGTTCAAGCAAGCAAGCATGTATGTATGTACATATGTTTGTATGTTGCATATGATTTTCATGTTGTGATTGCAGTATTCTAAATCCAGGATTGTGTTATTGAGGAAAGATTTATTTGGTAAGATGTAATCCTAACCCTAATTTGTTGGATTTGTGATTTTAGAGCAAATTGGGAAGGGGACATTAGAGAGACTGATATTTATTATATGTGTGCGTGTTGCACGTTTTTCTATGGACAAACCCAAAACGAACCCAACCCAAAAAAAAATTCCCGAACCCGAGCCCAAGCCCTAACTGGAACCAGCAACTTAGTTATAGAGATAGGTGCAAGATAGAAACTTAATATATAGATTTTCTTTTGAAGGATTAAAAGACTATTTTTTTCAGAAGACTGAAAAACTGTAACATACCAAAATTGAAAATAACATAGTACATGTTGATTTCGATGCAGCTGTGAGTAACATCAGTTTTTGAGGTTTTCTTTAAGTTTTTTGAAGGTATGGAAACTGATTTGAAGGTGTAATTGTCTGTGTATGCTTCCGCATTTTGAATTTTTTGTTAGTGTGATTTATGCAATGTTATTTAATATTAAGACATAGTCACCAGGGTTGAAAATTTTCTTCATTTGGGTAACAGAATTTTCTAAAGACTCCAGGGATTTATAATACTTATTCAAATGTTACTGGTTCACTCAGAAAAACACCAGATATGGACCCGGTCTGCAGTGCATACAGGCAAAGTGTGTACATTGGGCCTTTTGGCCAGGTCCACCAAGAGTGAATCCTCATGAATCCTCTACAAACCGTGAACATTATTTTATACTTTTTTCCTTTCCTTCAGAGTGTAATTTTTTCTTTCGTAAAAACATTTTATGATTTGAAGAGTATTTTCCAAGATTTGGTTCAAAGATTTGTTTGAAATTTAGAATTTAAAAGAGGAATTAAAAATATGAACTGGGTCAGCCTAGCCCACACGGTCCTTGCAGGGAGGATGATGGCTTTTTCATTTTGCTTGTATTCGTATAGGCTATTAGCTTTAAGTTTTTATATTAAGAAATCTGAAATACTTATTACAACTTATAGACTTCATAAATTATTATTAATTATATCTGGTTTAGATTTAAAATTAAATTTTATATTTAATATAATATATTTGAATTTAAGAAAAAAAATTGTAGATTAAGTTATTTGATTAATATTTCTGTTTTTAGACTAAAATATGTATATACTAGATGTTTTCAATATGGACTATCTCAAAACATACTCAACCCAAAACATTTTTGCCATATCAGTGACATCCCAGGACTGATCTGAAAATGCAACAAGTTCAGGTAACACAGCTTTCCAATGAGAATTACAATGTGATACATTGAAAAGGAACTAGAAGTCACATGTGATTACATTGAAAAGGAACTAGATGTGCTATGCACATACAAGACACAGAGGTAACTCATCAAATCTAGAAACAGGTACAGAATACATACAATAAATACAATCCTGACATACAAGACACAAGAGGTACCTCAACAAGCACAGAATACATGGCATGAATAAAATCCCACAACAAGTTGATAATATCCAAATACCATGTTGAATCAAAGGAATAAAAAAGCTCCAAACACTCACACAATTACACATGTATTATAGGCAGCAAAACAACCCTCATTGAATATTTGATCCACAATTTTTTGCTTAAATGTTTCCTTGTAGTTGTAATAGATTTCTAAACAATCTCGAGTTTAAAGTTTAAACCATCATATGTTGATAAGGGAAACTCCCAACTCTGGAAATGAACAAGAAGGTTGCCTTTTTTAAACCAACTTAAGGTCTGTTCACCTTGCTTTTCATTGAATTCCATACTATTACAATGCATGGGTCCAAATTTACGTGTCAGTAGAATTGAGTTACCCAGATTTATCTGCTAGTAAAAAGTTACCCTATATCCAAGACAGAAATCTTATAATAGTTGCATCCAAGAGAAGCTGGTTGAAATTTCATGGAAGAACCCACCAACTGGTTTTTACCAGCAAAAAGATAATATTACTGTGAATCTTTCCAGCAACATAAAAAAAGTTGACCAATATAGAAAAAGATGGGTTAATCCATAAAATTACAGGATGCATGTCAAAAAGTGATAGTTGTTGTCCGGGAAATGGGTAGTTAGACAGTTGGTCGGTCCAAAGGAGTTACACGGATGCGACGGTTCGCCTCGCATCCCTCCGGACACTATATGTATACATTCTCCTTTCCATAAGGGGGGGGGAGATTATTATGTTGGAATACCTTTGTGCTTGATGTATGAATCAATAAAGATAATACTATTATACATTCTCTGTTAAATACTTTGCTTTGTGTATGTCTTTGTTAATTCCAGTTTACCCCTGAGGGCAAACATTTGGCACCGCTGCCTAGACATACTCAGGAAGACAAGAACTGGATGGCGTACGGGCACTATGGGCGTACCAGTTGGTGAGATTAACCCAGAGGCCCACGACGCACGTACGGAGCTCTACGAAGGAGAAGACAATACAATCAGAAAATCACTCAATTGAGAAGTGTTGGAATAGAACGACATGAATGAATTAAAAAAAAAAAAAAATTTGATGTGTTGATTATGGAGAAGTGAGCAAAGAATTCACGCCCAATCAATTGAATAAAAATAGAAAGAAGGAACTCGAGAAGGAACAAGCCGCTAGAAAAGCCGTACTCGCACAACAGCAAGCCGAGCGAAGGGAGAGATACAGAAGACGCGCCGAAGGACTACCGAAGGGAGTAAGTGAAGGCGAGGGTTTGGAGGAATCTGACCGGGAGACCGAGAGAAGTGACGAGGACCACCTAGAGGAAACAAGGAGCTTGTTCGGGTCCTTAACCTTAACGCCACGAACGGAAGCAAGAGAAGCCCAAAGGAAGGAAGAAGAGGAAGCCACACAGGGAGGCTCAGGATATCACTGCCGCCGCGAGTATCGAAGTGACAAAGGGGCACGGGGATCACAGTAGCCCACCAAGCCTGGACAATTCTAGTAGTTCGGGGACATCAAGTGGTACGGTACCAAACATTTCCCGGGGACCGACGCCGGCAGTACCATCCCAGCCTGTAACACAACCGGTGCTGCAAACACAGTCAGCACCTAGAAAAGTAAACATGGCAACTAACAAAGAGAAGCTAACAAAATTCCATGGAGATGGGAAGGAAGATCCAGTGCGGCATTGTCATACATGCGAGACAATCTGGTCGGCGAATGGAGTCGCCGACCAGGCAGAATGGGTGAAACAGTTCCCCGCCACACTCAGAGGGGTAGCCATCGACTGGTACTCCGAGGTGGACAAAACAAAGGTGACCACTTGGGACGAACTCAAGAAAGAATTCCATAAGGAGTTTCGACTCCTAAGCGATGACAATGAAATTGTTTCGGAGATATACGGTACCAAACAAGGCAAGAAGGAGACTGTGCGGGCCTACAGCCGTCAACTGAAGGAGTTAGTCGAAAAAATGGAGAGTCAGCCAGCGGATGGTCTGAAGAAAAGATGGTTCGTGGAGGGCCTGAAATCGAACCTACGGAGGAAAATGAAGATAGTGCCCCCCACCTCATACGAAGATGCCTATAACCGAGCGATGGACTTGGAGAGCGAACAGAAGACCTCTAAGAAGAAAAGAAGCAAGTCTTCTTCCGACGAAGATGACACTGCCGACGATGACAGTAGTAGTGACGGTGAGTCGAAGTAAAAAGTCATGGCAGTCCAAAAGGACATGGAAACAATGATGGAGTTCAAGACCATGAAAGGGGGTACCAGCAAGGGGGAAGATGACATGTGGTGTACGGACTGCAAGGAGAGCGGTCATACAAAGGGATCATGTCCCAAAAATGCATTTTGTGACATTTGCCAGATCATGGGCCATTCAACCAAGGAATGCCCATACAACATGAAAGTGAGGAATCAACAAGTGTTATTTACTCAAGAGCAACCATCTACATCGGGCGGGTACGAAGGCAACCAACGCGGTGGCGAAAGGGGCAATAACAACACCAACACAAGGAGTCGAATACAATATGGCTCCAAGGGTCGGTCGATGATCCAGTGCCGAGCTTGCAATCAGTGGGGCCACTTTGCAAGGGACTGCGACAAGGGCAACACTCCTCAGAAGCTATGCCGCTGGTGTGGTCCTGGCAACCACGAGGATGCCAACTGCCTGAAATCCGGCATTAATTGGCTAGACATATATGGAAGCACGAGTATGGTACTGACCGTCACCCGAGGGCAAGAAAAGCAAGCCACATATCCAGACCCTTGAACAGAAAAACAACAGGCACAGAAGGCTAAAGAAGAAATACAGAAGGAGATGAAGGCACAAAAAGAAACATGGGAGATGGCCACCACCTCGGGCCGGAGGGAGGCAGAACAAAACATTCTGAGACAACTGTTACATTTAGAGGTAGCGGTGAAACTCCAGGACCTCCTTCACACCATGCCTCACTTGGGAACGACATTGTTGGGGAACTTGGCCATGCAGCCAAATACCACACGTACAGACATCCCCGGAGGGTCTGCAATTGACCCGATGATACTTGTTGTAAACAACGGGAGGTACCCAGCAATCGTCGAGATGGGCATCCTTGGCACCAATTTGACAGACAATATAGTGGACGGAGGGTCAGGAGTGAACGTCCTTTCGGAGGAGACACGGAAGAAATTGAGCAAGCCAACATTGTGGCCCCCAACCTTCAACTTATTGGGCGTCAACCAGCACGGCATCAAACCCATCGGAACCCTCATGGCTCAACGCGTGATGATTGGTACACAGCCCTTCGTACTCGACTTTGTGGTGATCCCACTAAAGAAAAAGGGGTACGATGCTATTTTGAGACGAGGGTGGCTCACCTCGGCGAAGGTGAACCACAACTAGAAGCAGAACACACTCACCATGGAGATTGCCAGGAGGAAGTACGTGATTGATCTCCGCACGCAAATGGTGAGAGAGGAGTTAGCATCTTCGGACTCAAAATCTGAAGGAGAGAAATTAGGAGAAGACGGAGGGCAAAGAAGAATGGAGCCCAATGACGAAGGGGTGTTGGAGTTGGAAGAATGTTCTAGGGATAATGGAGATTCAATGAATGGCCTCTTTCATTGGCAAATGGAAGATTACGAGTTCTTTACACCATCTTGTAACATGCTAAGCATTAGAGAGGAGGAAGCCACCATCGCACACTAGTTTATGAAGGAAGAACCCATCAAATACCAGGTGGTAAAATCAAAGGGGAAGAACCTCGGTGATGACGCTCGTGTCGGAGACGGTTGGAACACCGTGGCCGTAGCCTTCAAAAACTTTATTCTCCTTCTTCTTATGTACAAGCCAGTGATGGTGTCCCTATAGAATTTATGGTTTCCAGCCTTTGGATAGCCATCGAAAACAAACCCAAGGACAAAGTTCGGGAAGTCGGCTACGACGGGGCTATCCAACTGTGGACTCTCGACGGACGGGAGATACACGAGGCCATTAGCAGTTCCAAATCGAAACCTCACCCGGAGGGGATGGACAAAGTACCCGAAAGGATGGACAGAGCACCCGAGGGGATGGAAGGGGACCCGAGAAACCCGAGAGGCCGGACAGACGACCGGAGAAGCACCCGGAAGGTAATTAGATTAGGCAATTAAAAAAAAAACTTATGGTCGGCAAAGGAAGAAAACAAAAAAAAGTGACCGTACGACAGAAGGTCGTACGGCCGTGTAAGACTCGGTGGGGCCGTACTATCAGCGAAGTAAAATAAATGCAAAAGGCGACCGTACGACAGAAGATCGTACGGCTTGAAACTCAGAGGCAAATAAAAAAAAATGGAAGCCACAATTAAGCATACCGTACAGCAAGTGATAAAAGCAACGCCTGATAGTGTCGTACGGACTAGAGGAGTACGTGGGAGAAAAGTGAAGGCCGTAAGCCTGTACGGACTTTAGTTCGCGGCGGCACTTAGCT
>MU228097.1:1050290-1067927 GCA_018584345.1 Thuja plicata
CCGGCGCCCCCCGTCCCCCCATACCCCCATACCGGTGTAACACTGGAATTTCTTGAACAGTTGTACGGACGGGAAGAAACATTGAGAGTTTAGCAAAGCCGTACGGCAACGAGAGGTGTAGGTAGTAGGTAGTGTGGCTGATCTATACGAGCCATACGGACAAGGGAAGAAAAGAAAAAATATATATAATAAAATAAAGGGAAGGGTTTTCTGGAAAAACCGTACAGAAGTCCCAAGCAGAAGTTATTGACGGCATCACATTCTCTATTAAAAAAAAAGACGACGACAAATAAAGTTCACAGTGAATAGCATATGGCACCGAAGGAAGAAAACATAGTTATTCACCATTCGCACAGGCACCATAACGCAGTTGGCAGAGGAGAGAGGGCATCGTACGAAAATCACGAAAACGGTGTGCCTCAGGACCCCGCAGGGGCGCTGCCCCTAGACCCCCATTTTATTTTTGAGGTACACTACAACCTAGAGTTTGGGGTACTAGCGTCATCAAGGTAAGCATTGGGTTTGTTCCGCACTGTGAGAAAGAAGTTTGAAGCTAAGCGTTGGAGGGGAAGCCATAGGCCGCCGAGGGAGACGGATCTGGAGGTTGTGAACACACAGAGTTGAGCAGATGAGACCCACAGATGCTGCAGGCATGGTTGTCCGCGCGCCAGTGGTGGCAAGAGAGGTAGACGGGTACTACGCTTTGAGGCACTCAGAGTATGTCTTGGCTGGATATGAGGCTGCCGTGGTGGGTGCACAAAGAGCTCGAGAGGAGCTGACCACCAAGTCGGAGGCAGTAGAGCAAGAATTGGCTTAGTGTACCCAATAGTTGGGTGTGGAGAAGGCAGCATGGCTATTAAGGACAGATTGGCTACGGAGGCAGTATCATTTGAGCAACAGATTTGCAGCACTTGGTAGGGGCTGAGACTGAGCAGGATGTTTTGGTTCTTGTCTGCAGTTGTCCATCATTCCTATTTTTTTTTGTTCCCGTCTCGGACATTCTATTGTTGTCGTCTGGAGACGACTTTTCTTTTGGGGGGGTGATGTTGTCTGGGAAATGGGTAGTTAGACAGTTGGTCGGTCCGAAGGAGTTACACGGATGCGATGATTCGCCTCGCATCCCTTCGGACACTATATGTATACATTCTCCTTTCCATAAGGGGGGGAGATTATTATGTAAGAATACCTTTGTGCTTGATGTATGAATCAATAAAGATAATACTGTTATACATTCTTTGTTAAATACTTTGCTTTGTGTATGTCTCTGTTAATTCCAGTTTACCCCTGAGGGCAAACAATAGTAGTGAAATTTCCTATGTTCCATGGCGTTACGGGGACGTGCACGGGGACGGGGGATGGCAAGGGATGCGTTTCCGGGATGTTTCCTAAAGAGCCAAAAATAGGGGACAGCAGGGGACGATAGTATACAAATTTTTAAAATATGTATGTGTAAATTTTTCAAAATATATTAAGATATTATAGATAGAGGAAAAGAGAGAGATATGTCAATAATTGATAACAACAAGACAATATGTAAATAAATCAACAATTCACGAGTTACAACAGTAGTATAACAATATAAATGATAATAGCAGCAATATAAATCAGTATAACAGCATTATAACAATAGTCTCAAACATCAAAACCATGGTCTATCAATATATATATCCAAATCAAAATGTCTCAAACATGTATCCAGAAGTCTCAAACATCAAAATATAACAAGCTACCGGCACAGCCTATGAAACTAAGCCTCATTCTAGCTATCACTATCCAAAGGCTCAGAATCATCCGAGTCACTCTCCCTCTGGTAGAAGTGGATCATCCAATGATAGACTGACTAGTCTTGGTTACACCTCCTCCTCATCAATCTGCCTAACATCTTCAGGATCAACATCCCATTGTGTTGCTAGTGTCTGTCGATACTTTGTAGTCTGACAGTCTTGAAGTCTCAAAACATTATGAACTGCAACAAGTTTTTTAGATTGTTTTGAAGTAAGTTTGTTTCTCTTAATGTATTAAAAAACTTAAATTAAATATTAGATTTATAATTTTAATATATTTTAAGATTTATGATTTAATATATAAAATTTTAAACATATTTAATCATGAATTCATTGCCGAATCTTTTCCCATGTCGAATTTCATTTGAATTTTTAATTTTATCATTCGCAGACAAATTCGAACCTTGTGGGCCCCCCCACATTGTCGATTTGGCAAAAAGAATTTAAAAAAAGTGTTTGTATTTATTTTTTAATGTCAAAATTCATCTGAATGTTTTGGGGACACTTTTTTGTTTCGGGGACGTTTCAAGCGTCCCCTAGACATTTCGGGGATGGCTAGCCGTCCCCAAATGTCAGGAGACGTTTCCTGCTGTTTTTTGAGATCGGGGACATCAAGGGGACGTTTCCTTTTCGTCCCATTGTTCCCGAAACATTTCAGGGATGGAAACGTGTCCTCTAGGGACAGGAACGCGTTTCCGCATAACATAGGAAATTTCATCTTTTCTTCTAAAATTTGACCATTGATTTCCCAATTCAATCTGCTCAGATCAATTTGTATTTATTCAAAGTGTAACCCCAAGTACAAATATGTCTCAAATAACTGAAAATGTAGATTTCTTAAAGGACTTTGTAGCAACCAAAGCACATTTTGAGAACCAATAACAATATTCTAGGATTTCAAAGAATGAAAAACAAACTCCAAAATGTTTTATGAAGCATCAAAAAGTAGGAGATACACTAACCTCTGTAATCTACACCTGAATTAAGTTTAACAACCACTGGTCGCCCCCGAATGGACTTGAGGAAATCTGCAGGGGTCTTTAAAGAGCCACCACCTCCACTCATCTTCCCTTAAAAATTGAGTCAAACGAATCCTTAAAAATCCTGCAAAAGAACAAAAGAACCAAGGATCTCAATTTCTGTAAACAAAAGAAAATTAATTTCAAGGCTTTTTCATGTGTTCAGAGAAAGAAAGAGCATTGATCTCAATCAATATTTTGGCAATATAATTAAAAGCTTAAGTTACAAGCATATAATTATAATAAATAATTATTGTTTAGCATACATATAAATCATAGATTCACAAGTGCCCCTAATATTCCTTCAAATTAAAGCATAACATAGGCATCAAAGTCTAGTTGTGAAATTTTAATTCCCACTACAGGTTATGATCATTCCACACAATAACAAAAACTTCAAATGAGGAAGCATACACAGATAATTACACCTTCAAATCAATTTTCCGTTCCTCAAAAAATTTACAAGAGAACCTCTACAGCTGACGTTACCCACAACTGCATGGAAATCAACAACATGTACTATGTTATTCTGGTATGTTACATACTAGAGTTTGCAAACTCCACGAGTACTCTCTAATTTTTTTGCGGATTTGCTCCGCAAGTTTTTACAAGTTTAACTCTTGAGCTTTTATAGACACAAGAAAAACAAGGGTAAAATGCCTACGCGGGTAAAATGCTGATTAAAACACATATTTGACACATTTTTTTGCTATTAAACTATGCGTTTTCATTTTTGAGATGTCATTTTTTAATTTAATACAATTTGTAATTGAATTTTGAAAAGAATATGTTTTATTAAGAGATTTTAATTTATAGTACTTTCTATGTTGCCAAGTTTTTGTCAAGGAATTCATCAACATTCAAAAAATCCTCTACCAAGTCTTAATAGCACCCATGCGCGCTAATCCTCTATAAGCAAGGATTTCCTTCAAAACACAAAATTCCACCTCCTATGTTAAAACATGCTTGAGGGCACTAATTCTCTAGTGTCTTGGAATTTCTCTCAAGACCCAAAATACGCCTCCATGTCTAATTGGCACCCATGGGCATGGATTCACCTATGTCAAGGAATATGTTTCAAAGTTTAAAATCCACCACCCTATCTAATTAGCGCCAAGGGCATGGATTTCACATGGCCAAGGATTTTCTCCAAACATTAAAATTCCTCCCTCCTATCTCATATGTGCTCAAGGGCACCAAAACGCAATGAACAAGAAATTCTAAAAAACGTTAAAATATTCCTATCTATCTCATTTGTGCCAAGGGAGGAGATACAAAGAATGTGTCAAAGTTGGCTAAGTATGGAAAATCAAAGATCAAGATTGCAAGAAACATTGGAAATATTGGAATTTGCCTATGTAAAATTCAAGTCCCTATCTAATTGGCGCCCAAGGTTAATATTGCAAAACATTGCAAATATTAAATTTTGCAAGTGTTGAAAAATCCACTTCCATGTCTAATGTGTGCCCATGATTAGAATGTGTAATGATGAAGTTAAAATGTCAAAATAGAATCTTCCAAGAAACAATTAGAATGGCATGACACTTGACATTAAATGTAAGAGATTTTTGGGCAACTTGTAAGATGATGAGAAGAAATCTCTCCCGGAATAAAAACTTAAAAGGTTTTTGGAGAGTATTTAATGCAGTTGCTAAAATTCACCCATTACCAACTTAGCAAGCTGGTGGGAGCAATTCCTATATAAGGGAGATTTCATTCCATTTTCACACATCGAGTTGAAGAATCGGAGAGAAAGTGTGAGTTTTGAGGAAGTAGTTTGTAATAAATTTTAAAATTTCAAGAGGTTTTCTTCTTCAAGTTTGGAATAAGATGTAGAAATGTTTTTTATTTATTTTAATTCCTAGACACCATACTTATGTTATTTATTCTTGTCTTGCAGGTAGAAGATGGCGGAATCTAGAGGATCAAGCTTGTCAAGGCAAACTTTAACCAATAACGAGTTGAAGAGATTTCTCCCAGAATAGAAGATTGTGTCAAAATGGAAAGAGGTTGGCGACACAAACTTGGGAGGTCTCAATATGGATGAGTTCAACAGAAGGATGCTCAGCCACAAAGAATATTCCCCAATGTTACTAGCCAATAAAATAGTCAAAAGCAGAATTGTGGTGTCAGTTAGCTTCCTTTCTACCATCCACTATCCGGACCTGATTGTAGAATGTGCAAAGCATTACAATTCAAAGCAGGGGATGATTTGGGCTCCACATGGCAAGTTGTTGGAGAATTTCACTCCACTGGCAATTGTAGAAGCCTTTGGAATTTCAATATACCAGTCAATGGTGTACAAAACGAAGGATATGGTACTGAGGGTCTATAATGTTGGAACTAACAGTTGTGATGAAGTTATCAACCATAAGGCTCATCATTCTAAATTGCCCAAACAAAGTGTCTAGTCAAATCTCAAAGGGGAGTATAGTGACCTAGTAATGTTACTAAATAGAATAATAGGATGCCCACAGTCTTGCATTTTCAAGCCATGGATGTGGTATTTTATTGAAGAAGTGACAGATGGAGTCAAGGTTGTGGACTGGTCAAAGATTATCAGTGACAACTTGGATGAGCAATTCAGAAATTTGGAGCAATCCAAGACTTTTTATATGAGCTCCTATGTTGGATACATACTGGCAAGGATAACCAGAAATGAAGGATTGAGATGTAGAGGACCCATAGGATGTGGTCCAAACCAGTTAAAAGTGCATGACTGTTATCCTCAATTGCACTTGTCTAGCGTGCCTAATTACCTAAGCGACAATGACGCCTTTGCCATGCATATTGTCAGATCTCTCCAAGGCGGCTTTCACACAACGTTGTCAAAGGAATCAATGAAGTTGGTGGAAAAGTATGTCTCCTGGTTCATCCAATACCCAACATGTTCATATATCTGGATTCAAGGATTCTCTTCTCATCCTTGCAAACTTCCAAGATATCCAACGGATAAAATGGTACTGTTGGAAGTCGCGAGGTAGTTGACAGCATGTGACAAAATCCAAAAGAAGAGGAAAGGTGGAATTGAATTCCCAATCATGGGAACTTTGGATGAAGTATGTCCATGTCTGCCAACGCTAAAAAGTCAACAGAGGAGTTGCAATTCTATCATTCATCAATTCATACAACAAAGTCAGCTTTTGATCTTTGCAATAAAATAAGAGTGGTGTCCAGCAGAAATCACAAGCATAAGATGCATCTTGAAGATTATGTGGCCAATGCCAGGATGAATATGAAGTCAGGAAAAGAATGTATTCCCCGTTACCACTCAGAATGATCAAAACATGTAGAATTCATCCAGTGCCAGATCAGGTGGAAAAAGTTTCAAATGTGGTTTATCTTGAGTTCGAGGAGAGAAATAAGACCATCCAACCACCCAATTGGATTGGACTTGAAGAAATAGATCTTGACATATTATCCAGGCTAGTTGCAAAATTCACGAGGTGGTGGATTGAACGTCAAATCAACAAATTGAAGACAAAGAATGTTTGCTTGACTTATGATTTGATGGGAGATCTAGAGTCGCAAGATAGTAAAGTTGGGCAATCATCAGAAGTTGGAGCAGAATGAGAAGATCCATCAGAAAAGGAACAACGTGGGAAAGGAAAAAGCATCATCTAGGAGCGGCCAAAGAAAAGGTCAAATGAGCCAAGTGAAAGGCTTCCACAGAAAAGACAAAGGCCAGAGATAGAACCATCATCACCCGCCAATTCCTCTAGTGTACAAGAATTTGATATTTTTATAGGAGAAAGGATTGGAACCAGCAAAAGAAGGTGGTCACAAGACCAAGTCACTCTATCAGTACATGACAGGTAAAGCATCAATACTTTCAAGGAAGTTAGCCAACAAAGGAATGGAGAACAAGCACCTCCTACAGAAACAGATCTCCAATTTCAAAAATCTCTCAAGAAAACATTAACTGAAGTAATAAGCCAAAGATTCCCATCCCAGAAGAGGAGTGTCCCGAAGAGACAAAGTTGGAGCAAGAACAAGTGTATGACCAACATTCAGCCACTTTAGAATGGTTGAAGGAAAGAATGCAAAACAATCTTGAGGAAGAGATCAACCATGTACTTGAATTACAATACAAGTTTCTAAGCAAAATCAACAAACCAGCAGAGAAGTGCAAGGCAAAGAAATTCTCCAAGGTAAGCGGATTTGAGTCAGGATCCAGAACTCTGCATGTAGCAGTGCCAAAGGCTGATGAGGCCAAAGATAAGATTACCCCGGAAGAGTACGATGTGATGACAATTGACATAGGGCATGCCACTAAGGCACAGGTGATGGAGGAATTTGACAATTCCACCAAGGCACTAAAAGAACGGATGAAGAAAATGGAGGAGAAATACAGGAAATTGAAAAGTAAGAACAAGGCTCTGCGTGTACATCTACAGCATCTAACAAATCTTTTTTTTAAATTTAAGTGCCTAGTAAACTTTTTAACGTGACCGGTGACACTGGCACGACACGCCCTCTGCTCCACATGAAACGCTTTTGACCCGGAGCTATGAACCAGTGAGGCCACAAATGGGGGACCTCATGCCCTTATTACAAAACTGAGGCCCAAACCCACGAGCACATTGGATCAGCGAAGGCACAAGCCCGCGATCACAATGGCCCAGCAGAGGTTTGAACCTGGGTGGTGACAACAACATCACCACTTAACCAACACACTAAGTGGTGAACCCTAGCATCTAATAAATCTTGTTAGACAAGAAGATCGGGCATTTATCCCCCCTATAGCTCTTTCAAAGAATCAGTGGTTGACATTGAAAGAATGAGAGTCGCCCAAGGCATTGAAAAATGGGCGAAGAACGTTCATGATGTTGCATATAAGTTTGTTGAAGATTTGACTCAGATGTATTGAAGAACTCTAGCTATCCTGGCAAGATACAGTGTGTGGATCAAGCATGGGAAGACACGCATATCTACCAAAATGAGACTATCCCACACTTGGAGTTTCTGATGGAGATTCCCAAACAGGCACTAATGGATGTTGAAGAGATAAGAGAAAATGAGGCATATGATTTCTCCCGATGGTATGCTGCAATGGTCACAGGAAAGAAAATGTTTGAGTAATCAAATGAGGAGCCTACTTCACAAAGGAAGATGATCAAGCCCATCTAGGAAGGAATCCTCGATGCAGTTGAAGCATTGTTCGCAAAGAGGTTAAGATGAAGAAATGACAATGGATGGCCTGAAGAACAGATTGGAAGAATTCTTTAGTGTGAATTCCTTCTCAAAAGGACTTGGAGAATATTTCCATATTCTCAAACATTCCGTACAAAGTTCAGGAGTCAACACTGTTAATGTTTAGGTAGCTGCATGAGATATCATTCATACCTGTGTTACTATTCAGTCAGTTTGGAGCAGAACAGTCTATGTTTTCTATCAAAAATGTTCTTGCTTGACTTTCTTATTGTCACCGCTCAGCTATGTCATCATGCGATCTCCTCTATCGTTGAGCTATTATTTTTGTTCATGACCGTTTTGTATGAGTTGTTCGTGTCATGGCACAGCGTGTGTATCTTGTCATTATGGTTCTTTGCAGTGACTCATGTTTATGATCGTCGGGTAGATGTCTGGCTTCTACCGTTCATGTTGATGTTCGTAATAGCATTGATGGAAGTCGTTATGTTGGTAATGGCAATCCTTTTGCATTCCACCGTAAGATCTTTCGATGTTGAGAAAACATTACGTCTTTGTATTGTAACTATCATTCGTCCCTTCATATGCATTATGGTGATGTACTTTGTGTTGTGAAAAGGATATGAAGTATGACCATCTCGTTTTTTTGAGAAGATTATTGGGTGGGACAAAGAGTTGTATCATATCTGCTTTTTGTATTACAGTTTATCATTGAGAAAGCAGTGTATGATTTGTGCAAGATCAGATTTGTGCAAGATCATTTGTAATTAGACTTTTGCTTATTTTGTATAATATGTGAGAGGATGTTGTTTATTTCTAAAAAAGCTATGCTTGAATTGTCATCAAACTTCTACTATTGATTGTTGTGAGTCAACAATCTCTGAGTTGTTTTTGTTCCTCTGAATAAGCTGGAGGATATTGTAATCAGTCTTGAGAACTCAATAAAGGAGTATTGTTTGGTGTGGTTGGGTTTCTCCCTCGAGTAGGAGGGTTCTCCCAGGGTATATCAGGTGTTCTGTGTTTTATGATATTTGTTCTTTGTTTTCTGCTATTCTGGTTCTAGAAAACTTAACAAACGCTAGAATGGGAGAACTTCGGCAAGTGTGAAAAGGATATAGCCATTATGGAGTTCAAGCATGAAAGAGCGCCAAGTGTTTGCGTGGACGAGCTAGAAAAAGTAATGTCCAAATTCTCAGAATTTAAGGAAAGAAATCAAGCATGATCTATTTTGGGCAAAAGAGCATTTAATACTGAGTGGGAATCTTATCCATTATGGGTCGATCTGACCCACTATCTTGGTAGTGGGCGACCCATCTTCCTGTAGACACCCAAAAATGGTTCACACCTATGTGTCCCCTTTTAACATGTCTTCTAATATTGTGTCTTTCTTCCATGTCATCAATTACTAACATTTCTCTCATTTTGGCTGAATTGACCATCTTCCTAAACCAATCCTATTCGATCTTAAATGTTCCTAAACGTTCCTAAACCATTCCATCTCTTCCTAATCTTCCTAAATCAATCCAAGATCATTCCAAACTCATTTATATCATTCTAGGGCATTGTCAAAGTTCATCAATGCCTCATCTCTTTTCAATCCTCCTTCGATAGTGTTGTCAAAGTTCATCGACGCTATCGCTGTCATCTTGTCCAAGGTGTTGTCAAAGTTCATCAATGCCTTATCATCATCAATCCAGGAGCATTGTCAAGTTCGTTGATGTCTCCCCAGGAGCATTGTCAAGTTCATCAATGTCTTCTCCTCATCATTATTCGAGTGCATTGTCAAAGTTCATCGATGCCTCATCATCATATGGCTTCTTCAATAGCATTGTCAAATTTCATCCATGCTATTTTGTTAGCAATCAATTCGAGTGCATTGTCAAAGATCATCGATGCCTCGTCATTTTCCTAAACCATTCTGGAACCATCAAAGTTGTTCTTGATCCTCATCAAAGTCATCAAAATCAAGTCAACTTCGCATCATTGTCATCAATTTGGTCAATGATCCATTAATTTGTCCTCTTGGGATGAATAACCCATAGTTTATCCCTATGTCCTAATTGAATAAATAAATTGACTTTATTTATTCCCTATTTCCTATGTCTCCACAATTAATTAATTAGTTAATTCCTCTTTACTAATTTCCATTTTTGTGGGAAATATGAGTTTTTTATAATTCAAAATTCCCTCCTATTAATTAGCCTTCATTCGTCATAGTTGTCATAATTTATGACACTTTCTTCTTTTCCTTTGTCATAATTTGTCATATTTTATGACAAATTTCCCTTCCCTTCTCCACAATAATTTTCCCAATTCGATCTCTTACAATTTGTCATAATGTGTCATAATATGACACTTTTCCAATTTCACTTCTCAATTATGACAATCTTCCAATTTGTGCACCTAATCGCTAATTCTGCAATTTGGTCTCTAATCCTATAAATTGAGATCATTTTTTCTCAATCAGGTTAGCCATCACATTTCGAATCTTCTCACCATCACTATAGTCATTTGCTTTCATGTTTTAAGTGCATCATGTCCATGAGAGCTACATCAACATTTGGAGAAGCAAGAAAGAGCACAATTGTCAAATTGAGGGAGTTTTGTTCATAATTTGCATTTCTTTGTCTCAATTTCTTTTGTGTTTGGATAGGTTGATTGTGCATGCTTTAGAGTTTGATGGTTCCTCTTGCATGCATGTTTTCCTCATTTTCCTGTCCTATACTTCCTATTGGTCCATGTGGACCCACCACAATTTATGACAAAGAATCTCCTTGGCCGAACCCTAATTAGGGTTGAGTTGGCAAAATATGGGCCCTCAATTTTGTTTTGATCTGGGTCATTCAATGTATTTTGAAACCACTAGAAGGGGCTCGCCCCCTCATTTGTAACAGAGTGAACTTTGAAGATTGTTGCTATAAGCTACTAGAATAAAAGAGTACTCATTGAAGTTTGGTGATTACTTGTATGTTTGGGAATTTGCATGGTTTCTTGTTCCTCACTAGATTAGATTTGTTTTCAAGTTGTTAGAGATTGCTAATAGTATTATGGTGAAATCGTTTGCTCATACCTTTTACAATTAGATGATTTCTATGGACAGTGTAAGGTTGGTTTGAGCTTTTATGTAGATGTTTAACTTCTATCACTAAATGTACATTGTTCTTATAATGGTGTTCATTTCTGGTATGAAAATTCCTAGCACAACCTTTGAAGATTGCACCTCCTTTGTGTAGTTGATTCAACGAAGCAAAATGTGGTAGATCTCATCTAAACAATCATTATCTTTCAAGTACTTAGGATTAGAATAGGACTTCTCGACCCTTACCCTCATTTACTTTCAACATATTTCATGGAAACACTTTGTAATACTCTTCATTGCCAAATCATTCAAATAGCTCCCAAAGTTTGTAATACTCTTCATTGCCAAATCATTCGAATAGCTCCCAAAGCCAAAGCCGTCAAAGTTATCTTGAGAACAAATTTTGTAAGTCCCTTTGGATTACCAACATACATCAAGCCCAAAGAGCTCATATCCATCATTAAGTTGCATGTTCGCAGTACAAACCTTGGAGTCACCTCTATGATCTTCGCAATCTTAGCATACGATGGGTCTTTGTTCAAGGAAGGATAGTGTTCGTTGGCACTTTATTCTATGTTGGTGTGGTCATAAAACACCCATCATCACTACCTCGACTTCTTGTTTCTCCTATTCAGCTGCTTACTTGTTTGCCATGTCAGATTAATGGCCACGTTAGCATTTGAATATTCAAAGAATCGATGCATTTAAATGGATCAATGTTTTTAAGAAGTGATGTGTCCCTTCAAAGTCAACGGCAACTATCTTTATTAGTGGATCTCTTCTTTTATGTGTAGTGGCATAGACATATTATTGATATCGTCCAAGATGGAATCGTGTGTTTCAAATTGAAGTCGTGTACGATATAGAGTTTTTATTTTTATGAGTAGTTGAGCATCAACATTTACGAGTCAAGTAAATATGTGTGTTTCATTGGAGTGGTGTATGGGGACGACAAAGATAGAGTCCTATACCATTTTTGCAAGCAGCATTAATTCCAATTGAGGCACTTGTTAGTATTTTCGTTAGTTGAGCGTTTGAACAAGTCTTTATTAAGTCATTTCTATTCAAAAGGCAAAGAAGATGATGGCTGGGCATTTTTTGAATTTCCTATGCGTTGAATACATGTTGGACGGTGTGTGTTACTGGCGTATGGAGTATTTAATGGAGCAGTGAATATTTACTAGGTGCGTGTACTATGATAGTGTTAATGTTTTCAGATTATAGCAAGGAAAATACAATCTATAGAGGTCTTTCAAGTGATAAGACACAGGATATAATAAATATTTACAATTAAGGAAAGATAATACCCGGATTTGAAGGTCTGAATTTACCCTTTGGTTGGCTTCAAATCTGCACTTTGTATTCTTCAAATTTGCCCTTCAATGTTGCCTTCGAGGACTGACATGAATCTGTTCTTGAAGGTCTTCAATGAGCTATCAAATCCGTTCTTCTAGGGCTGCTCTAATTCTTCCCTAGTTTGCCCTTGTTGTCTGCCCTAATTCGCTCTTCTAGGGCTACACAATTTTCCTTCTATGGCTGCTCGATCTGCCCTTAAATGTCTGCTACGATCTGTACAATTCGCCCTTCTAGGGCTGCTTAATTCACCACAATAGCAGATGCAATTTCTGCTCTAATTCTGCCCTAATTTGCTCTTCTAGGGCAGCTTAATTCACCACAATAGAAGATGTAATTTCTGCTTGATCTGCCCCCTTTTATGCTTCGTATTCGCTCTTAAATCTGCTACTTAAGGCTCCAATTTGATCCTCTAATTTACTTCTCAAGTTCGCCTAAAGAAGTCTGATATAAATCGCTCAATATGCAATGCAAATCTGCTCGAGTACTTTTGCTCATCCAACGATCTTGGTTATGTTTTTGGTTGCTTCTTACCTTCTCCGAGTCGCTCTAATATATGAGCTTATTAAGATAAACTCTTGGCCTCCCAAGTTAGCCGACTTGGGTCCATAATAATAATATATTCTTTTATATTATTTGCTCCATATTTAATTATTAAAATCAATCCTTAATAATAAATATAACCTTTAATATTTTTTATTATTATCCAACCGATTTTATCATAATTAAATATATCAATAATATATCCAATATATTAATTATTATTATTGCCACTTTATCCAATGCGTTGAGCTTTGTCATAAAGGCCAAAACATTAACAGATAGGAGTCAAGAGCTTGTATCGTGCAACATTAATTCTCCTAGGCAAAGCAAGAAATGGCAAGCTAGTAGTTTTGGAGCTAAGTTTTTTTAGGTGTTCGAGTTTGCTACATTGAATGATTGGGTGTGATGTTTCCAGGTTGAAAAATATGGAGTCATTTTTAAATAATCGATGGAGTGTGCAGTGATTTTTTTTTGACTGGGCGGTGTCATATATTTATTTGAGTCGAGCATGTATGTGTTGGAATTGGTTTTTGTTGTTGTTGTTGGCATTCATGTTTTGTCACTGATGTCAACATATGTTTCTATGAAGGAAGAACAGACTGGTTATTACTGTTGATTGATGACTGACAGAAGTGTATGGGTACTGTACGATTGTTTCAGAACGAGCGAAGATGGTGATGTGTACAGGGATGTGTTGTGATCTTATGTCTAAGGTCGCATGGCTTAATATTGCAGATGGAGTGAGTTACAGATGTTTTAGTGAAGACTAGGTACTGGACTGTGACAATGATCGTTGACAGAGTTAATCTATGTGTTTTGAGGATAACATGCGTGCGATACGGATTCATGATATGCGAGCTTGGGTAATGTCAGGAGACATGTTGAGGAATGTTTGTTATGATTCTTGGGTCGCAGGACTCTTGGTGACGTCAAGTGTGTCATGCGTTCTGGAGAGAAGACCTATTTGGGGCTGACTTCAGAGATGTAGCGTGTATTGTGGAGTGCGAGCGTGGATTACGGATCTTGGATTATATTTGATAAATTGTAATTGATGTTTACTTGTTATAGGTACCATGTATATCTTAGCAAGGGGTTAAGTAATTATTTGTTCATTGGGGAAGTCTTAATTGGCCAACCTAATTGCTTATTGTAATTGTATAAAAGTAAGATTGTTTTCCTTTATGGAAGGATGTGGTAACAGGGAAGTGTGGAAGTTGCGAGCTTGTTTATGCGAAGTTTGCTGGATGTAGAGCAAAGGATGTGATTAAGAGTTTTCATTGGAGCTGATCAAGCAAAGACAATTGCTATCAAACAGTTCACTGGATTGTATATTTCTTATATACACTTGTATTTCGGACAGTAAGTCATGAGGGTGGATTTTACCTTCTTTAGGCAGTGTGCCTGGGCAGTGAGCCTACTGTTACTCTTGACTCCTAACAGGGTTTGTCCTTTAACAGGGACTATGTACTGTAATGCATTAATAAGCTCCTAACAGGGCTAAATCTTTTAGCAGGGATACTATACTCTCAGTACATTATTTGTAGGTGTTAATTCCCACCGGGGTTTTACCTTTAAAAGGGTTTCCTCGACAACAAAGGATTGTGTTATGGTGTTGCATTTACTATGTTATTATTTGGATTATAGTTTTGGTTTATAATGTTTGATGTTTAATAATCTGTCTCACAACTGATTCACCCCCCCCCCCCAGTTGTGTTGGTGGACTGTTATTCCTAACAATTGGTATCAGAGCTTCTGGTCCTTAGAGAGAAAGCTTAACAGCTTGAGGTGATCCTGAAAATGGCATACTACAGGAAGGATAGTCCGAAGTTTGATCTTGAAAACTTTGACAGCTGGAAGAACAAAATGAGAACTCATTTGCTGTGTTTGAGAATTGATTATTGGATGATCACAAAGAAGGATGAATCGGTCAAGACTAAAGATGAACTGGATAAAGCTACTGATGATGAAAAGAAGTTGTTTTCTTATAACATAGTTGCAAGAGAAGCACTGATTAGTGTGCTCTCTAAAGGTGAATTCACAGAGGTTAAAGACTTGGATTCTGCTCATAAAATTTGGTCAAGACTGGAAGCACTATAGGAAGGAGATAAGTTTACTAAGCAGGCGAAGTTGCAGAACTGGAAGACAACGATGGAAAATCTAAAAATTAAAGATGATGAGAACATTAGAGCTTATGTACAGAGAGTTACAAAGGTTGTTATTGGCATTAGAAACTCTGGAGGCACATACAATAAAGAAGAAGTGATTGCAAAGATTCTTAGATCTTTGACACCTGTTTACAAAACTAAAGTGCAAGCTATAGAGGAGACCGTACCTTTGATGGCGAACTTCAATAGAGAGAAGTTGATTGCTAAATTAACTACCTTTGAGGCCGCAGAGATGGGAGATTCATTACCTAATGTTGAGACAACATTTAAGGCGACTGTGCATAAAAATAAAAAGCCTTTATCAGGGACTGCAAGCACCAACAGAAGTGACTTGAGAGAAGAGCTTGGTGAATACGTTGATGACTGGGAACAGATACAGGAAGAAGAAAGAAAGTTAGATGAAATTGTGGCCTTGATTGCCAAAAGAGAGAAGAGAGGTAAGGGTAAATTTGAAGGAAAGTTACCTCTGAAATGTTTTTCATGCAATAAGATAGGTCATTTTGCATCTAGACGTCCTACAAGGGTTCCTAAACATAAATCTAAGTTTTATAAACCTAAGTATTCCAAGGATAAGGAATGTTACTATGCTAGTGAAGGTGTTTCTGATGATGATGCTATTGATTATGATGAGATTGGATTTATTGCTATCAAAGATGATGAACCTATTCATGAAGAAAGAGCCCTAATGTCACATGTTGAAAAGAAATTTGAATGGGTCATAGGCAGTGGTTTTTCACACCATATGATTGGAGATAGAAATATATTTCTTAAGCTAACCAAGTATGATGGTGATGTTGTGAGATTTGGTGATAATACTCCTAAGCTTATCATTAGAGTTGGATCTATTTCTTTGGATGGAAAGACTAATATTAACGACGAGTTACTTGTTGATGGACTTAAGAATAATTTGTGAAGTGTTGGACAGCTAGTGGATAAAGGTTATCAATTGAAATTCATTGATGGGAAATGCTCTATAAGAAGTAAGTCAGGAGAACTGATCGCATCTGGTACTAAGTCGAGAGGTAATGTATTTGAATTGAATACATTTGAGGCTTCTTGCTTTGTTGCGAAGGTTGATGACAGTTGGTTATGGCATAGAAGATTTTGTCATGTGAATTTTGATTTTATTGTGAAGGCAAGTATGACTAATGTTGTTAGAGATCTACCGAAGATTGTGAAACCATCTAACACCATGTGTAGAGAATGTGTAATGGGGAAACAGACTAGAAGCAGTTTCAAAAGCAAATCTTACTCAGCGAAAGGGAAGTTGGATCTAGTGCATACAAATTTGTGTGGTCCTACAAGAACAAAGTCTTACAATGGTGAAGGTATTTTATACTTTTAAGTTTTTGTTGATGACTTTTCTAGAATGATGTGGATTACATATCTGAGAGAGATATTTGAGGCTTTTGACAAATTCAAGATATTCAAAGCAAAAGTTGAGAATGAATCAGGTTAAAAGATAAAATGTTTGAGATCAGACAGAGGTGGAGAGTTTACTTCAGACTTGTTCAATACCTACTGCGAAGAGCATGGAATATACAGACAAACATCTGCTCCTCGGACACCAACAGAATGGGATAGCAGAGCGAAGAAACAGAACAATATTAGATGCCGCGAGAACCATGTTGCTGGAAGGAAACGTATCACATGTTCATTGGAGAGAAGTTGTTGGTACTGTTGTTTATACTTTGAACAGAATTCATATCAGAGAAGGTACAAGTAAGACTCCTTATGAATTATGGTTTAATCATACTCCTGTGAAATATTTCAGAATATTTGGTAGTAAATGCTATATCAAAAGAGATGATGAGATAGGAAAGTTTGATGCTAGAAGTGATGAAAGAATCTTCCTTGGTTATTCCACTAAGAGCAAAGCTTATAAATGTTTCAATCTGAGATTGAGAAAGATAATTGAAAGTGCTAATGTGAGGATTGATGAAAAGTTCTAGATTCAAGAAAGAATATATGACTGTAACCAGACTACAGAGATCAAGGAGGTTACTGCAGATCAAGAAGAACCTTTTGAGATTGAACATGAGATCGAGGTATGTCAAGATGACTAAAATGATCCTACTGAAATTCCTAAGACTCCGAGATATGTTAAGAAAAACCATCCTGAAAATCAAATTATTGGCAATGCAAATAAAGGAATGATGACATGATCGAGATTAAGAGATGAAAATTGTTTGATTTCTCAAGTTGAACCAAAATCTACTGATGAGGCATGTAGAGATGAATCTTCGACTAAGGCTATGCAAGAAGAATTGGAACAGGTAAAGAAAAATAACACTTGGGAACTGGTTCCTAGACCTAAAGATAAGAATGTTATAGAAACTAAGTGGGTTTTCGGAAACAAGATGAATGAAGAAGGAATGGTTGTAAGAAATAAGGCAAGACTGCTTTGTAAAGGCTACTTGTTAAGTTTTAGGATAGCTGCAAATGTAATAGCACTGCCTAGATTGTATATGGTATGTGTTTTCCAAATGCAACAATCTATCTTTCTTTTATATTGGGAAAGAGGCTAGGAGAGACATGTCCCT